>CAUYUJ010014708.1:120318-122818 GCA_963575745.1 Prorocentrum cordatum
CCAACCACCCACCCACCCACCTACCTACCTACCTACCTACCTGCCTGCCTGCCTGCCTGCCTGCCTGCCTGCCTGCCTGCCTGCCTGCCTGCCTGCCTGCCTGCCTGCCTGCCTGCCTGCCTGCCTACCTACCTACCTACCTCTACCGTGCACTGCGCAGCGCATTGGCTGTATGCGGGCTACTGAGCTTCGCACGTGCTGCTTCGATTCTGTCTGTGAGGCGGAGACTCTGTCCCACCCCGCGTATCCCCCAGCTTCCTGTCGCATCATCAAACACAACTGTTCCACCCAATTCTGGCGAGGCCTGTCGCGGCGTCTCACCCAGACTGCAGTCTCTGGGGTGGTGCCGGCGCCATGGAAAGCGACCTTCCTCAGCTCTGCCTTGGACGGGTCTCTGATCACCTGGCCGAGCAAGTTCAACTGCGAACCCCGGATGCTCGCCGATAAACTTTGACACTGTGCTTTCCTCAAGACTTCATCATTGCTGATTCATGAGATGAATGTGGAGGAATGCGAAAGATCTATCGTAAGCAACGGCAGAAAATCCATCCAACCGGCGCAAATCTGTCTTCATGAGCCACATAGACGCCGTTGCGTATTTCAGTTTCGACCCAATTATATTCTGAAACAGCTCGATCTTTCTGGCCAGGCTGATCGTCGCGTTCTTCCAGACAGTGCAGAGCGATCGGAAGTCTGCCGTGGCGGCCCCGACTATTCTGCCCACTTCCGAAGTGGAGCGGCCGTCGCTGTGCACTGTGGCCCCCAGGTACAGCATGGTGTCCTCGGCCTCCAGCGTGTCCCCGGTCGGAGTGGTGACGTTCAGGTCCGTGCATATCTTCATAAGCTGCAGCTTCCCCCAATGTATCTGGAGGCCGTACTGGCCACCACAATGGTTTATCGACTCCATCAACTCTTCGATGTGCACTCCCAAAGAGCTAATCAGCAAAGTGTCGTCTGAATACAGCACTTCAGAAAGGTGCCCTCGGTCGTGCGCCTGCTTGGCCGCACGGCCCAGGCGACTGACCGCATCTCTCATAAGTATTGTCATCACAATGCCAAAGAGAAAAGGAGACAGCGGGCAACCTTGGCTGATGCCCGCTTGTTGCTGTCGCGGGCACGACTCGACGCCGTCTTCCACGACTGTAAACTGGCGCTCGCTGTAGATCTCCGCCACCGCGAGGATCATGCTGTCCTTCATTCCGAACCGCTTCAAAGCCGCCAGTAAGCGCTCGGGCGCGATACTGTCGAAGGCCTTCTTCCAGTCCACTGCGAGTAAGAATGCCTTGCCGTCCTTCGCGGCCCGCGCCTGCTCCATCTTACGCCGGACGATGAACAGAGCATCCTCGGTGGAGAATTTCCGCCGGAACCCGAACTGCATGCTCCACAAACGGTTTTCCGCCCCTGCGGCTTTCAATCTTGCTAGCAAGATCATCGCATACACTTTGTACAACACGCTGACGAGGGATATTGGCTTGTAATTCTGGCAGTCCGTTGGGCTGGCCTTCTTGTATATCTCTCTGACTTTGGCCGAATGCCAACTCAGCGGAGTGGCTTGGGTTTCCCAACATTCCTGCGTTACTGTCGTAAGCCATTGTGCACCCGCACTGTCGACATGCTCCATGAATGCCTTCAGGGCTTCGGCTGGCACCTGGACGGCGGCTCTCCCGGCCTTCAGCTTGCGCACTGCTGCCTGGACTTCGTCCATTGTGATCGGCCCCTCGCACGTGGGCAGCTCTTGGTCGACTGGTTCCTGCGCAATTGGTGCCGTCAGCGGCCGGACGGCCCATTGGATCATCTCCAGATGCTCAGCAAACGTCTCTGTCCGGTCACATGACTGTACAAGCATGTCATTTTTGTTGCACAACATCCCTCTTGCAGGCTGCCTGGGCCGGCGGAGCTTTTGCACTGATGTCCACGACCCGTCTGAGACCAAATCGTCGAGCCACTTTCCCCTGTCTGTCTTCGCGCTGCTCCGGATGAGTTTGTTGAGCGATAGTTCCAATCGTCTGTCTCCGTTTGTTCGGGCTGATGTTCTCTTCTCGATTAACTCCAAGGTGGCCTTGCTGATCCATGGCCTTCTCGCTGTCGCCCGGACGGACGGCACGGTGTGTTTTACAGCTGCGGCCACCGCCGCTTCGAATCGATCTACTGTGTCATCAATACTGGAGGTCGGCATGTGCAGCTCCTGTGTTGCCAATAACTCAAAGCGGTTGCAGAAAGCGTCCTTCACGGTCGGTTTTTTGTCCAAACTGTGCATGTCGTAACGGCTTTTTGTCTGCCGGATCGTCTTTTCCCCTTCGACAGCAATCATTGTTTCGACCAAGAAGTGATGCGACTGACAAACTTGCCGGCGATCGCTCCCAACCCAGCCGACGCGCCAGAGCATGTCTTGCGGCACCAGAAACAAATCTAATTGAGCGAAGCTTCTATGTGAAATTTCGTCCATCGGTCGCTTGCCAATGTCGTAATACGTAATTTGCTTTTCCGGGTCATCCTGCAC
>CAUYUJ010014708.1:127818-225318 GCA_963575745.1 Prorocentrum cordatum
GGCTGTCTGAGGGGTGTGCCGAACTGGCTTTCGATGATGGTGACGATAACGGCGATGGTGATGACGATGATTTGGATGATGGCGATGATGGTGATGATGAAGGCCATGATGATGCTGAACAGGGTGACGATGACGATCGCGATGATTTCTTATGGTGGTGATGATGATGGCGATTGTGAAGATGGTTATGGTGATGATGATGATGATGATGATGATGATGATGATGATGATGATGATGATGAGGGTGATGTTGATGATGCTGCTGCTGCTGATGATGATGATGATGCTGATGCTGATGCTGATGCTGATGCTGATGGTGATGGTGCTGATAGTGATGACGATGGCAATGATGATGATGGAGGAGGGAGGAGGGGGGAGGAATGGGAGGAGGGAGGGGGGGAGGAGGAGAGGAGAGGATAGGATAGGAGATGAGATGAGAAGAGTGGAGAGGAGAGGAGAGGAGGATGGAGATTCGGGGCACTTTCTCTTCAAAGCGAGGGCCCAACGCCACAGGGTGGTTGGGAAAACAGATCGAGGGCAGGATTGGCGTTGTCTGCGCACCCTTGGCGCGGGTGGTCGCAGTCTGCAGGCTCGCCCTCATCCAGGTGCTCCTCGGTTTCCGACCCGCGCCGTCCTGGCGTCCTTGGTCGGGCGTTGGTTGCAGGTCTTCCTGTTCCGATGGCCTCTACCGTCGCTTTTTGTCCACGCTTACATCTCCTCGTCGACCCTTTCGGCAAAAGCTGGGCTCCAACGCGGGCTTCCGATCGCAGTGCGGGGCGAGCTGCTCGCTTGCACCCTCCTTGCCTATACCGCTGTCGCCGACCTTCGGGCCTCTCCCTGCCCCGAAGTGTTCGGCGCGGGCGCGCCTCTCAGTCGCGGGGGGGTCGTCCGCTCTCCCGTCGGCACCGCCGTGCACGTGCTTCCAGTTCTCAGCCGAAGAGTCCCTCTGGGCCCAGAGCTCACCCAGCTGCTGCGCGACTTGGGGCGCCCTCCCCTCGAGCCCCCCGTCGCGCCTCGGTGGATCACTGAGATTTCGGGGGCCCTTCGTTGCCGACTTGCCTACAGCTGGGAGTTTCGCATGCCGCGGCATATCAGCATTCTTCGGTTTGCAAGAGCTTGTGCAAGTGCTGCTGCAGGCGTCACCCGAACTCCCGTGTCCTGGTCCTCCTAGACTCCAAAGTGGCCCTCGGGGCTACCGCTCACAGGCGCAGCAGTTCGCCGGGCCTTTCTCATGCTCTGTCCACTCCAGTTCCTGACGCGATCGGCGGTGGGTTGTGCGTGGGGGGTTGGCGCGCCCCCACGGGAGCCCATCGCGCCGACGACCCCGCGCGCGGCAGGCCCGTGTGCCCCCCGTTGCGCATCGCTCCCACGTGGCTGGGCGATGTTGAGGCTGGCGATTGCGCGCGGTTTGAGGTTGTCCCCCAGGTCGACTCCCTGTCTCCGTGCCTCGCGTGCCTCCGGGGCTGGCTCGTTGTTGGCTCCGGGCCCGCTCGGGGCGAGCCGGGGTTCGTCGCCGCTGCGCCCCCCCCCGCCCGCCGGGCAGGGCGATGGGCGACGATGGCGCCCCTGGCGCCGCAGCCAGCGCCACGGAGCCGGCCTCCAGTGGTGAGGCTCGGCCGCGCTCGCGCACGGGCCCTCGCGGCGCCCGTTGTGGGCCGGCAGAGTCCACGGGAGGTTCGCCAGGTATTATTTCTTGCCCAGCGGCCTCGGCGCCCGTCCGCGCGGGCGGCGCGAGAGCTAACGCTGTAGCTTTCCCGCTGCCGCGGATGTGAGCGCCGCCGCCGGTGCTGCCGCCAGCACTGCAGCTTCGCCCGTTGGGCCCCTGGGCAGCGCGCGCCCTTGTGCGCCCTGTGCACAGCGAAGGAAGGCGAATGTCACTTTTGCCGTGGCCCACTTCATATTCTGCCGTGGCCCACTTCCAGAACTTCGGCCGCTCAATATTTTCCAGTGGAGGGGGGGCCAGGCCGACAGGGCGTTCGAGGGCGACGTCGTGCCGCAAACGGAGGCGCGAGCTGGACTGAGGCTCCGCCTTGCTCCCGCCCATGCTCTGCAAAACGAGTGATTTCAGGGTTGCCCGATAGTTTTCGCGATGCTGCTGGCGGGAGTGTTCTCCTCGCTTCGCCCGGTTTGCTTTCCCCCTCTACATGTCTCCCTGCGCGCCATTGCGTGTCCTTGGTGGGGCCTTCTTGCGTAGCTGCGACATTGCCGCTCTCCGCTTTTTTTCACCTGCCCCTACTCCGCGCGGTGGACGCCGGTGTTGTTGGCACTTGTTTTTCGATCTCCAAGTGCTTCGTGGCATGTCCCGCGGAACTCTCGGCGCGGCGGTGAGGTTCTTTTGGTTGCCCGGCTGGCCTGTGCCCAGGGGATGTCTTCCTGGTGCTGGGCCGTGTCTTGCTTCGCTTGCGCCGCCCATGTGTTTGTGCCAGCTGTTGGATTTTTCCGTCGGTCTATTGGGGCTGGCGGCGGCCTTGCCGCCTGGCTGCCTGCGCCCCGGTGCGGGGCGTGGGCCGGCTTGGCCGCGGCATGCTTTTCTTTTTGGCGTGCCCCCCCAGGCTTCGTCCCGGGGTAGCTCGCTTTAGCTCTTCGCCGTGCCATCCTGCCCGTGCCCCCCCCCTACCGCCTTAGGCGGGGGGGCTTCTGGTTGCGTGGCAGTTCGTCTCTCCAGGGTTTCTCGGAGGCTCGGCCGGAGCACTGGCGTTCCTGCGCCCCCCCGGGTGCGCCCGCGGGCGCCGCTCGTGGTCGGCGCAATTTCTCGCCTGGCAGCTTGTCTGGCGGCGGCCGTGCCGCCTTGCTGCTTGCGTCTTGGCATGGGGTGCTGGCTGGCATGGCCGCGGCCTGTTTAATTTTTTGTTTTCTGCGTCGCATCTGGGGTGCGCGTCCGCGCCTCGGGCTGCGACTCGCACCCGCTGTTAGCTGTAGCTGTATGTCAGCTTGATTGCCGGCATCTCTGCTTTAGCGTGGCCCGTTGGCGGGTTTTGCTCGTCTTTCTTTTCACTTGAGCCGAGGCGGTTGTCCATCTTTATGTTTTACGGTCTTCTACTCATGGTAGCTCTGTGCGGCTTCGGCTGCGTTGGGGTTGCTCTTATAACGCGGGCGCCCGCGTTGCACGTCGATCATGCTCGCGCCTGTCCACGCTCATGGCCATGCTCGCGCCTGTCCACTGCCCATGTGCGCCGCCGCTTGAAGTGGTTGCTGCTCGAAGTCGCCCGCGTTCAGCTCGGTGCTTGTTGTCCAAGGCTATGTCAGCCTCCGCCGCGTGATCATCTTTGTCACGTTGACCTCTTGCGTTCTGTTTCACGGTTGCTTTTGTGCTCGAGCATATTGCAAGGCCAGTAGCGTCGCTCTGTCGCGCAGCTCCCTGCGTGTGTGCGCCGCCGCCTAGTTGGCTGGTCTGGCAGTCGTGCGGTTCTTTTTGTGGCCTCTTGAGGCACTACTTAGCACTGGACAGCTGGTTGTGCTTCAAGTTTCTGCGTTGAGCTTTGGCTCCTTGGGTTCTTTGACCGCTGCATCTTGACTTTACAGCGCCTCACCTTCTCTACGGCCAATCTGAATGGCCGTGGCTGGATTATGTTATCATGCTGCGTTCTAGTAAGTTCGTTCGCAATTGGCATCTCCACCCTCCGACCGCGCCTGATGCTCCTCTGCGCCGACGACTTAAATCAGACATGTGTGTGCGCGTGTGTTTGTATGCGCGTGTGTCATCCTATCGATCAGTCTCGCCAGGCCATAGTTTGCTCAGCGCTAACCCACCAAGCGGCTGGTCTGGCAGCCTTACAGGCTTGCTCGCGCATCGCTGTCGAACATGGCTCGACCGATGATCCAGTGGCCGCCAACGAGCACCAGATGACTTGCGCTTGAGTTCGGTGATAGTTGAGTTTGCTCCTCAGTTTCTGGCCGCTGCACGCTTTGTTTTTGCTTGACAGGCCCTCTAATCCACTCTAGTCCACCAACCATCGTTTGCATCCCAGTGTTCGACGTCTCCTTCACTGCACTTTCGGCGATGTTCGATCGCAATTGGCACTTCCAGCTTCTGCCCACGCTTGAGGACCCTCTGCGCCGCTGCCTCAAAAGTGCGTGTGTGTGTGTGTTTGTGTGTGTGAGTGTGTGTGTGAGTGTGTGTGTGTGTGCGTGAGGGTATGCGTGTCTTTATGTGTGAGAGTGTGAGGAGCGCCTGGATGCACCAACAAAAACCGATGGCAGGACTCCCACAAGCAGCGGGTGGCATGCATTGGTATGGCTTGGGTGCTGCATTGTGGGCGTGGGCTGACGAAGTCGGAATCAGACGAGCAGCGCTTCATGATGCACGTTTTCTCACCAACATTTTTTGTGTTGTTGCCATCGTGGTGTTCCTTCGAAAACAATTACACGTTTGCATTCAGGACTGCTTGCTTCCCGGGGCCCTGCATAACTTTTGTGGACTGTAAAAAAGCCTTCGGCGGGGCCTGCTATCCCGCGCCAAAACAAGAACATCTCCGTGCCGTGCGAGACGGGGCAAGGCGTAACGTCTGTGCGTCGTTCAAGGTAGGGCTCTGGCCGAGGCAAATTGTATTTTGGGTGGCCGGGTGTTGCGTGTTAGCATTATTGGGTAGACGTCGCATGTTTTCACGGTTGCAGTTTGTCAAGGTTGTTCTGCACATGTGGTGCAGGGTACATGTCCTGCGACTACCCTTTGATAGGTATTTGTTGGTTGTGAAACCCTGGCTCCATTACGTGGTGGAGTTTGTTTTTTCAATGATTTGTGCGCGGGCAGCAGTAAGAGAAATCGGCTCACAATGTGTTTGCCCGTGTCAAGCGGTGCGTATCCCGGGGTGTTCAAGACACAGTGGCTGCATAGGGCTGCTCGCCCTTGAGTTGGAGGGCTACCTGCTGGCGTTGGTCATCTTGTTCCGGCTGCTGTTGCTCCTTCCATGGTACTGGTGCTACTGCTGCTGGTGCTGCTTGTTCGACAAGCAGCAGAAAACGACAAAGATCTTGTCGTCATGCTGCTCCCTCCCTGTTCCTGCCTCTGCTGCTTTCCGTGTTGCCATTGCTTCCCTGCAAGTGTCGATGCTTCTGCTCTTGGTCCTGCCGTTGCTGTTGCTCTCGTCCTCTTCCTTCTCCTTGTCGTCGTCGTCGTCGTCGTCGTTTTCCCTCCTCCTCCTCTTCCAACCGATCTGCCCTTGCCAGCCGCTTCTCCACCGTCTCTGCTTGGTTACCCTTCCTGGACCACCGTCCTGCCCGGAAGGCCAGCCCCTTGGCGCTGGGCATCTCGACCACGCTGCTGGGGACCGTGACGTTCGTCATAACGCTGATGTACGCGATCAACCACTATGACCAGGGGTGGGAAGCTGCCGAGAGAGGGAACAATGTTAGTCAGCGTGGGCCCCAAACAGTAGGTTCTTGCAGTCTGTGTTATGCAATATATATGTGTATGTATATATGTATGTATATATATATATATATATGTGTATATATATTTGGTGCAAAAATACATGCGATGCAACCTATGTAATGCAATTGTTGACGCTTCGCGTATCCCCACCAGCCCATCCAGAAACGATGCTCAGGGGAGTTGAGGTGATCAGGGAAGTCGGGGAGCATGCAGAATAACAAAGGGCGGGGGAAGCTGTCACAGACCCCGAGAGGGGGAGGATGGAAGAGGAGTCGTCGTCGTCGTCGTCGTCGTCGGAGGAGGAGGAGGAGGAGGAGGGGGAAGAGGAGGAGGAGGAGGAGGAGGAGGAGGACGGAGAAGGAGGAAGAATCGGAGGAGGAGGAGGAGGAGGGGAAGGAGCTTCTTGGGGGTCTTTTGAGGGCCTCTTGGAGGGCTTTTTGGGCGCCTTGGGGCATCTTGGGCGCCTCTTGGGACCCTCTTGAGGCGCTCTGGGGAGCCTTCGGGGCGCTTTTGGGGCCATCTTGGAGGGAGTCGATCAAACAAGAGGGGGGGTTTAATTAGCGCCCCCCCTCGGAAGCCCCTAAAATCGCCTCTTGGACCCCTCTTGGAACGCTCTTGGAGTGCTCTTGGGCGCTCTTGGGGCCGTCTTGGGGCTCTTTTGGGGCTCTCTTGGGGCCCTCTTGGGCCATCTTGGAGCCATCTCCAGGCCTCGGATGGCCATCGGAAGCGAAAAGGCGAGAAAGCAAAAATCATTGATTTTCCTTAGGTTTTGGGACGATTTTGGCCTCTTCGGGGCCTCCTTGGGGAGCTGTTTGGCCACTTGGAGTTATCTTGGGGCCGTCTTTGGGCTTCTTGGAACCATCTTAGGAGCCATCGTGAGCGATCTTGCGCTATCTTGAGCCATCTTGGAGCTCATCTTGGGTTCTCTGAGGCGCTCTTGGAGCCGTCTTGGGCCATCTTGGACGCTCTAACTACCCGCGGCCCCCCCCGTCCAGGTCCAGGGGAGGGGGTAGGGGGAGGGGTAAACCCCTCCCCAAGGGGGAAGAGGGAGGGGTGGAAGAGGATCTGTTCTAGACCACCTACGCCCAGAGGGCTGGTGGGATATATGCGTTGCGACCTATGCGGTGCAATCTATGTGGTACAGTCTACGCGGTGCAATCTATGTAATGCAGTCTATGCGGTGCAATCTGCGTGGTGCGATCCATGTGGTGCATCTTATGTAGTGGAATCTATGCGGTGCAATATATGCGGTGCAGTGTATGTGGTGTAATCTACGCGATGCAATCAATGTAATGCAATCTATGCGGTGCAACCTAACTGGTGCAATATATGTGGTGCAATCTACGCGGCGCAACCTATGCAATGCAGTCTTTGCGGTGCAATCAATGCGGTGCTATTAATTTCTGTTCGCAGTGAGTTGTCCACTCCACTGCTCGCGCAAACATTCCACCCACCCACCCGCAACTTGGTTTGCAAAATCTCTTAAGACCGTGACGGTGGGTACCAACTTTCACTTGGCAACGACAGCGACGCCGACGACGACAGCGACAACGACGACGACGGCGACGCCGACGACGACGACGCCGACGACGACACCGACGACGTCTCCAACGACTTCGACGACGCCGACAACGACGACGACGACGACACCGACGACGACGACGACGCCGACGCCGACGATGACGGCGACGACGATGGCAACGACGACGTCGATAACGACGCCGACGACGACGACAACGACACCACCGACGACGACGACGACGTCAACGACGCCGACGACGACGACGACGAGGACGCCGACGGCGGCGACGACGACGACGCCGACGTCAACAACTACGAAGACGACGACGACGCCGACGCCGACGACGACGACGAAGACGACGACGACGTCGCCAACGAAGACGACGACGAGGGAGGAGGGAGGACGACGACGGTGACAACGACGACAACGACGACAACGACGAGGGACCAGGGAGGACGGCGACGACGTGGACGACGAAGAAGGAGGAAGGACGGCGACGCCGACGACGACAACGACGAGGGATGAGGGAAGACGACGACGACGACGACAACGACGACGACGACGACGACGGCGGCGACGAAATAGGAGGGACGACGACGAGACGTCGACGACGGACGACGACGACGACGAGGGAGGAGGAGGAAGGACGACCACAGCGACAACGACGACGGAAACGACCACGACGCCAAAGACGACGACGACGAACACGAGGAAAGACAGAGGACGACGTAGGCGACGACGACGAAAACGGCGGACGACGGAGGAGGGCGACGACGACGACGACGACGCCGACGACGACGCAAGAGCGCGCGGTTACGCTTTTGTTGAATTCCGTGTTGCGAAACCTTGTGTTTTTGTAGGTTTTTTTGGCCACACGATTTTGAAATCCTTCCGAAACCGATGGGTTTTGAATGATTTCGTCGGCATACGCGCGCGGCGACGCGCGCGTCTGCACTTCGTCCCATCTTTTGCAGAGGATTCTCGCGACGGCACACGCGCAAGGGCGTTCGACAGATTTCGACATGCGCGCGCGTGAAGCCCGTTTGTCAGCATTTTGTGGACATCTTGATTTTTACTTAAACAAAGCAAAAATCGCAAGAGCTCGCGCGTAAGCTTTTTTAGCAAATCAGTGTTGCAAAACCGTGTGTTTTTGTATCCTTTTTGGAAACTCGATTGCGAAATCCCTCCGACACCGAAGGTTTTTGAAGGATTTCGGCATGCGCGCGCGTGTGCACTTCGTCCTTTTTTTTGTGCAAGGGATTCGTGAAAAAGTCCTATGTTAGAGCAACAAATGTCCCCGCGTATCGTTTTTTTTACAAGGGAACCTCAGGGGGGTCGATACCCCCCCGGGGGTTGGCTAAATTCGTATCTAGGATGGACATGTGGTCAGAACCATATTTGTTTTACGTACCCGAAAGGGGGTCGGATAACGCGGTGGGGGGGGTAGAGTCTTTCCTCTTTGTAGAAAGGAGAATGGATTTTCACTCATGATTTGACACATCCCATGCTCTTGCAAACATCCCACCCATCCACCCGCAACTTGGTTTGCAAAACCTCTTGAGACCGTGACGGTAGGTACCAAATGGCACTTGGCAACGACACCGACGCCGACGACGACAGTGACGTCGACGACGACGACTACGACGACTACGACGACACCGACGACGTCTCCGACGACTTCGACGACGACGACAACGACGACGGCGACGACGACGACACCGACGACGACGACGCCGACGACGACCACGACGATGACGACGCCGACGACGACGACGCCGACGACGACGACGTCGACGACAACGACGACGACACCGACGACGACGACGACGACGGCGGCGGCGACGACGAAGACGACGTCGACGACGACGAAGACGACGACGACGCCGACGACGACGACGACGACGTCGCCAACAAAACGACGACGACGACGACGACACCGACGGCGACGACGCCGACGACGACGACGATGACGACGCCGACGACGACGACGCCGACGACGACGACGTCGACGACAACGACGACGACGGCACCGACGACGACGACTACGACGACGGCGGCGACGACGAAGATGACGACGATGCCGACGACGGACGACGGCGACGACGAAGACGACGTCGACGACGACGAAGACGACGACGACGACGACGAGGGACGACAACGACGACGACGGCGACAACGACGACAACGACGAGGGAGGAGGGAGGACGGTGACGACGCGAACGACGAAGAAGGGGGAAGGACGGCGACGCCGACGACGACAACGACGAGGGAGGAGGGAAGACGACGACGACGACGACGACGACGACGACGGCGACGAAATAGGAGGGACGACGACGCGACGCCGACGACGAACGACGACGACGACGAGGGAGGAGGAATGACGACCACGGCGACAACGACGACGGAAACGACCACGACGCCAAAGACGACGACGACGGCGAACACGAGGAAAGACAGAGGATGACGTAGGCGACGACGACGACGACGACGCGGGAGGAGGGAGGACGGCGACGACGACGACGACGACGCAAGAGCGCGCGCGCACGCTTTTGTTGAGAATCCGTGTTGCGAAACCTTTTGTTTTTGTAGGTTTTTTTGGACACACGATTTTGAAATCCTTCCGAAGCCGATGGGTTTCGAAGGGTTTCGGCATCCGCGCGTGACGACGCGCGCGTCTGCACTTCGTCCAATGTTTTGCAGAGGATTCTCGCGACGGCACACGCTCAAAGGCGTTCGACAGATTTCGACATGCGCGCGCGCGAAGCCCGTCTGGTAGCATTTTGTGAAACTCTTGAAAGTCCTGAGGTTTTTCCTGAAGATTTCGCAAGAGCTCGCGCGAAAGTTTTTTTTAGCAGATCAGTATTGGGAAACCCTGAATTTTTGTATGTTCTTTGGGAACTCGATTGCGAAATCCTTCCGACACCGAAGGTTTTTGAAGGATTTCGGCGTGCGCGCGCGATGGCGCGCGCGTGTGCACTTCGTTTTTTTTGCAAGGGATTCGCGAAAAAGTGTTATGTTAGAAGAAACGATGTCCCCGCGTATCGTTTTTTACAAGGGAACCTCAGGGGGGTCGGTACCGGCCCCTCGGGGATTGTGCAAATTCATAGTTGAGATGGACATGTGGTCATAAACATCCATGATTTACATACCCGAAAGGGGTACGGATAACGCGGGGGGGGGGGGTAAGAGTCTATTCTTTTTTAGAAAGGAGAATCTATGTGGTGCATTTCATTTTGATTGTCACGACGACAGCGACGACGACGCCGACGACGACGAAGACGACGACGACGATGACGACAACGTCGCCTGCGAAGACGACGACGACGAGGGAGGAGGGAGGATGACGACGACGCGAACGACGAAGACGGAGTGAGGACGGCGACGGCGACGACGACAACGACGAAGGAGGGAAGACGACGACGACGATGACGACGGCGACGAAATAGGAGGGACGACGACGAGACGCCGACGACGGACGACGACGACGAGGGAGGAGGGATGACGACCACGGCGACAACGACGACGGAAACGACGACGACGCCAAAGAGGACGACGACGACGACGAGGAAACAGATGACGACGACGGCGACAACGGCGACGACGACGAGGGAGGAGGGAGGACGGCGACGACGACGACGACGACGCAAGAGCGCGCGCGCACGCTTTCGTTGAACATCCGTGTTGCGAAACCTTTTGTTTTTGTATGTTTTTCTGACACTCGATTTTGAATTCCCTCCGAAACCGAAGGTTTTTGAAGGATTTCGGCATGCGCGCTCGACGATGCGCGCGCGTACACTTCGTCACATGTTTTGCGGCGGATTTTCGCCACGGCACACGCGCAAGGGCGTTCGACAGATTTCGACAAGCGCGCGTGCGAAACCCGTCTGGTAGCATTTTGCGAAAATCTTGAAAAACCGATGTCTTTCTAAAGATTTCGCAACAGCGCGCGCGTATTTTTTTTAGAAAGTCAGTGTTGCGAAAACCTGTGTGTTTGTATATTTTTTGGAAACTCGATTTTGAAATCCTTCCGAAACCGACAGTTTCCGAAGGATTTCGGCGGCATGCGCGCGCGACGACTCGCGCGTGTGCACTTCGTCCCATTTTTTTGCAAAGGATTTTTGATAACTTGTGTTTTTTGATTCCCGAGAATGCGCGCAAATTTTTTTACAGAGGATGGCGGGGGGGGTCGATACTGGCCTGGCTGGGGTAGTATGAACTCACAGGTAGGATTGACTTTGAGTCAGGATCCTATGTATTTGGCATCGGTTACCAGGGGGTCTTTAACCCCGGGGGGGAGGGTGGTAGAACCTTTTTTTTGCATACAGGAGAATGTATGCGACGGGGACGGCGGCGACGGGCGGCACCGCCCGCAAAAACCGCCACTCGCCCCGAGCGCCGGCGACGGCGACGGCGGCGACGGCGGCGACGGCGGCGACGGGCGGCACCGCCCGCAAAGCTGCCACTCGCCCCGAGCGGCAGCGACGGCGGCGGCGACGGGCGGCACCGCCTGCAAAAGCCGCCACTCACCTCGAGCTGGTTAAGCCAAGTGAGAACCCCTAAATGCAAGCACTGTTTGGGGATTCTTGTAAGAAGGCGAAATCTACACATATCCACTGCTCCCTGGCCAGGCCCATCCTGAACCCAGCAGCTGTGTATACGCCGTCCTGGCCAAACCAGGAAGGAGTGGCGTATTCACCACTGCCATGTTCAGGATGGACGTGGCCAGGGTGCAGGGTAGATGTATGGATCTCGTGGCCCTGAGCATGGGCCTGAAGGAAGCTGCGGGGCAGGCGCGAGAGGTCCTGGAGCCGTCTGGCAAGCCACAGGGCCGTCGCTTCTGGCAGCATCTCGGGGGCAGCTCTCGCTGTCTGGAGTCGTCTTGGAGCGGGCTTGGGCTGGGGGTTGGGCCATGGCTTTTTGTCAAGGAAGGGAAAACCACCCCGACCCCGATAAGTGGCGTTTGCTAAACGGCCCTTGGCGCTTACTGAACAGCCCTGCCCTGTTCGACTCCTTCCTTGAGTGCGCTCAGTAAACGGCTTCGCTTGTCGGGGTGCTTCTTATGGGGGTGGATTTTCTGCTCTCTATTCTGGCCGCCTCGCGGCCGCCGCTCGCTGCCTCGAGGCACCCTTGACGCAGTCCGAGGCATTTTCGCTTTGGGCCCTTGTCGGGGGTGTCTCTCGGGGGCTCCGCGTGGCCATTCGGCTCGCGCCTGGGGCTGCTGCGCGGCCGCCCACGAGGGCTCCGGCCGGGGAGCCGTCCTCGGCCAAGGGGCCTGGAGAGGCGACGTGTACACTCTAGGCGATGCTTAAGAAAACCCAAGTTTTCGGCCAGAGTCTCGATTATTCTTAATGTTCCAATGTAAAACCTAAAATTTGAATGGACATGCTGGGTTTTTATTCAAATTCTGAGACTATGAATTTCTTAACCCATGATTTCTAAAACATTTCGCAGGGTGTAGGGCACTCCCGGCCCAGCCCTCCGACGTCGTGCTCTTCCGCAGCCGGGGCCCGCAGAGGTTTCGACCCCTTCCCTGGAGCGGGCCTTCCATGCCGAGCCGTTTCGTGGACGCTCCCGCGGCCCACTGGGGTCCCCCAGAGGCCGAACACAGCAGACAACACCCTGTCTTGATTTCTCCGCTGCGCGAGGTTGTCACGGGAAGATCGTGGGCGAAAAACAAACACATCCGTATCTTCGACCTCGCGGGCCCAGATCCTGGGCCGCGACCCCGCCGATGCGGGGCGTTCTTGAGCGGACGTCCCGCGCGGAACGTATCCGTGCGACCACGTGTCCGCGGGATCGCGCCCCGGAGTCCAGACCGCGAGGGCGCGGACACGGATCTGTCTGCCGCTCGTAAGAAGGAGCCGCGCCGCGGGGCGGCGGACGTCCGGCCGGGGCCCCGGGGCGCTCCGCGGCGGGTCGGCGGCGCCGCAGGCTGGCGCCGCCGAGAGCAGAAGGTGCACCCCGAGGGGGCAGTGCAGTCAAGACGCTTTAAATTCGGCGGCGAGCGAGGGGGGAAATGGGAAGGACATGGCCTCCTCAGAAGGCGGCAGGACTGCTCAGAAGCCCTCGCGCCCTCTGAGACGTTTTTGGTGTCTTCGGGGAAGGCTTAGTAAACTGTTCGGGCGGGCAGGGGACTTCGGAGTCTTCTGACAAGGCCTTCGCTTTCTCACTTCCCCCCTCGCTCGCCGCCGAGTCAAGACGTTGAAAGGAGGACCACTTGGGCTCGGGATGGGCTTCGGTTTTCGGCCCACTCACTAGATCTGGGTCGGGGAGCTGCTCCTTGGTCGAGGGTCGACGTGGCCAGGCGCGTTCCTGCTTTCCCGAATCTCCGTTTTGGAGTCGCAGGAAGACGATTCTACTTTTTGGTTCAGGGTTTCCAGAGCTGACCTCTCAGGCCCATATTCCCCCCAAAGTGCTTGCATTTACGGGCTCTTATTTCTCTCCTAGGGAAGTGGTCCTGTGTGGCGGTCTGGCGGCTATGTTGTCGCCGTCGCCGCCCCATCGCCGCCTTGTCGCCCTCCCGTGCCCGCCTCGTCGTCGCCCGTCGTCTTGGTCTGTGGCGGTCTGGCGGCTATGTGGCTATGTGGTCGCTGCCGCCACCCCGTCGCCGCGTTGTCGCCGCTTCATCGCCGCCACATACTTTGTGCACCACATGCTGCACAACCATATTTTACACCACATAAAATGCACCACTGTGACTGTTCCACATAGATAGTGTAACGGACATTGCACCATATCCATTGCGGTACATCAGTTGCGCCACCTAGGTTGTGCCAGGTAAACTGCACATCGCATTCTCTAGGTCCTGTCTACAGCTCCGACGATTGTATTTCGGCACGGCAGGGCACTGCACCAGCGAACACACCCCAACTCTTTTCCCTCCCCACGGCCAGCCCATCTCCTCCTCGCACCTCCCTGCTCCTCCCCGCGCCGCAAGCCAAGCTCCTCCTCGCTCCCCGCGCCCCCCTTGCCCTCCCGCAGCCAGCCCAGCTCCACCTCGCTCCCCAGCCAGCGCGCCCCTTCTGCCCCGACAATTATTCCGGCACGGCACGGCACTGCACCAGCACCGCGCCACCCTTCCCCCCCGGCAGGCAGCCCAACTCCTCCTCCTCCTCCTCGCCCCCCGCAGCCTCGCTCCCCCAGCCAGCGCGCCTCCGCCGCCCCGACCGCTAAATCCGGGACGGCACGGAACGGGCACCCGCACCGCGCATCCCCTTCCCCACCCCCGCAGCCAGCCCAGCTCCTGCTCTTCGCGGCACGGAGCCGGCACCGTGCCCCCCTTCCCCTGCCCCACAGCCAGCCCCGCTCCTCCCCCCCGCCCCTTGCAGCAAGCCCATCTCCTCCTCGCCCACCATCCAACGCGTCCTTTTCGCCCCGACCCATGTAGTATTTCGGCACGGCGCGGCGCGGCGCCGGCACTGGGGCCCCCCGTTGCCCGCCCCACAGCCAGCCCCTCCCCCCCACCTCGTTCCCCGCAGCCAGCCCAGCTCCTCCTCGCCGCCCCAGCCAGCACGCCCCCTTCGCCCCAACCGTTTTATTCAGGCACGGCACGGCACGGCACCAGAATCGTGCCCCTTCCCCCGCCCCTCCTCAGCCAGCCCCGCCCCTCCTTGCCCCTAGTCAGCACGCCCCTTCCGCCCCCCCTCGCTTTTTTTCCTGGCGCGGCAAGGCACGGCACAGGCTCCGCGCCCCCTTCTTTTCCCTCTGCAGCCAACCGAGGTCCTCTTCGTCTTTGCCGCACTGCAGCCAGCCCAGCCTCCCTTTGTTCCCCAGCCAGCGCGCTCCCTCCTCCCCGATCCTTTTTTTTCTTTTTTCCCAGCACAGCACGGCACGGCACTGGCACCCGCCCCCCCTGCCCCCCCCCCCCCCGCAGGCATCCTAGCTCCCCCTCCTCCTCGTCCTCGGTTCCCGCAGCCAGCCCAGCTCCTCTTCGCCTCCCAGCCAGCGCGCCCCCTTCTGCCCCCACCATTTGATTCTGGCACGGTACGGCACGGCACCAGCACCGCGCCCCTCCCCTGCCCCCTGCCGCCTCGATTATTTTATTCCGGCACGGCGCGGCGCGGCACCGGCACCGCGCCGTCATCCGTTTCGCCTGTGCTCCTTCCGTCCGTCGCCCTTGGGGCCCCTCTCGTTTGGCCCTTCATGTTCCTCCCTCTCTTTCTCCTCTGTCTAGTTTCCTCGTCCCCTTTCCCCCAGTTCCTCCACATTCTCTTCCTGCACCCCCGTTTTTAATGTGCAAGGGCTGGCACGCATGCCAACCGTATTGTACATTTTATATCGCACCTCGTATATTGCGCCACAGTTATTGTTCCACGCAGACTGCACAACATATATTGCACCACGTATGCTGCACCACATAGCGACATACAGCGCACCACACATATTGCAATGTATAGGTGGCCCCCCACATATATTGCATAACCTGTGTTCTCCTTTCTAACAATAGTGGCGGATCTATCGCCCCCCTCCGAATTATCAGCTTCCCAGGGACAGTTAAATTCGCATGTGATTTTGTCCAATCGTTCATTCTGAATCTGAGTTCGCACCATCGCATGGAGTTTAATTATTGACGCCCCTTCATCCTTGTCAGGTAGAACTATGCGCGCACATTTGTTGAGCACAAAAGGCGCGTTTTCCGGAGTCCCTTGCAACATATGAGACGAAGTCAGCACGCGCTTACCGTCGCGCGCGTATGCCGAAATTCTACAAACACTCAGATATCCGAGCAGATTTTATGATTGAGGGTCCCCAACACATATACAGCACCAGTAGTGTTGCAACCTGTTTTTTGGAAGCAGTGTTCGCGCGCGCTCTTGTTGCGAGTCCTAGGAAGCACTCGTTTTTCATAATGTTCATCGTATGCGACCAACCGGGCCTTTCGCGCGCGCATGTCGGGATCATTCGAGCGCCCTTGCGCTTGCCAGGGGGGGCACGGTCCCTGTCAGATAATTCCGTGCGGGCCGTTCACGCCCGTCGGCCGCGCGCGCATGTCGAAATCCGTCGACATTTTCCATCACCGACGCGTGGACGCCATCAGCTCCATCGGTGTGATCAGCATCGGCACTGTGATTGGCCTTGCCGTCATGATTGTCATAATCGTCACCAGCATCGTTGCCATCATCATCGTGTCTGCCGTTGTCGACGTCGCCATGATACCGCGCCCGCCCGGGTCAGCGAGTCGAAGTGGAGTGCCCGCGCGTCAGCCTGGCTTGCGAGACGCGCTGGGAACTCCCCTGAAGTCAGCGCCACTGCGGCCGCGTCGGTCGCGTCAGATTAGCTGGCCGCTCTGCGCGCAGGCCTGCGCGCGTTAGCACGGCCGCAGCGATGTGCCAGCCTGCGTTATGCAGTCCTCGCAATCGCCGCCGCATGGGTTTACTAAACCAAGTTGCGGGTGAGTGGGTGGTTGGGACGATTGTGCGAGTATTGGATTTGACATTTCACCATTTAGCATTCGTTAACTGCGCCGTATATATTACACCACACATTTTGCTCCACACATATTGAGCGACCACTATTGCACCACACCGTATATACATCACCTCTCCGAAAGTTTATTCCGTTTTGTGAAGCACGGGTCCGCACGGATGCAACGCAGCCG
The DNA here is from genome assembly GCA_963575745.1 of Prorocentrum cordatum. Classification (NCBI taxonomy): domain Eukaryota; class Dinophyceae; order Prorocentrales; family Prorocentraceae; genus Prorocentrum; species Prorocentrum cordatum. Next base: position 144,310 of record CAUYUJ010014708.1, read on the forward strand.
TATGACTGCAATGTTGCATTGAAGAAATCGTGCATGAGTTTCGCGGACCTAGACAAAAACCGCGCCCGGGCGCGAACGCTGATAAATTTGGCGCGTATTCCGGACCACATCGGGGCAGAACAAAAGATCCGCCTTAACCGTTTTTTTGCAGTCGACCCCCAACGTGAGGCCAATTTTCGGGTCCGTTGGTCAGGACCCGACCTCCTTTTATGGCACAAGTCCCGCGCAAGTGGACCACCTTTGGGTTGGCTGGTGAAACTTTCGGGTCGTCGTGGGCTCAATCCCGGCAGGTTTGTCCGAACAAGTCCCATGCGGTTTGCTCATTTTCAGCTCTATGCACCGTTGGGGATTTTAGATTTTACGTTGGAAACCGAAGCGTGATTATTCTGGCCCAGAGGGCGTGGGGCGGTCGGGGTCACATTGTGCAAGGCCCCTGCGGCCAAACGGGGCGGGGCGCCGATCGTGTCCCCGCCTCCGCCGCCCCCCGCCCCCCCTTCGCTCCCAAGCGGCCCCCGCTGGCCATTGTCGATCTCGCGCCAGCGTTGATGGCGACGACATGCACCGTGGCAAAACACGGGAATCTCTGATCGGCGCAATATTGCTCCACGTAGATTCTCTTTTCTATTCAAAGACTAACTTCTACCCCCTCCCGGCTTTATCGGTACATTTGTTGTTTTGCAATGTACACATCCCAGCCCAGCCCAGCCAGGTTCGACCCCCCCGCCTTCTTCTGCAAACAAATGTTTTTCGCGCGCACTCGTTTATCACAAGTTATTAATGTTCATGAGCCCTTGGGAAGATTGAGACGAAGTGCGCACGCGCGCGTCGTCGCGCGCGCATGCTGGAATCCTTCAAAAACCTGAGGTTTCGGAAGGATTTCAAAACCGAATATCCCAGAAACGTACAGATAGAACAACACATGGTTTCGCAACACGGATGTTCGAAACACATGGTTTCACTTTTGCGAATTCGGCAGAAAACCAGAGGCCTTTCAACATTTTCAGACACTGCTACCAAACGGGCTGCGCGCGCTTATGTCGAAATCGTTCGAACGCCCTTGCGCGTGTGACGTCGCGGGAATCCTCTTGTATCAAATGGGAGGAAGTGCACACGGGCGAATCGTCGCGCGTGCATGCCGAAATCCTTAAAACAAGCTTTCGGTTTCGTAACGATTTCAAAATCGAATGCCCAAAACACATGCAAAAACAAGGTTTCGCAACATCAGTTTTCAAAAAATCTTGCGCGCGCGCGCTCTTGCGAAATCTTGCTGTTCATGGAATTATGCAAAACCTATTTCTGGCGCCCCATGCCGACATCATTCGCACGCCCTTGCGCGCGTGCTGGGGGGAAACGATCCGTGTCAAATGAAACCATGCGGGCCACTCTCGCACGTCGGCCTCGCGCGCATGTCGAATTCTTTCCAAAATGTTCATCACCGACGCGAGGATGCCGCTATCGTCATCGGCGTGATCAGCATCGGCGTCCGCACTTGCCGCGCCTTCGTCGGTGCGAACATCGTCTCCAGCATCGCTGCTATCATCATCGTGTCTACCGTTGTCGGCGTTGCCATGCTACCGCGCCCGCCCATGTCGCCGACTCGCAATGAAGTGCCCGCTGGGATGCGCCAAGCGGTCAGCGCCACTGCGGCCGCGTCAGTGGCGCTAAACTAGCTGGCCGCTGCGCGCGCGTGTTAGGGTTGGCGCGGCCGCAGAGATGCACCAGCCAACGCCAAGCATGCATCGCAATCGCCAGCGCATGGGTTTTGCAAACCAATTTGCGGGTGTGTGGTTGGGATGTTTGCAAGAGCTTGGGATGTGTCAACTCGTATGCTAAATTCAATTGCACACCAAATATGGCAACACACAAGTTGCACTACATCGAGTGTACCACATGGGTTGCACAACCTAAACTGCACACCATGGAGAGCACGACATATATCGCACTACGTAGATTGCACCACAGACGTTGCACAACCCATGCACGCTTACATCTAGATGTACGCACAAATATCGGATAAAACGTATTGCACCGCATAGGTTGCACCACATAGGTTGTTTCGCTTATATGGCACAGAACCAAACAGTAACTCCACAGAGGACTGCACATTGTAGATGGCACCACATGGTTTTTGGATGACATCGCTTGCTTCACATTCATTGCGCACCATATACAGCTAGAAACATTGTTTTGGGGTCCACGTTGGCGCACGTATCTACGTTGGTTCTTTATCTCTCTCGCTGTGTGTGCGCGTATGTTTCGTTTCTACGGGTGCCCTGCCAAGCTCTTCCCCTCCACGGTCAACCAGCCTCGGCCGCCCGCTCCTCGCCATGCAGCCGCGCTCTGGAACCCTCCTGCACTTCGTCGGCACGCATGCGACCGTCTTCACGATCTCAGGGGCTCTGTTTTCTCCTCCTCTCTGTTCTTCCCGCGTCGCGCTGTGCCCAAATTCGTTCCCAGCGCGTTTCGCCCGTTGCCCGACCGGCACCCGCGTCTGCCTTGACTCGTCTGCGCCCGCTGACTCAAAACAATGTGCGCGTGCATGTGCAGGCGCATGTGCACGTGTGCGTTCGCGGAGTGCCCTTTCCCCTTCTCTCTGCCGCTGATCTTGTCCTTCTGCTTGTGCTCGCTTTCTCATTTCGGGTATGTACCCGGTGCCAGGACAACGATATGCGAAAACATACCTATAGCACCATCGTCTCGACGATTTCCATCTTCTGCGCGGTTCGCTGGGGAGACATGGGGAGAGGCCCATGATAGGTGGGAGGTGAAGTTGGGTGTGCGGATGTATGGGGACATGCCGACCAACAAGGAGGATGATAAGACAAAGTGGAGGATTGGTTCGACCTGCCCGAATTCAATCAATCAATGCACACGCGCCAGTGCTGATAAATCCACCAGCTTACAGCCAACCCGCACGCTGTCACCTGCCAGTCGAAGAAGTGCACTCCTCGATCTTCTTGTGCACGGCCCCCCCCAATGCAACCGCCTTGCCGCACATGATGCCCTTCGGATCGAAAACGTGCTCCCCTCCGCTACACATGTAGGCATCGGTTCTGTCGTGCAGCCCCTCTAGGTTGGCCACCTCCTCCATGAAGGGGCCCATCACGACGTCTTCGTCGACGGTCAGCGTGGCCGCCTCCACTTTCAAGGGGTCGTGCACGCTGTCTTCGACTCCTTGGTCCAGCATAGGGGGGTTTCCATGGTAGCCATCATGCCGCCCACGTCGCACAGCCCGCCGAAGAATTACTTCACCCCGTCGCCCCCGTAGGCCTCCTTGTGTTTCTGTTCGTGAGCAACCACAGCACATTCAAGGTCCCCTCGCGCCGGTCCTCCACCTCCAGCTTTTGAACCAAGCAGGAAGGCGGCGCACATGGCGCCGCGGCGACAACGCTCGGCCACGCAGGCCTTGAGGGAAACGGCAGTGGAAACCGCTTCGTCTCAAGTGAGGAGGTCTCCAACTTGAGCCGAACTGGCTACGGAACAAGAAGGGGAAGGCGGAGGAGGCGGAAGCGGAAAAGGAGGAAGAGAGTCGGGAGGTTGAGGATGGAATAGCCGTCCAAATGAACGCGAGGGTATAAGGAGGTGGAAGCGCCCCATGTCTATGCTGATGCTGTGCCGCAGGGTCTCCTGGGCAGAGCTTGAACATAATCCTGGGTATGGGAAGGGAGGACACCGAAGGAGCAAACAATCTGCATATACGTAGATCGACTCTCGGATAGAAGCAGCAGTTTGTGTTTATGCATTGTCTGTCCCCCGTGGACTGGAAGAACACTGTCAGCGATCGCCTCAGACTTCTTGTTGCTCTGTCAGATGTGTCGTCGAATTACCTGTCGGCAGATCTGGTTTCAGCTGTGTGATCAGTGGCAGGCGGTGCGAATGGCTTCATACTGTTTTGTGGCCGATTGGAAGCGGAATGGCTTCCGCATGCTGGCGCCCATCCGCATTCTTCTATGCCTTTCTGTCAGGTGCTGATATTTTCGACTTGCAATGACATGCTTTCGGAGTTGGGCAACCAGCTGGTGACATTTTTTTCGACTTGCTATGATTTGTAACGACTTGCTGGCAGAGGCGCAGTGTGAAAGGGATGTTTGGAATGCTGTTGTCATGCTCTGTAGCGGTATCGGAGGGTTTATGCCATCTTGTGCCGTCCGCGTGCCATATTGACAGCCTGTGCGACAGCTTTGTACTCCCTTCTGCCTCCCTTCGTCCCTCCCTCCTTCCCCCCGCTCTCCTCAATCCTCGCATCTCCCGCCTGTATTCTCCAAGCGCCAGCACAGCCAAGAGCTGCCGGGAGAGAGCAGCGGCGCTGCTTCCAGAATGCATCTTTGGTTGCTGCCCTCCAGAGGAGTTTGACGAACACAAGATGTGCCTGGTCAACATGGGCCATATGCTCACGTGGTACGTTCTTATGCAGCTGCGAGGGCCTCGGCGAGGGCCGCTCCTCTTCTGTATCCTTCTCCTTGCCTCTTCCTCCCCCCCCACCGCCTCCTCCTTTTTCTCCTCCTCCCAATCCTCCCCCAACTCGAGCGGTATGTCCTCTTGGTTTGCCGGCTTCTCACACTGTATTTGCCGTTGCCGTATTGGATCTCAAGGATGCTTTACCGCGCTTGCTTTACACAGTAAGGCGTGCTTTGCACGCTGCACGTCCGCTGACGGAACATGTCGGTTCCTTTCTTACATCTTCATGTCTAGTTGGTAACGGAGCAGGTTCGCCCCTGCTCGAATACCACGGCCGCCATGTCCCGCCTCGCCTCGATGTCAATGGCTTCCACCCTCCGTCGCTTTGCGTCGCGACGCTTGCAGGAGACACCATTCAAGGGTACTTCAGGGCTGGGCCAGCCCATCCGCAGGAACACTACCCCGTGCCGCCCTACATGCCGCTCTACATCCCGCTCTACATCCGCCTTCAACGTCATCGCCTTCGTGCACTTCTGCCCGCTCACTGTGGCAGGAAACGTTACTCTTGGGTCCGTTGGAACATCCGGGCATCCGCCAGGACCAGTTGCCGAGAACGTGCACAACCAGTACTGCACCAAGGACAACGCCACCAACATCTACAAAAACCGCTTTGCGACCCATCCTGGGCGTGCTCGGATTGTGTCCAAGCAGCTCGCGGACCCAAAACTGTCAGTGCCCCCAGCCCGTGGGAGTAGCCTCAGGTGTTCGACAGTTGCTCGCCGCAGCGTTCACGTCTGCGGTGTCAGAACAAGGTCCCGAGCTTCTTGAGACTGTGTCAAGAGCCCTGGGAGCAGCAAGCAGGGCAGAGGTATTCGGCGACTGTGTCGCTGGTTACGGGCGGGGATGCAGTGGAGAGTAGGAGAACTGTGTTCCCACCCCCCCAGAGGTAATGCAGTGGAGTGCATGGCGACTGGGGCGCCGTCGCTCCGAAGCACCGCGCCTCGGGGCCCGACTCTTCGCTTTCCCTACTCAGCCCCGCGCGCCGGGCAGGGCGGGATCCCAATGCGCGCTCCTCTAGACGATCGTGCAGTTGGTGGTGCTCAGTACAGCGACTACGCGACGTACGAAGAGCATTCCTGTGACACTGTCGCAGGATGCTTCGAGTACCGTGAGCACTGCAATGACGCGACAGAAGTATACGCCCAATGCGCTGACGAGGGGGAACGCATCCGGGGCAAATGTCCTCGGCGACTCATGCAACGCCGCTTGAGGATCTCTGGCCTCCATTACCTTCGCGACGTGAGGAGGGGGCTGCTCTCCGGATGGAAGGCCATCGGAGTCGGCATGTCCGCCGTCGCAAGTTGTGTTGCTAGCCTGGGCGCGGGTGGTGGCAGCGGCAACATGCGCCACCTCCGCGCCTGGGGGCCCGAGCGCCAAGCTCGCGTGCCTTGCCAGAGATGGGTGCGCGAGGTGATGATCTGGCCAGTGGAGAACTCAGACTCAGCGAGGTGCCAGGCGGCCTACGTCTCGTCGCGCCCTGCGGGCATGACGCGCGAGCGCGTGGGCGAATGGCCGCTAGCTGTCCTGATCCAGGGAGGTCTCATCAACGGCAACCCAGTGCCACCGATTACCTTCCATATGCACAGCTTGGCCGGGCGATGGGGCCAGCTGGGCGAGACGTAACGCGCCTGAGCAGTGTCGGCCCAGGTGAGCTTCCACAGACTGCCGCGGGAGCGCATCGACCAATTCATCGGGAGATTTGACATCTTCCGCGAACGGGCGCAGCAAACTGGTCAACTCACGATCGGCTACGAAACGCTCAGCTTCCCCCTGTTGCGCGCCGTTGGCGCGTTGAACATTCGACTCGCCATGTTCCCGCAGCGCTGCAACGTGGCCAACCCCTCGAAAGCTCAGCAACTCGCCCATGCGACGGGAGAGCTGAGGCGCTTTGGGCACATGATAGAGGGATCGCCAGGCAACCTCGCCTCGGCTGCCCACTCCGGCCAACGGCGCGCGTTGGTGCGCCTGCGCAGGGGCGGGGCTGGGGCGACATGGGTCCCGCTTCGCTGGGGTCGTCGCCCAGCCGCCCAGTGTCGGCCGCGGCCACTTCTGGAGGCTATTCGTCTTGCGCAGCACCGCTGGCGCAGGGGGCACCCCCGGCCGCGTGAATCGACCCAGGCGCCAACGCCGACGCCGCCAACGCCGACGCCGCCAGATCATTCGGCGAGGAGATAGCCGCCGACGACCCCGAGCAACGCGAAATTTCCGTGGAACAACGTGGTGCGCGCCTCTTCTGGGCTTGCGAGCGCGTCGGGCGTCCTGCCTGGGGCCTAGAAAGGGGAGGCGACACTGCGCTATCGCTGCAAGTTCGCGGCTTCGGCGTCGCCCGCGCATCCGACATCGAGGGCGCCGTCGAGTCGCTGTCCGCTGCGTGCTATGGCTTGCATGCAGCGCGGGTAGGGGACAGGTCCGCGCCGTCCTCGACTCCCGTTGGTGCGCCAGAGTAGAGGATGCTTACAACAGGCTAGTAATCCTTGGCCAGCATGGCCAACGGTGAAACGACGAGCAGCGCAGCAGGTGATCGACGCTCGAGTGCTTCACTTGAGCCAGCATCGGGCTTGCCGCAAGTGGCCTCGGAGCTTGCTGGGGCGCGCATCAACAACCAGCTGCGTCGATGCAGAATTAAGGTTGCGGGGCGCATCGACGACAAGGTGGTCATTGACCGACGAGAGTATGCGGCCCTGATATGCCGCGAGCTCCCGCGACCTGCGGCTTGCCTTTTGGCCAGCAGTCGCAGTTGTGCAAACGGGGGCGTCTCTAGGAAGGTGCGCTCCAACGAAGCACGGCGGCGCTTCGCTCGCGGGACTCGAACGCCTCTTCCTGTCCAACTGGCAGCCGCAAGCACCGTGGGCATGGCGCCCAGGACCAAGTGCACCACGACTTCGTACACCATTCAAATACATGCAAAGATATCGGACATGCACAGGAGGCGCCCGGCGACCGCGTCGCTGGTGCCTACCCCGCAGCCGAGCGCATGCGCTAGAAAGCGAGGATAAAACAGGGCCACGTGCCCAAAGCACGCCAGCAGGTCGTAGAGGACCTTTACGTCGACAGTGGCGACGACCTCACAGGTCTCGTCCGCATCTGCTGGGCTTTCCAGCCGTTGGCGAGCTGGGTCAAACCGACGGGCGCGACGACGTCCAGGGCAGCCTCGCCTCGGGCCTGCCCACCTGGTGGTTCCAGGGCTCGTCGGCCCCTGCAGATCGGCATTTGGCGATTGCTCAGACGGCCCAGCCAGCCAAGTTTGACGACGCCCAGCACCTCCTCACCTACCTCACCTCACCCGACTACAGCGCCGACGTCATGGAGGGATGCGGTGGGGAGGCGCGGACCAGCAAACTGGCTGTCCGTCGGCGCCTCAGAGTAGGCGAGCACTTCGACTTAGTGGTTGGCTGCGACCTCAACGACGAGAGCCAGCGGAAAGCCGTGGAGCAATGCATTCAGCAAAATAAGCCCCTAGTGGCCATCATGGCCCCTGCCTGCCAGTCCTACGGTCGTTGGTCTACGTTTAAGAGCAAACGTAGCCGCAGCACCTGGCTGCGCTCCTACGGGGACGCGGACCCGCGTGGCCGATTCTGTGGCTACCTGGCACAGTTGCAGATCGAGTTGGGCGGTTACTTCGTCGTCGAGCAGCCCGGGGCATCGTGGTTGTGCGCCAGGCCGCCCTGGCCACAGGTGCAGGCAGTGCCGAGTTTGGACGTCATCTTCGGCAAGTATCGGCTTGGACTTCGGGATCGCCGCGGAGGCATCTTAAAGAAGACCGCTGGGCTGGTCTCCAACGCCCCGAAGATCTTCGACAGTTTTCCGACCTCCGCCTCCCAGGCAAGAACGCGCATGTCCGCGTCGAGGGTTACGACAGCTTCGACGCCCAGATTTGGCCATCGACGTTGGCCGAACGACTCGTCTAGGGCATGGCGCACTTACGTCGCCGCCTGCGGCGTTCGCATCTCCCGAACTGTTTTCGCGCATGCGGCGTCCGATCAGCAGCTTTCCCAGCTGTGGCTACCGGCGCCGCTGAGGGAGAGACCTGTCGCGAAGTTGCAGCCGAGAGCCCACGCTGCGCGTGCAAGGCGTGCAAGCGCAACGCTCGGGCGGACTCGCGCATGCACTCCAGAGCCAGCAGCGTCCCGCCGCCGTCCTCGCAGCGTGCCGAATTACCGGCAGTCGCCTGGCTGCCAAGAGGGCATGGGGTGCGATCGCCCGGCGCGCATTCACGAGTTTGACAAATTCAGGTTCGCGGACCCCCACGTCTTGTCGCGTCCGCGCGCCGGTCAGCACCCGCGAGCGCCAGCGCGACTGGGATGGCCGCATCGCTCCAGCTACCAGCAAGCTCAGCTACCCAGCGGTGCAGGCCCTAGAGCAGCCGATGAGGCTGCTCTACCACCCTCGCCCGCAGGAGGGTCAGCAGCCAGTTCGTTATTTAGCGTTCGAGCTCAGGGTGCTGGTTGGTGCGGGCGACTGTCGCTCAACCGGGGATCCGAGCTTGTCCAGCATCGCGCGCGGGGCCTCGTCGAGCAGCTCCGCGAGTTGTCGACGCAGCTGCAGGCAACCCAACGCCCTCGGACTGGACTCGATTCGACGTCACCACCTCCTTGCGAGCACCTCGCAGGGACTCGCGTGAAGCGCGCGTGCGGGAGCTTCGCGAACTACCCCATCCAGCGGTGGCGCGCCGCCAAGGAGGAGATAGCGAGAGCCCTGCGAGCAGCCGGGGTACCACAGGACATCTTCAACTTGATCTTTACGGTGGTCAGCAACGGCAGGGGGAGTCGCCAGCGGGTAGCGCCAGCGCGCCAGATCATCCCTGCCCTCCACCTGTCGACGCGACTCAACTGGCACGTCGCCTCGCTGTGGCATGCTGGTCGGGGGGTCGCGTCCACGCGCGACTTGGCGCTGCGTGCCGCCAACGACTGCTCACATGGGAACTATGATCGTGGACGGCGAGGGCGGGATGACCTCAGTGCACTTCGTGGAGGAGAGGGTGAGGAGGAGAGGAGTGCAGGTTGACATGCGTGCTTCGCGCCAGTGCGTTCGTTTCGCTGAGCGGCGTGGGGCCGCGGCGGCCACGAGCAATTCGCGCCGCGGAGGGGCAACTGGAGCGCGAAGGCATCGCGGCGAACTTCGGCTTCATGCTAGCCCATGCCATGCTCGCTGGGGGCAGCCTCGCCCACGTGGGCGGCGTTGCGCGTTGCAACGTCGTCTTCGGAATGCAGCCGTCCTTGCTGCCACTGCGCGAAGCAGACGAACAGGGTGAGGCATCCGGCAACTGTGTCGCCGGTGTCGAGCCTCCTGCTGGTGGGGAAGTGCGTCCCAGCCGACTGCAGTGGCGCATCCGAGAGATAGCCCGACATCGCGTGGTCGAATCCACGTCGATCGCGAGCGTCAAACGCGCCTTCAGGTCCCGCGCCACCGAGTCCGGGGGGGGCCGCTTGAAACGTGGGCGACCAGGTAGAAATCCACAGGCTGCCAAGCACCAAGGACGTGTCTGGCTGGGCTGGCCTTGGGACAGTCAGATATGTAGACCCGGCTCGCGGCAAGGCGACGGTTAGGTACCGCCGAGCCGAGATTGTTTGCAGACGGCAAGACGTCTGGGCCTTCATCGGTGCCGTCCTCGACGATATGGGCACCGGCATGGCGCGGGCAGGCCTGGCCTGGGACCGCGTTGATGACAGCTAGGAGCCCATGGCACCAGGCTCCTGGGCCAGAGCTTGTGGCCACCTGTGAGGAAACCAAGGGCGTGCAGCTCGCCGAGCAGGCACGACGTCGCCGAGACGTTCTCGAAGCCCTGCGCCATTTCTTTCGCATATGCTTTCACTTGCCTGATGTTCGCGCTGTACGACTTGTGCGCGGACAGAAATCTGCGGGCAGCTGGCCTGGATGCATCCGCTGCCTGACCATCTGGTGGTTCCCATCGGAACCCTGCTGACGTCCAGCAGATCCACCTCGGCGGCGTCGCGTTCGACACCCGCCAGCTCATCGGCGAGCATTGGAAGGAAGCTTGCATTATCATGCTTATCTTGGGTGATAAGCCGTTAGTGGTGACAGTCGCTGGACAGGGCCTGAACGGAACTCTCGATGACCGTGTCATTGACAATCCCGCGGGCGCCCCCAGCACCGCCGAAGGTGGATCGCCATCAGCCCTGCCCGCTATGCCGGAGGAGACCGGCGGCGATTTTCTTGGCCACATCCAACAGGTGATGTTGGCAGCTTGGCGCGAAGTCGAGGGGGCAGGAAACCTGGCTCAGGAGCTGGAGGAGCTGGGGGGCGCCGACAGCTGGCATGATAGATCTGCTGCCGACGAGCCTGCCGCGGCCGACCTAGGCCGTGGGCCGCGCGAGTGGCCGCGGCACCGCGAGACGCAGCGCCAGCTTTAGGGCATCCACGCGTAGTGCCACTACTATTTGCGCGGGGCTTCTTTGGATGGCGATGTGGGTGGGCGTGTGGAGTTGTATCTTGACCCAGGGGTGCGCGAGGCATTATTGAGTTTCAACGAGGAAGTGTCGAGGCTGTCGAAGGAGGTCGTAGTATTTATCCTCGAGGAACTCACCATTTGGGTCAAGTACAAGTGTTGCGAGAGGCTGCCGCTCAAAGGCGCCCGAAACGTAATGGGCTCCAGTTTCAGGTGGAAGCGCCGGAAGGGATCGGGCGCAAGACTGCCAGGATTATTTGTGCCTTATGGCGCTGAGGGGCTTTCGCAAAACGGGCGCAGGGGCCCTGCAGACGTTCGCGGGGGCAGCGAAGCGGAAGTCTTAGCGCCAACTGCCTGCAGTGGCGGCGCGTCGCCCCGACTGGTGCGCGTCGCCGTTGACGTCGAGAAGGCGTTCCTGCAGGGCATGACCTATGCAGAGATTCAGGAGCGATGCGGAGCGTCTCGGGAGGCGACGGTGAACTTCACCCTGCCACCCAGCAGTGCAGTCATCCCGAGGCAGGTGCTCGGCTACGAGGGCTTCGACTAGTGGATCCACTGCTTGCGCCGCATCGAGCCATAACGGGCTGGGAGGATGCGCCCCGAGCATCCTCCATGAAGCTCGCCAAGGTCACGCGACCACCTGAGTGCAGCACCAAGCCTACCAGGTGGGGCCCAGGGCGCGAGGTCAAGCACATGACGTCCGGCAGCTGTGCTGCCAGCATGTTGACTATATGAAGATCGAGCCGCGTCGAGAGCGTCTTCGGCAAGGCGAATGAGAACTGCGACGACTTCTCCGATTGCGGAGTGCACCAGCACCGCAGTGCCGACGGCGCCGTGGCGCCCGACCGGGGCGAGTACACCAGCGCTCGGATACCGATCAGACACGTTGATTTGGTCAAAGTCAAGGCTGACGAACTGGCTGTTGGTCAGCTTCCCGACCTCTTTGTCTCCCTCCGGGAAGCAGCGACCTACGCCCTGCTCGCCCAGCACGGCGTCGCAGTGTGCGTCGTCGCCATGCGGGGAGCCAAGAACAAGCTGCTCATCCGACGCGTGATGCAGCTCTGCGCCGTTTTTCTGGCCACTCGGAAGATCAAGGCGCGCATCGCACTTCCATCCAGGAGTTTGCTGGGCGACTAAGCGTGCGCAGCGACGGGTCCTTCAACAAGAGGGCGGGGGAGTCAGGGCGCAGCATGAGAGGAGGCGTGTGCACGTGTCTCGGCAAGTGCCGCCGCGCGGGCAAACAGGTGTGTCACTTGTTGGACGTAGTGAGCCGATCGCACAAACCTGTGTGCAGATCTTCATTTGGCTCCGAGCTGCCCGCAGCACGCGGTGCAGCAGACGGCCTGCAGGCGTGCCTCGCGTTGCGCGAGAGGGTGCGCGGCCCCGCCTCTGCTGAGGAGATTTGGAGGCAGAGGGGGGATGTGAGTCGTCATAGGCGGCATGTCCGTCTTCGGCGCTCTGCTCACGGGCCCAGTCCGGCCGCCGTCCGAGAATAGCATGGCTGGCCACCTGTGGTGTTTGGCCGACCCGTTGCGCACTGAGAAGATCGACGGTTTGCACTGGTGCGACACTCAGGACATGCGGGCCGACCCCGCGACCGAGGGCGGCATGTGCCGAGAGCTAATCTTCAGCGTGATGGACGGCCAGATCATCTATGAGCACGCCACGGTCAAGTCCTGCGACGAGAAGCTGAAGAAGGCCGTCGCGAGCTCACAGCATAGCTCACTCACGCGGAAAGAAGGATATGACTCTTCTGACTGCGTCGCGAGGTCACGCGGAGTTGGAGAGCGGATAGATGTCCAAGAGCCGCATTGGCCCCGTAAGTGTGGGATGCGCGCGCGGGCGCCCACGTGCGAGATTGACGAGTAGACCGCTCAGCTGAGTGGGCTTGCGTGGACTGTGTCCGGGCAGCTCGCGGTTGCTTTGGGCGGGCTTGCTCGGACTGCGTCCTGGCAGTTCGCGGTTTCTGTGGCAGTGCTCTTTAATAGTCTCGAATTTACCAGGTGAGGGGGTGTATTTGCCTGCTTTGGCTGTTCCCGCTGGCTCTGGCGGGAGTGCTTACACCAGTTCCACTGTCGCCGTGAGATGTTTTGGCGATTGGCGCCGTGGGGGGCCAATGTGCCCTTGGGAAGGACTGAAGGCCGCCATCCCAGGGGCCTGCCTAACTCAGGTGAACCTGTCCTTTGCGGTCAGGCAGCTTTTTATGAGTCCTTTCTGTCGCTGTCTGCTAGTTTGTACAACGAGCGACAGACTCGTTTGAGCACCAGACTCGAGAGGTACGTCCTCTTGCCTTGCCTGTTTCTCACCTTGTCTTTGCCGTTGCCGTATTGGATCTCAAGGGTCCTTTTTACCGCGGTCGCTTTGCATAGTAAGACTTGCTTTGCGCGCTATACATTTGTTTACGGACAACATCGTTTATGTTGTTATAGCCTCATTCCTAGTCTCCACCGCCTCCTCTTTCTCCTCCTCCTCCTCGTCCTTCCTCTCCTGGTCTTCTTCCTTCTCCTCGCTCTCACACTTCTCCGCCTTCTCTGTTTCCCCTTTTCCTCTCCTCCCTCTGTCTTTCTCTTCTGCATATTCCTTCTCCCCCTCTCCTTCCTCCCCCTCCTCCCTCTCGTTCTCCTCCATCGTCTCCTCATGCCTTCTTCCTATTCCTGGTGGTGGTGGTGCTGTTGCTGGTACTCCCGCTCCTCCTCCCTTTCCTCCTCCGCCTCCTGGGTCGGGTGCTTGCGGGCGGTCCTGGCAGCCGTCGTTCTGGCTCGACCACTGCGCGTGTTCGGAGTTGTTGACCTTCCCTGGGCCTCCTCAGCGGGTGTCACCATGGACATGGGCCAGGGGGCTTGGGCGAACGCCCGACTCGCTTACAGACGCGTCCTGTGCGAGGGGAGATGCGCACGCTGCCCTGCCCGCTTGGGTGCTCCCCTCTGTGGAGCACTCGCTCGGCCTTCTGCCCCTCCTGCTCCCGCATTCTTTTCTCGACCTGATGTCACCCTCCGCTGGGTGCCATCAGGTACGATTGCGTAGTTGCTTATCAGTACCCCGTGGCCCCCGCGGAGCTTCTCGAAGTGCCTTCCTCCATTACGACAGGCTGCCACTCGCCCCTCCCCCCCTTGTTGCCTCCGCCAGACAGACCAACGATTGAAACAACAGGTTTGTCTCTATAACAAGGCTGCCAAAGGGGGCGAGGGGATCCCTTGAGAGACGCCGTATTCGACCCTGGGACGCTGACGACTGTGACAAACAATGTTGTCCAGAAAGTTGGGGGACCACGGCCGGAGTGGACAACGCACCCACATCTGCCGCGCCGTTCGTGTCTGAGATGCAGAACGCTGTCGCGAACGCTTGGGTGCTGTACCCGCCGCTGACGCGCCCTGGGGTGTATGACTTGCCTCTTGCCTCCTGCTTATCCTCCGCCTTCCCTCCTCCTCCGCTCGCCTGTGGTCGCCTGTGGTCGCCAGGCCGACGACTCCGGCCACTCGGCCTGGCTGCTGCGCCGGGGGCCGGACCTGCGGTTGCGGCGCGCGGGTGGGGGGCGAGCGGGCCGTGCGTGATGGAGGCGACGACGGGGGCGGACTGCCTCGGGGTGGGCGTCGCACGCAGGCCTGGGCGCACCAAGCAAGAAGCAGGCCCGCCAACGCTTGCCCCACGAGCGCTGCGCATCTCCCTGTGTGGTGCGCACAGCCACGGGGGCACCCTGCGCAACGCGGCGTCGACGAAAGATGCGTTCCTGGATTTCTGTAAACAAGACCTTCTTGTATGTGCCTGCTGTATTGGGAAGGCCTTACGGCCTGTGCCGCCGACCCTGAAGGGGGACGACGACCACGACGGCGGCGTCGGCGGCGACGACGACGCTGATGTGGGGCAGAGTCTTCGGTGATGCTTCGTGGGGCCTCTTCGGAGCGCGCTCGTAGGCCTCTGGGGGGCATTTTCGGGGCCTATGGGGAGCATCTTGGGGGCCTCTTGGGAGCCTCTTGGAGGTCCCTTCGGGCTTCCTGGGGGCGTCTTGGGGCCTCGAGAGTTCCTGTCGTAGTTGCCTGCTGTCTTCGCCCGGGCCTCGCCGCATACATGGGCCGTCGGCGCCCTCGGACTCGTGTAAAGCCGCGCCCACCTGGGCTGTCCTGCCCAGCTGTAGCTAAAACAGGGCTAGGATCGGGATAAATCGCTCCAGAGCGTTCCGGAGCGCTCTCCGAGCGTTCCGGAACGCTCTGGAGCGGCCGCGGCGCCCAATACATCCTCCAAACCCGCCGATCCTCAGAGATTTCGAGTTATCCCGATCCGATTTTGTCCCGATCTTCGCGTCGTTTTAGTAGCCCCCTAGCAGTTGCGCTTGGTTCCGCACCCGCCTGCCCGACACGTGCCCCGAGTCCCGGTGGCATTGCTGGCCGTGCGTCGTCCTCTGCACGCTCTCACGTCTGGCGGCCCTCCCTGCCGTCGGTCTGGGCTTTTTCCCAGAAAGCGCTCAGGCCCAGGGTTCTCTTGTAGAGGTTTACCCTCGGAGTCGACGGCTGTAGGGCCCGCGAATCTAATCTGCGATGCACATCGAGGTCGAGTAGGGCCGGCGTGTTACACTTCGAGGATGTCCCGAGCGAAACGCTTATTTTGTAGAAGTTGTTGGGGACGTCTCGAGCGAAACGTGTTTTTTTGTCTTATCGAATGTCCTCTCCTGGGGACCAGAATTCAGAGGATCTCTCAAGTGAAGTGTTTGTTTCACTTGCCCAGGTCTTGAGGATGTCTCGAGCGAGACGCTCGGTTTCACGCGACCAGGTTGCCCAGGCAGATGTCCAGCGTGAGGATTTGTCGAGGTTGCCTCGAGCGAGACGCTTGTTTTCACGCGTCGAGGTCGCCCAAGCGGATGTCTAGTATGAGGATGTGTTGAGGAAGTTCCGATCGAGAGACGCTTGTTTGCACGTGTCCAGGTTGCCCAGGCGGATGTTTAGCATGAGGATGTGTTGAGAATGTCTGAAGCGAAACGCTTATTTTCACGTGTGCAGATCGCTCAGGCTGATGTCTAACATGAGGATGTGTCGAGGATGTCTCGAGCGAGACGTGTGCTTTCACGTGTCAAGGTCGCCCAGGCGGATGTCTAGCATGAGGAGGTGTTGGGAAAGTCTCGGACGAAACGCTTGTTTTCACGTGCCCCGGTCACCCAGGCGGACGTCTAACATGAAGATGTGTTGAGGATGTCTCGAGCGAACCACTTGTTTTCACTTGTCCACTTTGCCCAGGGTGATGTCTAGCATGAGGATGTGTTAAGGATGCGTTGAGCCAAACGCTTGTTTTCACGTGTCTAGGTCGCCCATGCGGATGTCTAGCATGAGGATTTGGGCGGGATGTCTCGAGCGAAACGCTTGTCCCCAGCACGTTCCGTAGCGCGTCCCCTTGGCACGTCCCGCGCTGTGTCTCCACGGCACGTCGCCTGGCACGTCGCCTGGCGCGTCCCTTGAGACGTTCCGCGGCGCGTCCTCCTGGCATGCCCCCCTGTCAATTAGCTCTGGGGCAGCTACTATGTGCTCAGGCAGCTCGAGCTTAAGATCCAGATCAGTTCGGTCAGGATTCAGATGCAAAGGAGGACTCGATCCACAACGCCATAGAGCACAATCGCGACATGCCACATCGCAGTTCAGCACGGCGCCGCACAGCACAGTCCTCGGCACTGTGCATCAAGATCGATACACTCAGCATTGCATTTGCCCGTCGCCCAATCAGGTGTCTTTGAAACGTTGCCATGCCTTACATTCCTGTATTCCTCTCCGGGCTCGTGGGTCGATCGTGTTGCCACCCTGGTGTTGACCCAGGGCGACGGGCGTCTCGCTGCCTTCTCACTTTCACTCTCCGTTCCCTTGTCTTTTTACCACCCTGGTCCTTTCCTCCCCTCCTGCTGACGGCGCGCCTCGTCCCCCTCAGCGTCGTCGTCGTCGTCGTCGTCGTCGTCGTCGTCGTCGGCGTCGTCGTGGTCGTGGGGCGTGTTGCTCTGCTCGGGACTTGTTTCCCCTGTGCAGTGACCACCACCACCACCCTTCTGCGGCTTCCCCCCCCCACCCTCCCCGCTGGTCGCAACGTCGTGCCCAGCGTCCGCCCCTCTGCTCGGCGCGGGGTCGCCTCGCCCGGCGCCTGCGCAGCACCCCGCCTGCCTGGCGCTGCGTGGCCTCGCCCGGCACCCGCTGGCGTGTCTGCCCTCGGGGACCAAGAGACGGGGTTCCGTGTGGAGGGTTTCTCCGAAGGGTTTAGGCGACCCGTCCTCCTCCTCCTCCTCCTCCTCCGCCTCCTCCTCCTCCTCCTCCTCCTCCTCCTCCTCCTCCTCTCTCCTCCTCCTCTCCTCCTCCTCCTCCCCTCCTCACCCTCCTCCTCCTCCTCCCTCCTCTCCTCTCCTCCTCCTCCTCTCCTCCTCTATCTCCTCCTCTATCTCTCCTGCCCCTCCCCTCCCCTTCTTCTTCTTCTTCTCCTCTCCTCCTCCTCCTCCTCCTCCGCCTCCCCTCCTCCTCCTCCTCCTCCTCCTCCTCCTCCCCTCCTCCTCCTCCTCCCCTCCTCCTCTCCTCCTCCTCCTCCCCTCCTCCTCCTCCTCCTCCTCCCTCCTCCTCCTCCTCCTCTCTTTCTCTCTCTATATCTCCTCCTGCCCCCTCCCCCTCCCTCCTCCTCCTCCCTCCTCCTCCCTCCTCCTCTCCTCCTCCGCCTCCCCTCCGCCTCCGCCGCCGCCTCCTCCTCCTCCTCCTCCTCCTCCTCCTCCTCCTCCTCCTCGGGTCGCCTGCGGCCCTGGGGGAAACCGTGCAGGTGGCAGTCCAGGGCGGGAGGCGTGCCCAAGTCTCGGTGGGCCCCGTGGGGGCTGGGCTGGGCTTCGGGGCCGCGCCCGCGCCGCTCCCTGGCACGCGTGCGGTGCGGTGCGGCGCGGGCGGAGGCGGTCGTGCCGCGAGAGGCGCGAGGCGAGGCTGGGCGAGGCTGGGCGGGCCTCCTCGGCCGAGGCAGGCCGCCCTCGCCCCTGGCTGCCCGCCCTGGGGCGGGCGGCCCTCCCCCCCGCGGGCTGCGGCAACAGTTGAGCATGTTCTTTGGGGAAATCTGGCGGGCCTCGGCGGTTTTGACGAGGAGGAGGAGGAGGAGGAGGAGGAGGAGGAGGAGGAGGAGGAGGAGGAGGAGGAGGAGGAGGAGGAGGGAGGAGGAGGAGGAGGAGGAGGAGGGAGGAGGAGGGAGGAGGAGGAGGAGGAGGAGGAGGAGGAGGAGGAGGAGGAGGAGGAGGAGGAGGAGGAGGAAGGAGGAGGAGGAGGAGGAGGAGGAGGAGGAGGAGGAGGGGAGGAGAGTAGGAGGAGGAGGAGGAGGAGGAGGAGGAGGAGGAGGAGGAGGAGGAGGAGGAGGAGGAGGAGGAGGAGGAGGAGGAGGAGGAGGAGGAGGAGGAGGGGAGGAGGAGGAGGAGGAGGAGGAGGAGGAGGAGGAGGAGGAGGGGAGGAGGAGGAGGAGGAGGAGGAGGAGGAGGAGGAGGAGGAGGAGGAGGAGGAGGAGGAGGAGGAGGAGGAGGAGGAGGAGGAGGAGGAAGGATGAGGAGGAGGAGGGCAAAGGGTGAAATCTGAAATGCCGTTTCGATGGATTTTCGAGGCCTGGATCTGCAAGAGGTGAAGCACAAGACGGACTGATTTTCGAGGTGCAGAAGCCCATATGGATTTTCACCCTGAGCCCTCCAACCCAAGACAATTCTCGGAGCAGGGGGGGCGCGCCCAGGCCGAGGGACGGGTCCACGGGTAGGGGGGATGCCCCCCCTCCCGAATCTCGCAGCGTCCGCGGGGGGCCCCCGGGGATCCGCCTCCTGACCTCCTGGCGTCCTCTTCCTCCGGGTGTCTCGCACGGGGGGGGCATCGAGTTCCTGGGAGCGGCGGGGGCCGTGCGCCAGGTCCCCCGGAAGCGCCACCCGTAAAAGAGGCATCTCCGTCATGTCACCGCCCCTCCTCTCGCCGCCGTCGCACATGACTGAGTATACATGATAATGGGCAGCTTAAGGGGACATTTCGCAAGAAAGAGAGACAATGGTGGTCAAGGAAGAAGGGCGACATTTCTCAGTTCAATCTGGTGGCCCACAGCCTGGAGTAGGCAGGGCGATTGTGTATGTGTATGTATATGCATATGTATATGTATATGTGTATGTATGCATGCATGCATGCATGCATGCATGTATGTATGTATATATGTATGTATGTATGTATGTATGTATGTATGTATGTATGTATGTATGTATGTATGTATGTATGCATGCATGTATGTATGTATGTATGTATGTATGTATGTATATTTGTATGTATGTATGTATACATGTGTAGATGTATGTATGTATGTATGTATGTATGTATGTATGTATGTATGTATGCATGCATGCATGCATGCATGCATGCATGCATGCACGTATGTATGTATGTATGTATGTATGTATGTATGTATGTATGTATGTATGTATGTATGTATGTATGTATGTATATATGTATGCATGTATGTATGTATGTATGTATGTATGTATGTATGTATGTATGTAAATATACACAATTTTGTGCATACATCGGATGGGAGACTGATATCCTCCGCGTGCCTCATCCCCGACTCAGTTTTCTGGCGTACGTTTGCGGGGTGATCGGCAATTTCGACAAGGGTGCGCAGACCGAATTCGAGAAAGAGGCCGCTCTCCTCTGTGGTCCGTGGCCCTTGTTCTGCTCTCTCCCCCACTCGGTCGTCCCCCTGGGCGTATCGGACATTTTTTTCCTACAGTGTGTCTTACCGTCTCCCTCTTCTTCACTGTCTTCCTTTGTCCTCCTTCTCTTTCGTCATCTCACTCTTCGTTTCTCCTCTTCATTTCACCTTCTTGTTCCTTATCTCCCTCCTTTTGGTCCCCCCCATCCTTCGTTGTCCTCTTCTGCCATCGTCCCCCTCTTTCGTCCATCGACTCCTCCTCTCTTCGTCCTTATCTTCCTTCGCTTCTGTTTCTTTGCGTCGCCATTGCCAAACCATTCGATCGCCCTCCCCCCCCCGGCAGCTGGAGTAGGTGTCCGCGGTAACGCGCAGAAGCCTAGTTCTACATCTGCAGGTCCTGCTGTGCTGCACCTGCCTGGGCAGGCCCAGGAGGTCCCTTGGCAGGACTGCCTCTGGCACGTCGCGTGCCAGTAGACACGGTTCGGGGCGAACAGCGTTTCGAGCCACGCGTCACGGACTCCCAGTTTCCTCACCCCGTTCCGAACCCTCTTTGTGGTCGTCGTCGGTCTTCTCTTCCCTCGCCAGTCTGCGGTTCCACGGGCGAGCTCTGCAAGTGACAGGCCGAGGATGTCCCATGCGGTCGCGGGGGGTTGCTCCCCCCCTTCTTCCTCCCCCGACCTCCCCCCCCCCCTCCCCTCCTCCCTCCCCCCTCTTCCTCCCCCAGCCCCTCCTCCCTCCCTCCCTCCCTCCCTCCCTCCCTCCCTCCCTCCTCCCTCCCCTTCTTCCTCCCCCAGCCTCCCCCTCCTCCCCCTCCCCCTCCCCTCCCTCCCTCCCTCCTCCTGCCCCTTTGCCTGGCATTGCCACGCGCCAGCAGACCCCCGGGGGCGGGGGACGGCAGGGAGCGCCCTCCGGGGGCAGGAGAGCCACGCGGCTTGGCGCGCAGGGGGGGGGGCGCGCCGGCCTGCGCGCCTCGCGCGCTGCGCGGGCCCGGGCTGCCGAGCTGTCCACCTCCCGGGGGCAGCGCGAGGGCGCGACGCCGCGAAGAGAGGCACTCGTCGCGCATCGCGGGGCGCGAGTGGCGAAGTCTTCTAAGTCGGGCTCGCCCCTCTACAGGAGGACTATTCAAATTGTCCCGGCAAAGCAACCGAACAGCGATGTGTAGAAGCATAGCTGGAAACATTGCCTTTGGTATTCATGTAAGAGTGCTGTTGTAGAATTCAGGTGGTCTCGCAGTCGCATTCGGATTCGCAGTGGCAGTCGCAGTGGCAACATCAGTCGCAGTCGCAGTCGCAGTGGCACTGCCAGTAGTTGCAGTAGCAAGAGCTACACTAGCAGCAGCAACAGCAGCAGCAGTAATAGTAACAGTAGTAATAGCGGTAGAAGTAGTAGTGATGGTAGTAGCGGTAAAAGTGAAGTAGTAGTTGTAGTGGGTGGAGTGAACGAGTAGGAGTAATGGGAGCAATGGTAGTAGCAGTAGAAACACTAGTAGCAAGAGTAGTACAAACGAGACACTGCTATCAATCAACCCATCTTCGAACGAGACACTGCTATCAATGGGTGTACTTTCGAACGACTCACGGCTTTCGATAACTGTATCTCCAAATTAGATGTTTGTATCAATGCATTGAAGTCGAAGCGAGACACTGCTATCAATGGATGTAGGTCCAAACGAGACGCTGCTATCAACCGATTGAGTCTCAAGTATTAGATTCTGGCGGAAGCGTCCAGTGCACGATGACGCCTGGGTCCGCCGTCTTGCCCTGCACGATGACGACACAGAACAAACCGGGAATCGGGTGGCGAGAGATCTGACGGAGACATCCAGTAAGCAAGATGTGGCCCGGGAATGTAGTTCTGGGAGCTCGAAGAAGACGAAGTGGCCTACAGTTGGCTCCGGACATCCAAAATGTGGCCCGGGAGTGGAGTTCTGGGAACTCGAACACCACGAAGTGGCCTACAGTTGGCTCCGGGCACCCAAAATGTGGCCCAGGAATGAAGTTCTGGAAACTCGAAGACCACGAAGTGGCCTACAGTTGGCTCCGGGCATCCAAAATGTACGCCGGGAATGGAGTTCTGGGAACTCGAAGACCACGAAGTGGCCTACAGTTGGCTCCGGGCATCCAAAATTTACGCTGGGAGTGGAGTTCTGGGAACTCGAAGACCACGAAGTGGCCTACGGTTGGCTCTGGGCATCCAAAATGTACGCCGGGAATTGAGTTCTAGCAGCGCCAAGAGCGATTTTGCGAGGATGTCCCAGGCGATTTGGGCTTCGACGGCAGCCGCCCCGGGTCCCGCCCCGACCCCCCTGAGGAGTCATGATGCTCTCTTTTGACCTTACTAGAAACCTATCAGTCTTCGCTGTTAGGTAAAACAGTCCAAACATAGTAGTCTGGGGACTGGTTTTAGTATTTTCTGAGAACTTTGGAATATCTTATGAGTATCTTTTATTTTTCGTCGAGAATCCCCGTGTAGGGGGACACGCCCGACTTAAGCGAAGTCAGGCGACCCAGGAGAGCAAACCAGGCTGCAAGGTCGCGGCCACGGGGCCAGCGCGGGCAAGGCACAGGCCCCGCACCAGGCCTTCTGTTCGACTGCGGCGCCCTCCTTCGTTCGTCGAGGGAGCGTGGGCACGTCTAATGTTGCGACGCTGAGGGGTTTTGATTCAAGACGCCCACGGCGAACCACTGCCGCCCCCTCCCCTTGCGGATCTCGCATTTTGAGGTCATCGTCAGCGTGCCCTATCACATGACCGTGGGCATTGGTTTCTGTACTCGTGGCGGCCATTCGCAATCGTGTTTGTTCGTCACATTCGCTGATGAAGGTCTTCCGCACCACAGTAACATCGGACGAATCCACGTCGGTGGATGGATACCGGGCCGTGCATCTGGTGGAAATTATCTGGGAGGAGAGCCAGGTTGTCTGGTGCAGCCACGCTTGCATCTTTTTGCATACGCTTGCTGCTGTTGCAGAGCTGTGCAGGGATGGTGCGATTCTCCGAGGGCTGACGGGCCTTCTTTCGGGCCTCTGCGGGCCTCCGGGGCGCCTCCTGCGAGCCACTCGTGAGCCGCTCGAGGCATCCTGGGATCCGCCTCTGAGAGCTTCTCGGGGGGGCCTGGTGGTCTTTTCTGGGGAGCCTCCTGGAGCCTCTCGGGAATGTCCCTGGGCCGAGGAGGAGGAGGAGGAGGAGGAGGAGGAGGAGGAGGAGGAGGAGGAGGAGGAGGAGGAGGAGGAGGAGGAGGAGGAGGAGGAGGAGGAGGAGGAGGAGGAGGAGGAGCCGCCTTGCGATCTGGAGCCTCTGAGAGGCCTCTGGCGGACCTCCGGGGGCTCAGCCTGGTCTTCCGGGGGCCTCCTATGGGGATCCTCCGGGAGCCTCCGGGGGGGGGGGGGGGGGCTGTGCGCGCTCTCCCGCGGACCCCTGTAGGCCTCTCCTGTAGGCCACCTCGGGCCATCGGGGGGTGGCGTTGGGGATCGCCTGGAACCGTCGTGGCCGCCGCTGTGCACGAGGCGCCTTCGAGGGTCGAGCGAGTGGCCCTCTCCTTCCTCGGCGGAAGGACGGCGGAAGGTCGGCGGAAGCAGAGCCAGGGCGGCTCCGCCGGCGGAGGACGGCGGAAGTGCGGGGGGGGCGTCGGTTGAGGAGTGCGCCCGGGAGGCTGCAGCGGCGGAAGCACGGCGGGGGCGTTGGTTGAGGAGTGCGCCCGGGAGGCTGCAGGCCCTGGAGGGTTTCTTATCTGAGGAGGGCGGCGGTGATGTCCACGGCCAAGCTTCGATTGGAGTTCCACCTGCCTCCAGGCCCTGGATTCCGGATCTAGGGGTTCCCTATCCAGTGCCCCCGCCGTAGAAGGCGGCCTCCCAAGGGGTGACAACAAGTTTGGGTTCAGGGTTTCCGAAGTCGGCCACAAGACAGAACAGGCGAAGAACGTAGCAACACCGACCCGTTCTTATCTATCCTGTAGGGCGGGGTCCTCGATGTGAATCAGCAGTGCCCCGCGTCATCCTCCTTGTCGCCCCACCCTCCCCCTCATCCTTTTCACCAGCATCATCCTTCCTGTCACCATCCCCATCCTCATCACAGTCATCACTTTCAGCATCGTTATCCCCATGAGCATCCTCGTCACCGTGTAGCCACACCGCTCACACGTGTGGTGGCCTCGTTGGGAACACCGAGGGCCCCAGTGTCTGCGTTCGCATGCCGTCTCGGGCTCATGTTGGCATGTCCATCACATGTTTCGTGGCCCCACAGGGAGCTCCACCGAAGGCCCCAGGGGGTGGTACCGCATAGCCCACTCCAGCCCATTTCGGCACACCCCTCGGATGTTTCGTGGCCCCATCGGGAGCCCCCAGGGGGTGGTACCGCATAGCGCCCCCCCGCCCATTTCGGCACACACGTAGGGCCTGCATGGCTGTGCCGTCAATTTCGGCACACCTCCGCCGAGGACCGAATCCTATAGGGAGCTCCACCTGCGGCCTCAGTGGGAAAGGTTGCACGCGTGCTTCAGCCCGTTTCGGTCCACCCCTCTCGCGAGCGCCGCCTACGGCCCCAGGAAGAATGTTTGTATGGCTTCCCCGCGCAGTTCGTTGTGCTCCTTACGCGTTACGCAACCCCGAATCGGGAAGCTGACAAGGGCTAGGTCCCTCGCCAGTTAAAGCGTGTATTGGGCTTCAGTCAGGTCGCAGTGGTTTCGAGCAGGCTCGTGTGGACCCCGAAAACGGCCTCTTGGACCGTCTTGTGGCATCCCTGAGTCAGTCTGGACTCATAAGAACCAGTTGGAGGGCAGGGTCTCCGGGGCCCCGTTGGGCTCGGCGCTGGGCTCGCCTGGCAACTCGGGCCGACCGGCCAGGATGTAGCTTTCGGAGGCCCTTCCCCCACCGAGTTTGGCACGCTGCCCTGCGTCCCTGTAGACGGCATGAACCGGCAGACGTAGTAGCCTTTGGCCCATGCCGCTGCCGTGCACGGGTCGTAGACCAGAAGCCTCTGGAAGGCCTCTTGGGGTCTCTTGAGGGAGCCTCCAGGGGGCTCCTTGCAGGCCTAGTGGGGGCCTCTTGGAAGCCTCTTCTCCTGGGGGCCTCTTTTTGCATCTTCTTGGGGGCCTAGGTGTGCCTCTTGGGTGCTTGCTGGTGGTCTCGTGGGCCATGTTTGAGGGGATTCTAGGGCTCCCGGGGCTGAACTGAGTTTCCTCTCTCGGGCTCCCCTTGGAGCCATCTTGGGGGCCTGTTGGGCTGTCTTGGCTCAGTCTTCGGGCTTCTCGCGCCGTCTTGGACGCAACGCCGAGCGCCCGACACGTTTACACACAGCTCACGGTTTTCAGGCCCACTTGCATTCTTGGGCCAACCCCCGGGTGCCCCCAGGACGGCCCGAGACACTTCCAAACTGGTTTCCAGGACGAACGGCCCCCTCGCGCCATCGCAAGGCACGTTGAAGTCTGGATGGCGACCCGCACTCCACAGGGTCTCGGGGAACCTCCAGCGGCACACCCTGAGAGCGCCTGGTGTATCGGTAAGCTAGGGGCTTGAGGCCTTCGCAGAGTATTTGCAGCACGCGACCAATTTGGAGCACGCATTGTGACCTTGGGAAGCTCTGCTCAGTGCCCGCGGCTCCGCGGCGGAGAAGGACGAGGCACGGATGAGGATGAGGAGGATGATGAGGAGGATGAGGAGGAGGAGGTGGATGCTCCACTCACTCACTCGTTCTTGCCTGTCTCAAACCTGCTCGTCGTTGCTCTGTCCATGCGACTCTCAGAACAACTTCGAGCTGAACGTGAAGTGCTGGGCCCAGCTGTTGGCCCACCTGACGGAGGGCTGGGTCCTGGGAGGAAGAGGGGAGGAGAGGGGGCCGCGGGCAGCAGGAGGAGGCTAATGTCTGACTCTCGATGTTCTCGAGGTCCGCACTTCTGTGTGGCTGTGAACGTGATTGTGCATCATGTAGCTCGATAGGTGATTCCGTCTGAGTGTCTGTTCGGTTTCTGCGCCGACAGCCTACTTGGCAAACTGGTCAGGGACGCGCCACGACAGCACAAGAAAAGAGTGCGAGGAGCAGGATGATGATGCTGCTGCTGATGATGCTGATGATGAGGATGATGCTGATGATGAGGATGCTGCTGATGATGATGATTATTATGATGATGCTGATTCTGATGATGATGATGGTGATTATGATGATGATGCTGATGCTGCTGATGATGATGAGGAGGAGGACGGGGACCAGAGTAAACCCAATGTGTTGCAACGATGTTGCAACACACCCTCCCGTCCTTCGAGACGTGTGGAGTGCGATCAAGGAAGGTGCCAAGCGACAGCCTTGCTTCGAACATGGAATCGCCCTCAACTCGTTTAGCTGTTGTAGTAACTCTGATCACTGGCCATTCGATCCAGCGATGTCTTGACCGAGGGCCTCATGTTGAAAAGGAGCTGCCCTCCATGCGTGTGGTGCGTTTTTGCATACGCGGTAATCGATTTGGAGGAGCTCTCATGCGATAGCTCCATTCTGAAGAGGAGCTGCCCTCCATCCGTGCAAACGCTGGAACTGTTTCAGACGAGTGTGCGCAGGGCCGAGGTGAGAGCCCATTTTGACACTAGTGGCCACACATCCGTGTAGCAGTTCGATCTGTAAGGCGAGTGTGCGCAGCGCGAGGGCGAGAGCCTCGTTTCGGAAACGGTTCGCTTTCTGCCCTCGTGAGTTTCGGTGAACAGCGAGTGTGCGCAGCGCGACGGCGATAGCCCCGTTTCCAAAATGATTCGTGCTGAGGAGGAGGACGAAGCGGAGGAGGAACGGTGAGGAATTCTGAGGCGAAACGCCCAGCCCGTCTTAAGGGAACGTCTGGTGGTGCGACAGCTTCGCGCATTCCACTAGACCATCTTGTGGCGCCGTTGACGTCTGCCTCTGTGCCCGTGGCGATTGGATGCTTGTTGGGTGGCGGTAGCTTCCCCAAGCAGCCTTGTGGAGCTCGCGCATGGGACAAGCAGTCGCTAGGTAGATGGAGGGCAACACTCAACGGAACCGGCCCCCACTCAAGTTTTACGGTCGAAGCCCGACAGCACGAGAAGGCTGTACTCATGAGCACACAGGGACGTTTATGTTATGCTGAGCCGCTTAGCACGCTGTTGGAGCAGTTTGGGGGACTCCTGGGAGCCTTGAGTTTTTTTGGGGGGCATCCTTGGCTTCTCGGGGCCTCTGAGGGGCCTCTCGGTGGCTGCCTTTGACCATCTTGGGCCACCTGTGGGAGACCTTGGGGCCTCTTCGGGCCGTTTCGGGGCCTTCTTTGGGGCGTTTGTGGGCCTCTTGGGGGCTGTCTTGGACCATCTTGGACCACCTTGGGACTGTCTTGGTGCCTCGTGGGGCTGTTTCGGGGCCGTCTTGGGGCCTGCTATCCATTGGTCCCCACTATTGGGCTCCTCTTGGGGCCGTCTTTTGGCTCTTCTGGGGCCTTCTTTGGGGTCTTCGGGGCCCAGTTGGGGCCTTCTCTGTGTTCTGCTTGGATCCATCTTAAGGAATCTTGGGATCATCTTGGGCCCCAGCAGCCCGTCAGACGCCAACACTACTGCAAGAATAGCGTAAAGGTTGTTTTTTTTCCTCATCTTGTGGGCTCTTTTCGGGGCATCTTGGGGGCTGTCTTGGAGTATCATTGGAATGGCTTGGACCGTCCTGGGCCATCCTGAGACAATACTGGCAGCATATTGGAGTCTTGAGGCAGTCCTGGGTCCACCATGGGGCCCGAAACACTTAGGTTCCCGCTTTGGGGGGAGCCCTCGCCCGCTCTTGAGCCCTCTTTGGGCTCTCGTGGAGCTCAGCCCTCTCAGAGAATGTTAGGGCCGTCTTGGGGCTCTTGTTGGGGGCTCTCTTGGGGCCACCTCGGGCCTCGAGAAGTCCATTGCAGCTTGCATTTTTGACAAAGAATGCCCAACATTTTTCATGTCATCTTGGAGGGCTTTGGGCATCTCAAGCTGCTATCAGGGGGCTATCGCGGGGGGGGCATGTCGCGGGGGATACCGGGCCACCGCCGTGTCCATCTTGAGCTACACTGTCTCTGTCTCGCTCTCCTGGGGCTTTGCTCTGATTCTGCTCGTTAACACTTGTCATGTGTGCAGTGCTACACTGTCAATCCCGCGCCTTCCTGTGGTTTTTGTTGTGCTCCTGCTCGCAACGCACACCGCCGGAGGCGGCGGAGAGCTTGCGAAATATATCCACGAAGCTGCGGGCCTCCCAGGGCCCTCGACGGCTTCGTCGGGCCTCTTGGAGCGTTCTTGGAAGCGGCCATGGACCTCCTTGGACCAGGTTGGGGTCATCATGAGCAGTTTTTGGTCCGGTTTGGGGCCTGCCTCCCTCTGGCGCCACCTGTTGGGCCGCTCTCTTTTGGAGCCCTCTTGGGACCACCTCGGGCACCGAGGAGCCCGTTGAAGCACGCACCGACAGGAAGGCCAATATCATAGAACAAGTATGCGTTTTGTTGCTTCTGGTCCTGTCGGGAACCTCCGAGGAGAATTTCGTCAGCCATCGTGGGCCGTCGTTGCAGTCGATTGGGCTGTCTTGGACCATCTTGGGTCACTTTAGAGTCACCTTGCCACCATCGTGTAGCCATTTTTGGGCCTTCCTCGGGCCAGCATCGGGCCTGACACGCTTTGGCCCGCGCTTTTGGCGGGCTCTTGGGGGTCTTTCGCGCGGTCTTAGTCCGACTTCCGCCCTGGTGAGGTCCGCGGGCCCCCCAGGTCGCGCGCGCAGACTAGATACAAACAACTACCTCCCTGTACTTGAATTACATGTGTGGGGGATCTGACACGTCGGTGGCCTGTTTGGACGGCGATTCACGAGGAATAGGGATTGACGAGGAGAAGGAGGACCCCAGTAAACTCAAGCTGTGTCAACGATACTGCAATCTATCTTCCCGTCCGAAGTCCCCTCTTGATTTGTCTGTGCAAGCATTCTCTGTCTCTTTTTGCGCGCGAGGCGCCCCCCACTTGAAAGGTGGGAGCTCTGTTGTGATCGGCGGCGAGCGAGGGGGGAAGTGCGAAGGAGAAGGCCCTCTCAGAAGGCAGTGGGGCTTCTCAGAAGCCTTAGCGCCTTCCGAGGGGTTCTCTGTGTTTTCGGGGAAGCCTTAACTTTTCAGAAGGCCGGTGGACATCCGAGCCTTCTGAGAAGGCCCGCCCCTTCTCACCTCCCCCCAGGGCGCGCCGCCTAGT
This sequence comes from Prorocentrum cordatum, assembly GCA_963575745.1. Classification (NCBI taxonomy): domain Eukaryota; class Dinophyceae; order Prorocentrales; family Prorocentraceae; genus Prorocentrum; species Prorocentrum cordatum. Next base: position 173,003 of record CAUYUJ010014708.1, read on the forward strand.
CGAGCAACCTGAGACTTCTCGCAGTGAAACGTATAGCTGTCTGAAACGAGAGCCCCATATTGACAAGAGGCCGACCTCAATACGTGTCATCGTCGCACACTTCTGCAGGTGCGGCCAGTAAGAAGCTGTGGGGCCTTCTCAAGCGAGAACCTCGCTCTGAAAAGGAGCCGTCCTCGACCCGGGCAGCCGTTGGACTTTGAAGACGAGTCTACGCGCGTCCAGGGCGACAGCCCCATCTTGACAATCCTTCGCCCTCCAAGGGAGGGAGAGGAGGAGGAGGAACAGCAGGTGAAGGAGCATGAGGAGGAGGAGGAGGACTAGGGGGATAGCAGCCAAGACATTCGAACTGTTACGTGTTGTTGCCTTTTGTTTCGTCGTGTGCGCGCACTTACACAACGCGCTCATGCGTCCAAGTATAGTTATACATAGATGTAGACACAGCTGTTCTCATACTGTCATACGTATGTCTGTCTGTCTGCCTGCCTGCCTGTCAGTCTGTCTGTCTGCCTGCCTGCCTGTCTGTCTGTCTGTTTGTCTGTCGGTATGTCTGTATGTATGTATGCATGTATACATGTATGTATGTATGTATGCATGCATGTATGCATACATGCATGCATGCATGTATGTATGCATGCATGCATGCATATCTTTATTTATTTATGTATGTATATATATGTATATATGCATGTATGCATGTATGCATGTATGTATGTATGTATGCATGTGTGTGTGTGTGTATGTATGTACGTACGTACGTACGTATGTATGTATACGTACGTACGTACGTACGTACGTATGTATGTATGTATGTATGTATGTATGTATGTATGTATGACGGAATGTATGTATGTGTGTGTGTGTGTGAATGTATAAATGCTTGTATGCTTGTATGCATGTATACATGCACATGTGTATGTATGCATGTATACATGTCTACATGTACGTATGCATGCATGTATGGATGTATGTATGTATGTACGCACGTATTCACGCACGTATGAATATATGTATGTCTACACACGTATATATATATGTCATGTGTGTATGTGTGTACGATTGTACACAAACCTATACACGGATATTAATTTCTGTGTATGTCTACACACGTGTGCACGGAACACGTGGGCCCTCGGAGGTATCGACCTCTTCTTCAGGGCCCGTCATCCAGTGTATTTTTAAATGGTGCTGGAAGCCGAAGGTGGCCAACGCCGCACGTCGTGATTCGTTATTGCCGCGAGGAGGTCTTGGAAGAAGGCGGAGGATGAGGAGAGGGAACTGCTTTGTGAAGCGGAGGGCTGGAGGGATTCGCCTCGATCAACGCCTGGGGCTCGCTGCAGCAGTTGCCTTTCTTCAGGCAGCGAGTTTTCTCTGTTGCTGACTTCTGATGCTCCTCCTTGTGCTGGCCTCTTGTATGCACTCCTCCCTCCTCCCTTCCCCTCGTCATCCTCCCTCTTCTTCTTGTTCCTCCTTCTCCTCCTATTGTGGGGGCTTAGAAAACGATAGGGAGGAGAGAGAACAGAGGAGGGAGCAATGAGTAGTGGACCCTTGCAGTGGCGCATTCTGGAGTTTGGCTGGCAGCGGTGCGCTGCAAAACGCACTCGTGCTGCTCCTTCGCATCCCGTACCCCTCGTCCGTTCTCGTGGTCTTTGCCCGCGGCATTTCATCTTGCTGCCATCGCCCGACGATCGAGGATAGGGATGAGGAGGATCGAGGAGAAGGGGGAAGTGGATGATCGAGGAGGGTGATGATCGAGGAGGAGGAGGAGGACGATCGAGGTGGCCATTCTCTTCACTGCGATGCCGCTTCCTCCCCGCGGTCACGGCGCTCCGCTGCAGCGGCTCCGCTCCCCTCGCGAGCCTCGTGGCCGATCCCCGTCCCCCTCGTCTCCTGCTTGCGCTCTCTTCTCTCCGCGTTCTTCTCCCCCCTCCTCCCGCTTTTCCTGTTCCTCCCTTTCTCTCTGCGTCCTTTGCTGCCCTTTTCCCCCCGCTTTCCCGCCTTGCTCTGGACTTGCTCTTGGCGTGCACGCCGTTTCGTGGCACGCGCCGTTGCGCGGGCTTCGTTTCTGCAGGCAGACCCCAGAGATGACCCTGCTCATCCTACCCGCCGGCATGCTCGGCTCGTTCCTCCTCCAGAGGACTCCTTCAGCTGGCCTTCTTTCGCTCGTCCGTGCTATCAGATGTTATGCAGCGCCCTCAAGTACTTCGAAGCGTGTCAGAGCTGAAGGAGAAGATGGATGAGGATGAGGGGGACAGGGGAAGAGGAGGTGGAGGGGGAGAAGAGAGGGGAACAGCAGTCCCAGGTACAGCCTGCACATGTTCTATGTGTCTTCCCATCCGCTCGCGCTCAAACGCTTGAGCTCCACTTCCTTTCAGGTTTCAGAAGACGGGGAGGCATCCGGCACTGGACAGGCGCATCACCCGATGTTTTACATGTGCGGTGCCTCCGGAAAGTCTTGCCACTGTGCCAGCTTAGCCTTCAGGGTGGCGTTTGTTTGAGTAGCGCACGGGAGGCCGTCACGTGTGATACCTCGAGTCTTGAGGCTTGGGGGAGCCGTATCATGTGACACAGTCTTCGGCGTCGTGTTGAGGCGTCTCTCATTCTGTTCCTCGTCGTCTTCCTCCCTTCCCCCCCCTTCTTTCCTCCTCTTGTGGGGCCTCCTGGGGGGCCTCTCGAGAGCCTTCTGGATGCCTCCTGGGGGGTGTCCTGGGGGCCTCTCAGGGCCTCGTGGGGACGCCTGGGGCCGTCTTGGGGCGCTCTTGGGCAATCTGGCGCTTTCGGAGTCCGCCTTGGTGGCCTTTCGGGGCCGTCTTGGCGCCCACTCAAGGCCCCGAAGGGTCGTCGTGGGGGTCTCTTGGGCCATCTTGGGTTAAGTCGGGCCTGTCCCTCTACAGAAGGAATATTCAAGGCTGGCAAAAAAGTAGGCATTTTTCGTCCAGAATCCGCCTGTAGGAGGACAGGTCCGACTTAAATCTTGGGGTGAGGGCTTCTTGGGTCGTCTTTGGGCCCTCCTGGGCTATCTTCGGGCCATCTCGGGTGTCTTGGGCTGGCGAAGGCTCGAAAAGGCGATGACGCGAACGGCATGGCAGCACCCGAGGGACAAAGGGACATCGCATATTCTGGCCCCTTCGGGTCCTCCTGGAGGTCCTCTCGAAGCTCTCCTGGGCATTCGTGCGGGGCCACTTGTGGGCCGTCTTCGGGCCATCTTGGGCCGTCCTGGTGCCATCTTGGGCCGTCTTGGATGTATCTTGGGCCGTCTTGGCGCTCTTGGTGGCCTACTCGGCCGTCTTGAAGGCCGTCGTGGGCAATCTTGGACGCCCCAGACGGCGCCAGGCGGGCCCCAGGATCCCTGGGGAGGGAGATGGGGGGGCCCCTACAGTCGAGCGTCTGGTGAAGAAGCCTCCTCCGGAGAAGCTGGGCCAGCGTTTTCAAACACACTTGCCAAGCTGGCCCGATTGCGAAGGCCTTGCGGCCGGTGCCGCCGACCCTGAAGACGAAGCTGTCTGTGACGCCGTGAAGGCCGAAACGTCGTATATGCTAGAAGTGCAAGTTTCCGATGGGAAAGTACTGAGTGTGGCCTCTTGGGCCCTTCTTGGGGGTGCTCTTGGAGGGGGCCTGGGACGTCTTGGAGGCTTCTTGGACGGTCTTGGGGCTATCTTGGGCGTCTTCGCTGGGCCAGCGTTTTCAAACACACTTGCCAAGCTGGCCCGATTTCTTAAGCACGTTCGTTCCTCCAGCGTTGACGGCGGATCCAGGCTTGTTTCAAGGAATTTCCAAGAGGTTGGCCCAGATTTCTTGAATGATATGTTTCTTGATCATGCTGTCTGGTGTAGAATGTTACAGAAACCTACCGAACCTGGCATTCTACCACGCAGGCACGGTGGCGGATTGATGTGATTAGCGACTCCGTTGGTGGAAATTTCACCGGAAGTGACGCAAGCCACCTCTGGATGCAAAGTTGTGTGCTTCTCTAATTGTAGCCGTCGTGGCGGGCCTCCCGTGTGAACCTTGGTCTGTCGTCAGGAGCAGCGATTCATTCAGGGCAGCAGGGTGGTATCTCGCGGATGAAACTTCCCAGGCCTCTGAGCGCCTGCGGGCTCAGGGGGCCTAAATTGGACCAACGCCCTCGAGCATGAACACCTCTCGCTCGGGAACACACTTTGGCGAATCACCTTATAGTTTGCTGTCCCGTGTTGGAGGTTTTCAGTTCCACTCATGATGAAACGTCCTGCTAAGCCTTGAGCCCCCCTGAGGCTCCGAGCTCATGGTACTTTCCCCAGGGTCAGCCGTCGTATGATCAGCAGCGCGCTTTGAGGCACACCATTCACCAGTGCGCCCACGGGACCCCCACTCGCAAACCCATGAAGCTCTAAGGGATTCATGCGCCATGTCTTGGTGCCCCCCTCTTCATCAGAACGAGGGGCTTTGGCTGTTTGTGCTCATATCTTGCTGGCCATCTGGCACTAGCTGGCTGTGACAGGGCAGGAGGTTGGTGCTGCAAAAGCCTACCCTTCAGGCTTCTGCAGCGTCTTGGCCCGGCCGACGGTGCAGGAGTACTTTCTTCCTGAGCAGCGATTCCTGCAAGGGTTGGGCCGCATGTTTCCCCCCTCGCGGATTTGCGATGCATCTGCTCACGCACTGACAGCGGCACCTTCCGAAGTGCCTCGTGCTCTGAGGGCGCTCTGGCCGTCCCGCGGCTCTCCCCCCCTTCGCTCTTGCCTTCCCGCTCCCGTGCGCGCAATTCGCTTTCGACGCGTCCCGCCGTGAGCCGACCGCTTGCTTGATCTAGCTCGCTGCCGATCGAACAGGTTCCTCCCTCGTCTCCCTCTCCCCGACGACGTGGAGGACCAGAACGACGTGGAACACCACCAACAACGACGTGGAGGACCAGAAAAGAGGTGGCCGCACGCAGTCTTCACCTCATGTGCACGTGCGATGCGCCGAGGCACCGCCGTGCCGCTCGACGGTGGGCCAGGCCTCTGCCTGAACGGCGCGCTCGCTCACTCGCTCCTGCTGTTCCTTCCCCTCGTCCTCGTCGCGTGCGCCCCAAAATCTGGGCACCCGATGTGCCTGGACGACGACGCCCAGGACGACTATGCAGGTCCTCGTCGCCGTCGCCGTCGCCGTCGCCGTCGCTTTCGCCGTGGCCGTCGCCGTCGCCGTCACCGTCGCTGTCGCCGTCGCCGTCGCCGCCGCCTTCGCCGCCGCCGCCGTCGCCGTCGCCGTCGCAGTCGCCGCCGCCTTCGCCGCCGCCGCCGCCGCCGTCGCCGTCGCCGTCGCCGTCGCCGTCGCCGTCGCCGTCGCCGTCGCCGTCGCCGTCGCCGTCGCCGTCGCCGTCGCCGCCCGCCGCCGCCGCCGTTGCCGTCGCCGTCGCCGTCGCCGTCGCCGTCGCCGTCGCCGTCGCCGTCGTTGTTGCCGTCGTCGTCGTCGTCGTCGTCGTCGTCGTCGTCGTCGTCGTCGTCGTCGTCGTCGTCGTCGCCGTCGTCGTCGTCGTCGTCGTCGCCGTCGCCGTCGCCGTCGCCGTCGCCGTCGCCGTCGCCGTCGCCGTCGCCGTCGCCGTCGCCGTCGGCGTCGCCTTCGCCGTTGCCGTCGTCGTCGTCGTCGTCGTCGTCGTCGCGGTCGCCGTCGCCGTCGGCGTCGGCGTCGGCGTCGGCGTCGCCGATGCCGTCGCCGTCGCCGTCGCGCCGTCACCGCCGCCGCCGCCGCCGTCGTCGGCGGCAGTGGCGGCGGTGGCGTCGTCGTCGTCGTCGCCGTCGTTGTTGTCTTGCAGCCACTTTGGCTCGGGGGGGTGGGTTTTTCATCGTTTGTGGGGTGCGGCGGCGGCGGGAGCCGAACCTCCTGCTTTTGAGGCCATGGGCGAGCGCAGCTGCGTCCTTATCCTGGCCAAGCCAGACAGGTGCAGCGACTGCAAGGTCCTGGTCGAGGAGGCCAGGCTCTGCCCCGTCGTCGCTCTAACGACGGCGGTCGGCTACACGTAAGAGGGACCCTTCGTTGGAGTGGCCTGTCGTGCGCGGCTTTCGGGGGGCGCGGTGGGTGGGTAGGAGGGGGGGGGCGAGCCCAAGCGCGAAGGTCTCTACTGACGCACACCACGCAACGATCGGCAAGCCGCGCGCCAACGATCTCTCTGTCCTGGGGGCACCCTTGCGTGCAGCCGAGGCGGAGGCCCTGCGGAACCTGCACGAGCTGGGCGCGGGGCAGCTGGCGGCCGTCATCTGCGCGCTTGGCAGGGGCCGCGACGATTCGTGCTGGCCCCTGCTGTCCGAGCTGCGCGCCGCCGCCTTCCGGCGGACCTTCGTGATCGTCCTGAGCTACACTGCGGCCAGGGACGCTCGGACACGGCTGGACTGCTTCGACGCTGGCGCGCGCATGGTGACCGCCTCGCTGCGGGACGCCGGCGTGGCGCTGCGGCGCGCCGCGCTGGTGCTGCGCAGCCCCGGGCCCTACAGGTGCCCGGCGTGTGCGCTGCCCAGCCTGAGCGAGGACGGCTTGCACCTGCACATGCACTTCCACCACGCGACGGATCCCAACGAGGGGGGCGTCTGCCCAGTGTGCGCGGCCCGCGTGGGCAACCTGGCGATGCACCTGCACAACGAGCACGGCCCGCCGGAGGAGCGCGAGCTGGCGGCGGCGCCGTACGCCGCGTTCGCCTGGTGCGTGTGCCAGCGGCCGTCGGACGCCAAGTTCCTCCTCGTGAACGAGCCGGCGGGCATCTCCGGCGGGAGGCCCGGGTATTGGCTGCCAGCTGGGCGCCTAGACAGGGGTGAGGGCTTTGTGGAGGCCTGCCGGCGCGAGGCGCTCGAGGAGGCTGGCGTGGCAGTGCGTGTCACAGGTCGGGGGACGTCGAGCCTGGCAGGGTCTATACTGGGGCCCAGGATCGGCTTTGCCACGGAGGTGTATGCACCGACCCGGGGCCCAGGATGACCGCAGGGTGCCTTTCGATCCGACCGATGCGATCCGATTCGATATCGGCTCCGGCTGGCCTGGTTCGATTCGATTCCAATGTTCGGGCGATCCGATGCGGCTCGATGTGTGCATGGCGCTGTTGCGCATCATGGCGCTGCCGATTCGATTCGATTCCGACTCTTTGCCGATGCGGTCCGACATGGTACGTGTTCCGATCCGATCCGATTTCCCGATTCTGTGCTGACTGTTCCTGGAATGGGCTTGGCCAGGATCGGTGGTGTGGTCGGTTGGTGCCGCCCGGACAGGGCTGCTGCGGTTGATGGTGGACGGCCGGGGGACCATCAGGGCGGTGCTGTTGGCCGCGCCAGAGGACGAGCGCGACTGCGAGCCGAAGAGCGTCCCGGACTGGGAGAGCGTCGGAGCCGTGTGGGCGGACGTGAGCGAATTGGACAAGCTGAGCGACGGCGACTACCGCAGCCCCGATCCCGCCGACCTGTACCCCAAGGCTTCCTTAGTGCTGTTGAATATTCATTTCTCAAGAATAGTTATATAGTTGATCTCTGGGAACGGTTCCGTGCGCTCTCGCCTCGACACCAGCTACATTTTCTCTGAAAGCGAGGCTCCCGCTCGAGCGTTGGCTTGACCCTAAGTGTGCGCCCTTGGAGACCCAGCTACAACGGCTCTCGCTCGATACTTCCGCACAATTTACCCCGAGACACCCTGGCCAGAGAGGCCCCCAAACTCAGGAACGGCGCTCTTGCTCGAGACTTCCTCGCAATTCAATTAAGTTGGCGGAGGCCCAGCCACGACGGCAAGGGCTCATGCTCGATACTTCCTCACGATTTACTCCGAGAGCCCCTGGCCAAGAAGGCCCCCCAAGTCAGGAACGGCGCTCTCGCTCGAGACTTTCCCGTAATTCAGGCAAGTTGGTGGAGGCCCGGACACGGCGACAAGGGCTCCCGTTCGATATTTGTCCATGATTCCCCTCGAAAGGGGGTGCAATCGAAGACGAAGTGGGCGGGTATCGAGGGTTGGGGTATACGGAATGCAAGACACGCGTGCCAGTAAGAGCGATCACTTTTAAGGTGATGACGATGCTGATGATGATGATGCTGCTGCTGCTGCTGCTGCTGATGTTGTTGTTGTTGTTGTTGTTGTTGTTGTTGTTGTTGTTGTTGTTGTTGTTGTTGTTGTTGTTGTTGTTGTTGTTGTTGTTGTTGTTGTTGAACATTATTTATTCTAAAGAATAATTATTGTTGGGCCCCCTGGTGCGCGCCCCCCCTGCGCCGCCTAGGCCGCAGCTACATTTTCATCATTTTCGTGAGGAAGCCTCAGAAAAGAGGGTGTGTACAGGATCCGGTTGTTTTGTTGTAATCCGCTTTCCCTTGCAAAAAACAATAGAAAATGACATTTCTTGTTCTAATATAATCAAATTTCAAGAATCCCTTGCAAAAAATAAGGTAAAGTGGACATTCGCGCGCGCAAGACGAAATCCTTCCAAAACCTTAGTTTTCGTAGCGATTTTAACATAAAAACATCAAAAAACCAATGGTTTTTCAAAAAAAATGTCAAAATTTCATCCCGCGCGCTCTTGCGGATTCGTAGGAAACCCAACACTTTTTCAACATTTCTGTCAAACGGGCTTTTGCGAGCAACTTTTTCGAACTTCTGCAACAACGGTTGCGCACCTGCCAGGGCCATCATCCCTGACAAATAATACCATGCGGGACACATTCGTTTTTTCTTCGCGCGCGCACGCCGTCGTCGTCGGCCGCGGGGCCCTGAATAGTAGCCACGGTCGTCCGCATGCCACGAAGTGAAGTGTCCGAACGTCATAGGGCGGGAAGCTGGGTGTGGGTGGTGGCGAAGAGTCGTTTGGAAATTTGGTAGAGCTTGAACCGGCCCCCCCACAAAGTGGGGGTATTGCCCGCCTCCTATGAAAACCCTGGCACTGGTGAGAACGGAGTGTCCCCACGTGCTAGTAATTGTTGTTGTTGTTGCTGCTGCTGTTGTTGTTGTTGTTGTTGTTGTGGTTGTTGTTGTTGTTGTTGTTGTTGTTGTTGTTGCTGTTACTTGCATACGTGTTATCATTCGTTTTCTTATTGGTAGTGCTTGCAATCTGATGCACGCACTCTTCCCCTCTCCTTGTTTGATCTTTCAGTGAGGGCCAATTTTGCGAGTTTAGTGGGCAGAGCCTGAGGGTGTACGCACGCGTGGGTTTTTGGTGTGTCTCTTTCCCTCATCCTCCCCCTCCTCGCCCCCACTCTCCCCCCCCCGCGCTTGTGCCTGAGTGGCAAGCGATGGCCCTCCGACTGTTACGGCGTGTGCCCGGCGAAGCACAGCCCCGAGGCATGCATACGGTCTGGCCAGTGCTGCCCTCCCGGCCAGTACTTCGAGAGCACACTTCCAGGCTATTTCGGTTTGGTGGTCATTAGAGAGTTTGCTGCTGTGTGGGGAAAAGCGTGCTTATGCGTGCCCATGAAGTCCGTGGGCCCGGAGCTCTCGCCTGCCAGCCCCGCGTGGCCGGCCTAGCGCCGCGGGCCTGGGCTCTCTGCGGGCCCCTCGGGCCCGAACAACGGGGGTCTGGGAGGCCTGAAGCAGCGAAAGCCGGCCGTCGCCAACGTTGACGACGGCGACGACGACGACGATGACGACGACGACGATGACGACGACGACGATGACGACGACGACGACGACGACGACGCCGACACCGACGCCGATGCCCACGCCGACGCCGACGCCGACGCCGACGCCGACGCCGACGCCGACGCCGACGTCGACGCCGACTCCGACGTCGACGCCGACGCCGACGCCGACGCCGACGCCGACGCCGCCCCGCCGACGACGACGACGACGACGACGCCGACGACGCCGACGCCGACGCCGCCCCGCCGCCGCCGCCGCCGCCGCCGCCGCCGCCGCCGCCGCCGCCGCCGCCGCCGCCGCCGCCGACGACGACGACGACGACGACGACGACGACGACGACGACGACGACGACGACGACGACGACGACGTCCATGAGCTTCTATGGAGGTCTACCCGCGCCTCTGGAGGCCTCCAGAGGCCCACGGGGGCGCCGAAGATGTCCAGCAGCCTCGATCGCTGAGCCCTGAGCCTCGAGGATCGAGCAGGAGGACCAGGAGGGGGCCGTGCAGCACCGCGCGGCCAAGAAGTCAGCACACAGAATCCTGGAGGCGCCTCCAGAGGACGCGCCCCGAGAGCCCAGCGCCGCTCGCACCCCCCCGCGCGCCCGAGACCCGGAGGTGGCCCGCGGCGAGCTGAGGCCGCAGCCCCTGGACACGGACGCCTTCCGGGAGCTCGAGGCGCTGATGCGGCGGCTGACGTCTGGCGACGCGGCCGCTTCGCCCGAGCTCCCGGGCGTTTTGGCGCGCCTCCAGGCGGCCTACCCCAGGTCGGTGTTCCGGCGCTGAGCGGCGAGGGGGGGGCGCCTCCGGCCGCAACCGGCGGCGGCCCGAAGCGGCCGTCTGGATGCCTCCTCCTGCTCCTCTTCCCGCCTGCCTGCCTGCCTGCCTGCCTGCCGGCTGGCCGGCCGGCCGGCCGGCCTGCCTTCCTGCCTGCTCCTCCTCTTCCTCCCTTCTCTTCCCTTCCCTTCTCTCCCCTCCCCTCCCCTCTCCTCCCCTCCCCTCCCCTCTCCTCCCCTTCCCTCCCCTCCCCTGCCCTCCCCTCCTCTGCCCTCCCTCCCCCCCTCCCTTCCCTTCCCACCTGATCCTGCTGCTCCTTCGCCCTCCTGCTGCTCCCTCCTTAGTTCCCTCTGTTCTCCTTCCTTTTACCCTCCTCCACCCTCCCTCCCTCGCTCCCTCATCCTTCCTCTTTCCTCTATCCCCCCACTCCCTCCCCTCCTCCCTCGATCCCTTACCCTCCTCCATCCCTCCTCCATCCCTCCTCCGTTCTCTTCCCTCCATCTCCTTTCCCTCCTCTCTCCTCCCTCCCCCCTTCCTCTCCCTCCCTCTCTCCCTCTCTACCTCTCTCCCTCCTCCGTCCTCCGCCCTCCTCCCTCTCTCCCTCCTCCCTCCCTCCTCCCTCCGTCTTCCCCTGCGTCTCCTTTCCCTCCTCCCTCCTCCGCCCTCCTCCCTCCCCTCCCCTTCCTTCCCTTCCCTCCCCCCCATCCTCTTCCCTGCCCCATCTCTCTCCTCTCGTCCGTGCGGGCCCGGGCCGTACAGGAGCCGCAGAGGCCTGCATGGGGGGCCCCGCTGCGCCTGCGGGGGCCAGAAAAGGAGGAGCCGGGCGCCGAGCGTCGACACTGTGGCCTCCTCCCACTTCCTCCCTCCTCCTCCTCCTCCTCCCTCCTCCTCCTCCTCCTCTCTCCTCTCCTCCCCTCTCTCCCTCTCCTCCTTTTCCTCCTCCTCTCCTCCTCCTCCTCCTCCTCCCTCCCTCCTCCTCCTCATCATCATCCTCTTACCTCCTACCTCCTACCTCCTACCTCCGACCCCCGACCTCCTACCTCCTATCTTCCTCCTCCTACTTCCTACCTCCTTCCTCCTCTTCCTGCTCCTCTTCCTCTTCCTCCTCCTCCTCTTACCTCCTCCTCGTGCCTTCCTACCTCCTCCTCCTCCTCCTCCTCCTCGTACCTCCTGCTCCTACCTCCTTCCTCCTCCTCCTACCTCCTGACTCCTCCTCGTCTTCCTTCTCCTCCCACCTCCTTCTTTCTACCTCCTACCTCCTACCTCCTACCTCCCACCTCCATTCCAGATCCTCATAATAATGATTTCTCCCTGTCGCACCCCAAGGCCAGTTTTTAGGGCGGGCCAGGCGTTTCGCTTGAGACTCCCTCACCATGAGCCTGAAGCTTAAACATTGACAACAGCTTCACAGATGGAGGGCGGGTGGTTTTCAAAATGTGGCTCTTGCCCTAGCGCCGCGCACATTCGCATTACAGAATTATCCCGGCAAAGCAACCTAACAGCGATGTGTAGGAGCATATCTGGAAGCATTCCCCGTAAGATTCAGATGATAATCCAGTTGTAGAATTCTGCTGTTCTCGCAGTCGTAGTCGCATTCGCGATGACAGTCGCAGTGGCAACGGCAGTCGCAGTCACAGCCTCAGCCTCAGCCTGCCTCAGCCTCAGCCTCAGCCTGCCTCAGCCTCAGCCTGCCTCCGCCTCAGCCTCAGCCTGCTTCAGCCTCAGCCATCAGTCTGCCTTCAGCCTCGGCCTCAGCCTCAGCCTGCCTCAGCCTCAGCCTGCATCAGCCTCAGCCTCAGCCTCAGCTGCCTCAGCATCAGCCTGCCTCAGCCTCAGCCTGCCTCTGCCTCAGCCTCAGCCTGCTTCAGCCTCAGCCTCAGTCTGCCTTCAGCCTCGGCCTCAGCCTCAGCCTGCCTCAGCCTCAGCCTGCCTCAGCCTCAGCCTCAGCCTGCTTCAGCCTCAGCCTCAGTCTGCCTTCAGCCTCGGCCTCAGCCTCAGCCTGCCTCAGCCTCAGCCTGCATCAGCCTCAGCCTCAGCCTCAGCCTGCCTCAGCATCAGCCTGCCTCAGCCTCAGCCTCAGCCTGCCTCAGCCTCAGCCTCAGCCTGCTTCAGCCTCAGCCTCAGTCTGCCTTCAGCCTCGGCCTCAGCCTCAGCCTGCCTCAGCCTCAGCCTGCATCAGCCTCAGCCTCAGCCTCAGCCTGCCTCAGCATCAGCCTGCCTCAGCCTCAGCCTCAGCCTGCCTCAGCCTCAGCCTCAGCCTGCTTCAGCCTCAGCCTCAGTCTGCCTTCAGCCTCGGCCTCAGCCTCAGCTGCCTCAGCCTCAGCCTGCATCAGCCTCAGCCTCAGCCTGCCTCAGCCTCAGCCTGCCTCAGCCTCAGCCTCAGCCTCAGCCTCAGCCTGCCTCAGCCTCAGCCTCAGCCTGCTTCAGCCTCAGCCTCAGTGCCTTCAGCCTCGGCCTCAGCCTCGGCCTCAGCCTCAGCCTGCTCAGCCTCAGCCTGCCTCAGCCTCAGCCTGCCTCAGCCTGCCTCAGCCTCAGCCTCAGCCTGCTTCAGCCTCAGCCTCAATCTCAGCCTCGGCCTCAGCCTCAGCCTGCCTCAGCCTCAGCCTGCATCAGCCTCAGCCTCAGCCTCAGCCTGCCTCAGCATCAGCCTGCCTCAGCCTCAGCCTCAGCCTGCCTCAGCCTCAGCCTCAGCCTGCTTCAGCCTCAGCCTCAGTCTGCCTTCAGCCTCGGCCTCAGCCTCAGCCTGCCTCAGCCTCAGCCTGCATCAGCCTCAGCCTCAGCCTCAGCCTGCCTCAGCATCAGCCTGCCTCAGCCTCAGCCTCAGCCTGCCTCAGCCTCAGCCTCAGCCTGCTTCAGCCTCAGCCTCAGTCTGCCTTCAGCCTCGGCCTCAGCCTCAGCCTGCCTCAGCCTCAGCCTGCCTCAGCCTCAGCATCAGCCTGCCTCAGCATTCAAAATGTGGCCCTGGAATGGAGTTCTGGGAACTCGAAGAACACGAAGTGGCCTACAGTTGGCTCCGGGCATTCGAAATCATGCCCAGGAATGGAGTTCTGGGAACTCGAAGACCACGAAGTGGCCTACAGTTGGCTCCGGGCATTAAAAATCATGCCCAGGAATGGAGTTCTGGGAACTCGAAGACACGAAGTGGCCTACAGTTGGCTCCGGGCATTCAAAATCATGCCCAGGAATGGAGTTCTGGGAACTCGAAGAACACGAAGTGGCCTACAGTTGGCTCCGGGCATTCAAAGTCATGCCCAGGAATGGAGTTCTGGGAACTCGAAGACCACGAAGTGCGTTACTGTTTGCTATAAAAGGAGTCCCCAGCATCCTCCCCCGGATCGCGCCCAGACCCCCCTGGGGCGTCAGATGCTGTCTTTTGACCCTACTAGAAACCTATCAGTCTTCGCTGTTAGGTACTTGCAAGAGTTTCACGGATAGAGGGCTGGTGGTCTTCAACATGTGGCTCTCGCCTTAGCGCCGCGCAAACTCGTTTTAAACAGTTGCAAGAGTTTCACAGATTGGTGGCGGTTCCTTTTCAAAATGTTGCTCTCGCCTTAGCGCCGCGCGCATTCGCTTTAAACATTTGCAGGAGTTTCACGGATTTCGGGTGGGTGGTTTTCAAAATGTGGCTCTCGCCATAGCGCGGCGTACATTCGTTATCAACATGTGCAAGAGTTTCACGGATTGAGGGTGGGTGGTTTTCATCGCCTTAGCGCCGCGCGCATTCGTCTTGAACATTCGCAAGAGCTTCACTTATTGAGGGCGGGCCGTTTTCAACATGTGGTTCTCGTTGTAGTGCCGCGCACATTCGTTTCAACAGTTGGCAAGAGTTTCAAAATGTTGCTCTCGCCTTAGCGCCGCGCACATTCGTTTTCTAACAGTTGACAGAGATTCATGGATTCCCATGATCATCAAACCAGAATTGTGCTATGGAAGAACTCAGGATTTTGAGGGTGCAACGGTTACGCTGATTCGCCGTGTCGAAGTCGCAGAAATCGTGTTCTGGTACGGTTCAAGGTCGTCAAGGCGCAGCAGTCAGGTTGATCCGTGGCGTTAGAATCCCGAGGACAATGTTTTGGCATGCTCCAGGGTCTTTAAACGGTTGTCTTCCATAGAGCCAGTCCCTTCAGTGGAAGTGAGCCGTTGTAGGGGCCTATGAAGAGGGAGCTTGGAGGGAGGGTTTACTCCAACATCGTTGATGACCCTTGGGTTTCCGCTGGTTCCCCTCCTCTTCCTCCTCCTCCTCTTCCATTCCTTTCCCTTATAAATAATATCGTCCTCCTGTCGCACCCCGAGGCCAGTTTTTGGGGCGGACCGGGCGTTTCGCTCGAGACTTCCTCACCTTTATAATTCGAAAGCTTACAAGTGGCAACCGCTTCACAGATGGAAGGCGGGTGGTTTTCAAAATGTGGCTCTCGCCTAAGCGCGGCGCACATTCGTTTTCACAGTTTGCAGAAGTTTCACGGATTGGGGGCGGGTGGTTTTCAACATGTGGCTCTCGCCTTAGCGCGGTGCACATTCGTTTTAAACATTTGCGAAAGTTTCACGCATTGGGGGCGGGCTGTTTTCAAAATGTGGCTCTCGCTTTAGCGCGGCGCACATCCGTTTGAATGAATTGCAAGAGTGTCATGGATTCAGGGCGAATGGTTTTCAAAATGTGGCTTTCGCTTTTGTGTCACGCACACTCGCTAGAAACATTTGCAAGAGCTTCACGGATTGAGGGCGGTTCCTTTTCAAAATGTGGTTTTCGCCTCAGCGCCGCACGCATTCGCTTTAAACATTTGTAAGAGTTTCACGGAATCCCGTCATCAGCGTACTAGAAATTGCGTTCTGGAAGGATCAAGGATTATGCAGGCGCAAAAGTCACGTTGATTCTTTGTGTTGAAGTCATAGGAATGATTTCTGGCACGAATCAGGATCGTCAAGACGCAATAGTCACTTTGATCCGTGGCGTTGGAATCCAAAGAACAATGTTTTGGCATGCTCCAGGGTCTTCAAACGGGTGTCTTCCAACGAGGCATTTCCATCAATGGAAATGACGCGTTGTAGGGGCCTATGAAGAGGGAATTTTGAGGGAGGGTTTACTCCAACATCGTTGATGACCCTTGGGTTTGCACTGGTCCTCCTCCTCCTCCTCTTCCTCCTCCTCCTCCTCCTCCTCTTTCTCCTCCTCTTCCTCCTCCTCCTCCTCCTCCTCCTCCTCCTCCTCCTCCTCCTCCTCCTCCTCCCCCTCCCCCTCCTCCTCTCTCTCTCTGGGGCATTCACCTCTGTTTCGGGGGCCCAGTGTCGTGTGCGCCGACAGGGGTGGATTGGGTCAAGTGGGGAGGCATCGACCCCTCAGTCGCCCGTTCCTCGTGGATGGAGCCTGCCCGCCTCCTCCTCCTCCTCCTCCTCCTCCTCCTCCCTCCTCCTCCTCCTCCTCCCCCTCCTCCCTCCCCCTCCTCCTCTCTCTCTCTGGGGCATTCACCTCTGTTTCGGGGGCCCAGTGTCGTGTGCGCCGACAGGGGTGGATTGGGTCAAGTGGGGAGGCATCGACCCCTCAGTCGCCCGTTCCTCGTGGATGGAGCCTGCCCGCCTCCTCCTCCTCCTCCTCCTCCTCCTCCTCCTCCTCCTCCTCCTCCTCCTCCTCCTCCTCCTCCTCCTCCTCCTCCCCCTCCTCCCCCTCCTCCTCCGCAGCGCTGCGGATGGAGCCTGCCCGGGGGTGTGGGATTTCCCCGTCGGGGGCCCATTTCCGTCAGTCCCTCCCTTCTGGCCTTCCTCATCCCGGGATCCGGTGCTGCAAGAGATCGAGGCGGCCGGGCTGTCGCTGTTGTTGGTCCCCAGAGGTCGGGTTCGGGCCAGAGGGGCCGTCACCAAAACCGGCTCGGGGTGGCCAGCCAGCCCCGGGGAAGGGATCGAGAGGCCTAGGGGCCCTCTCGTCAACGCAGATCGAGGCGTCGGATTGTCTGGGAGCCGGGCCCTCCGCTACCCCACGCGCTGCTCGGCCTTGCTCCTCGGCACGCACACGCCGGCTTTCACGGTCCGAGTGGGCCTCCCTCCCGCGTGCCCTCCGACCCCTCTCTCCCCGCTGTGCTTCGGCGCATCCCGCCGCCGCTTTACCGCCGTTTGGATCTCCGACGGCCGCGGGCCAACAAGACTCTGGGAGCCATGGGGGGGCATCCCAGGAGCGGGAGGGTCGATGGTTGATGGCCGAGCTTCGAGGATCAGGGCTTGGCGCGTTCTCTCTGTCTCTGGGTCTTCAGGAGGTTTTTCCCACTTGGGCTTCTGGACGCCTGGCAGTGCCCTATCCATGCTTCTGTCCAATCGAGCAAGCAGCGCCGGCGTTTTCTCACAGCTTCCAGCCTCTGAAGGCCGTCTCTGGGCCCCAGAGCGGTCAAAAAACTGCCCTGGATGAGAATCCGGTCGCCAGAAAGGGTTGGGGAAGTCCGAGGCTAGCGATTCGAACAAGTCGAGTGGTATTCTCGTGTTGGGTTTCGCCAGGAAGCTTGACATGGCGCGGCCGGCCTGGGCGAGAGCTGGATACACACGCGAGCGGCGGAAAGCCAGCGGAAACCGGCGGAAATCAACGATGCGCGTCCGAAAGATGACAACATGTTGGGCTCAGAATGTCTGGAGTCGGTGACATGTGGCCAGATGTCGTTCCCGCGCTCGGGCCCTACGCGGCCAGATACTCCGGCCGCGCTTCCGCATGTACCCATCGCGTGGCCTCTGGATGTCCCGCTCGTGGATGCAGCCATGCGTGTCCCCAGCTCCATGGTACGCTTTGCCCGCAGTTTCCCGCGAACCTCACGTGTCGGGCGCGCACACGCACACACAAACCAGGTGGGAAAGTAGGCACAGGCACCAATCATCGTCGATTTCCCAGAACGTATGGGAAACGGTGGGAGATGGAGTGGACGACGAACGTCTAGAAGCTGTAGGCCACATGGGAGATCCGGGAACTCGTGCCCCTTCGTTCGTGCCTCCCCAGGCCCTTTCAGCAAGGGCATCCGCAGCGTTGCGGAGGAGGAGGGGGAGGAGGAGGAGGAGGAGGGAGGAGGAGGAGGAGGAGGAGGAGGAGGAGGAGGAGGAGGAGGAGGAGGAGGAGGAGGAGGAGGAGGGAGGAGGAGGAGGAGGAGAGGAGGAGGAGGAGGAGGAGGAGGAGGAGGAGGAGGCGGAGGAGGAGGAGGAGGGGGGAGGAGGAGGAGGAGGAGGAGGAGGGGGAGGAGGAGGAGGAGGAGGAGAGGAGGAGGAGGAGGAGGAGGAGGAGGAGGAGGGAGGAGGAGGAGGAGGAGGAGGAGGAGGAGGAGGAGGAGGGAGGAGGAAGGAGGAGGAGGAGGAGGAGGAGGAGGAGGAGAGGAGGAGGAGGAGGAGGAGGAGGAGGCGGAGGAGGAGGAGGAGGAGGAGGAGGAGGAGGAGGAGGAGGAGGAGGAGGAGGAGGAGGAGGAGGCTTGGTTCGAGCTGGGCGTTGCCCCCCTGCGCTCACGCTGCGCCGGCCCGCCGAGATCGCCGCCGCGCGCCCGCCCGGCGGCGCGCGCGCAGAGGGGGGCTCTCCTCTCCTCCCTCCTCCTCCTCCTCCTCCTCCTCCCTCCCCTCCTCCTCCTCCTCCTCCCTCCTCCTCCCTCCTCCTCCCTCCTCCTCCCTCCGCGGCCCGCGCGAGAAGGGCGCGGGAGCTCTCCCGGGAGGCCTGGGGCTTCTCACGAGCCCTGCCGCCTTCCAGCCCAGACCCCCTCGAGTTATGAAAAAATCCCGACGGGAGGTTTTTTGTTATTTCTGGCCTCTGGGGGCCCTTACCGGCCCTCGGGACCGTCAAAAAACGACTCAGGACGAAGAACCGGTCCCGGGGAAAGGGTCCAGACCGCTGGGGGTCGACGTCATGAAAAATTCATGACGTCGGGGGTCTGGGAGGGCGCCTCCTCCGCGCTCCCCGGGGCCCTTCCGGGGAGGCCACCTGCCGTCCGAGAAGGGGCGCGGCCTCGTGAGAAGGGCGCGGGAGCTCTTCTAGGAGGCCTGGGGCTTCTCATGAGCCCTGCCGCCTTCCAGCCCAGACCCCCTCGAGTTATGAAAAGATCACGACGGGTGGTTTTTTATTATTTTTGGCCTCTGGGGGCCCTTACCGGCCCTCGGGACCGTCAAAAAACGACTCAGGACGAAGAACCGGTCCCGGGGAAAGGGTCCAGACCGCTGGGGGTCGACGTCATGAAAAATTCATGACGTCGGGGGTCTGGGAGGGCGCCTCCTCCGCGCTCCCCGGGGCCCTTCCGGGGAGGCCACCTGCCGTCCGAGAAGGGGCGCGCCCTCGTGAGAAGGGCGCGGGAGACTTCTAGGAGGCCTGGGGCTTCTCATGAGCCCTGCCGCCTTCCAGCCCAGACCCCCTCGAGTTATGAAAAAATCCCGACGGGAGGTTTTTTGTTATTTCTGGCCTCTGGGGGCCCTTACCGGCCCTCGGGACCGTCAAAAAACGACTCAGGACGAAGAACCGGTCCCGGGGAAAGGGTCCAGACCGCTGGGGGTCGACGTCATGAAAAATTCATGACGTCGGGGGTCTGGGAGGGCGCCTCCTCCGCGCTCCCCGGGGCCCTTCCGGGGAGGCCACCTGCCGTCCGAGAAGGGGCGCGGCCTCGTGAGAAGGGCGCGGGAGCTCTTCTAGGAGGCCTGGGGCTTCTCATGAGCCCTGCCGCCTTCCAGCCCAGACCCCCTCGAGTTATGAAAAGATCACGACGGGTGGTTTTTTATTATTTTTGGCCTCTGGGGGCC
This sequence comes from Prorocentrum cordatum, assembly GCA_963575745.1. NCBI lineage: Eukaryota > Dinophyceae > Prorocentrales > Prorocentraceae > Prorocentrum > Prorocentrum cordatum. The sequence continues at coordinate 192,058 of CAUYUJ010014708.1, forward strand.
CTTACCGGCCCTCGGGACCGTCAAAAAACGACTCAGGACGAAGAACCGGTCCCTGGGAAAGGGTCCAGACCGCTGGGGGTCGACGTCATGAAAAATTCATGACGTCGGGGGTCTGGGAGGGCGCCTCCTCCGCGCTCCCCGGGGCCCTTCCGGGGAGGCCACCTGCCGCCCGAGAAGGGGCGCGGCCTCGTGAGAAGGGCGCGGGAGCTCTTCTAGGAAGCCAGGGGCTTCTCATGAGCCCTGCAGCCTTCCAGGGCGCCTTCTTCGACTCCCCCGGGCCCTTGCGGGGAGGCCACCTGCCGTCCCAGAGGGGGCGCGGCCTTCTGATAAGGAGGCCGCGCCCCTCCGCGCCCCCCCTCCTGGTGCGCGCCGCCATCTTCGCCTGACCCGACTGGTCGGGTCGGACGACAGTCATGGGAGGAACCCTCCCCCTCCCTCCCCCTCCCCCCCCCTCCCTCCGCCCCCTTGTGCGCGCCGCCAACGAAGGCCCAGATAGCCTCGGAGAACAGAGCCAGGCAGAACGAGAGCGCCAGTGCCAAGGGCCTCGGTGAGTCTGCGGGTTGGGGCAGCCCCAGCTCTGCCCCAGCGCGACGCGACCAGTGTCCTGGGAGGAAAAACCACCCGCACCGGACAGTTGGCGTTTACGACACGGCCAGTGGGCGTCTACTCGACAGCCCTGCCCTGTCTGATTCCCTCTGGGTGCGTTTACGAAACGGCTTCGCGTGTCGTGGTGGTGATTCTTGGGGTGGATTTTCTGCCCTCTGGACGGGTCGTAACCCGGGTCTCCGGCAGCCGCTCGGGCCGCTCCGGACCCCCAGAGCGCTCTCCGCGAGGCGCAGCTGCTGGAGAGCGCCCAGAGGCCGGGAGACCGCTGCGAGCAGACAAAAAAATTGCAGAACATGTCGAACCTCGAACCTCGTGCCTCTCCCCCCAGACCCCCGACGTCATGAATTTTTCATGACGTCGACCCCAAGCGGTCTGGACCCTTTCCCCGGGACCGGTTCTTCGTCCTGAGTCGTTTTTTGACGGTCCCGAGGGCCGGTAAGGGCCCCCAGAGGCCAAAAATAATAAAAAACCTCCCGTCGCGATTTTTTCATAACTCGAGGGGGTCTGGGAACCTCGAACCTCGTGCCTCTCCCTGGTCGTCTTCATCTTCTGGAGGCTCCATTGCCCCACAGCCGCTGCCGCATCGGCACACTCAGCTCGCCTCTCGCTCGGCTCCCTCCCTCCGTCTGCCCGCTCGCTCCGCTTGCCAAGTCGACGCCGCTCTTCTCGGGCGGGAGCGGGAGCAGGAGCGAGGGAGGGGGTACGATGCAGGGAGGACTGAGAGGAGGAGGAGGAGGAGGAGGAGGAGGAGGAGGAGGAGGAGGAGGAGGAGGAGGAGGAGGAGGAGGAGGAGGAGGAGGAGGAGGAGGAGGAGGAGGGAGGGAGGAGGAGGAGGAGGAGGAGGAGGAGGAGGAGGAGGAGGAGGAGGAGGAGGAGGAGGAGGAGGAGGAGGAGGAGGAGGAGGAGGGTTCTGGTGATCATCATGGTGGTCATGGCCATGGTGCAGATGCAGATAGCTATGCCGATGTTGATGACGAGGACCACGATGACGAGGATGATGAGAAGGGGTGGCATTCGATTTCTGGCTAGGACCACCGACAAGGTGCGGACTCGTCTGAGCGAGATGGACGGCGAGGTGGACGAGTCTGAAACATAGTTCGCCTCTTCCTGCTTTTGGTGCGGCTTCTCTTCCTGTCTCTCCCGCCCCCTCTCTCTCCCTTCCTTCCTCCCGACTTCCTCCCTTCTCAGATTGCTCTGCGGTTCCAGACAAGCCCGTTGGCCTGGTCGATCCGATCCGACCCTCCATTCTTCCCTCCCGCCCTCCCGCCCGCCTTCCCACCTCCTTCTGCACTTCCTCCGCCTCATCTTCATCCCTCCCTCCCTCCCTACCTCCCTCTATCTTCCCATTCTCCACCACTTCTCTCCTCCTCATCGAGTCCCCCCCCCTCTCCCTCCTTTTCCTCTCCTCCCCTGCCTTCCCTTCCGCTTCCTTCGCGTTCGCCGGCTCTTCGAGTGAAGCCCAGCGCGTTGCGAAGCGGGAGGGAAGTTGAGGAGAGGAGTGGAGTCGGATGGGGCGAGGGGAGGGGGTGAGGGGAGAGGGCCGGGGTGGAGGATGGGGGAGGGGCACGACGTTCTCGGGGCTTCAGCACCGCGAATCAGCGTAACTTTTGCGCCCTGGTACTATTGAATCGTTCCACCACATCATTCCTGGTGCGTTAACCATACGAGTCAGTTGAATCCGTGCACAGCTTTCAAACAATTCTGCGCGGCGCTGCCGCGAAAGCCACATTTTGGAAAGGAGCCGTCCTCAAACCGTGAAATTCCTGCACATTTTTCAAGCGAATGTGCGAGGCGCTGGGGCGAGAGCCACATTTTTGAAACGAGCGGCCCTCAACCTGTGAAATTATTGTATTTTTCCAAACCCTCCCTTGGTTGGGTTTTCATTTTGGATAGAGCAATGGGGTGCCGACTCCTTTCTCCTTCTCCTCCCGCCCTCCCTGCTTTCCTCTCGGCTCTCTCCTCTCGCATCCTTCTTGGGGGCTGCGAGGTGTGACGCTGTCGCCACTTTCGAGGGCTGCTGGAGTGGACCATCACAGTGGGGCCCCACGCAGACCCAAACGGGACCTCGCCATCCCTGGGGGTGGCTGCGAAGTGCGAAGCTGTCGCCACTTTCGCGGGCTGCTGGGGGGAGGGGCGGAACCTCGCCACGCCTGGGGGGGCTGCGAATTGTGATATTGTCACTACTTTCGCGGGCTGCTGGGGGGACCAACACAGTGGGGCCCCACGCAGACCTAAACGGGACCTCGCCATCCCTCGGGGGGCTGCGAAGTGTGAAGCTGTCGCCATTTCCGAGGGCTGCTGGGGGAGCCAGCACAGTGAGGCCCAACGCAGATCCTTCAAAGACCTCGCCATCCCTCTGGGGGGGGAGGAATGTGAAGCTGTCGCCACTTTCGAAGGCTGGCGGCGCGCCTTCGCGCGTTTGGTGCTCGCAAATACAGGTCCAGGAAGGAGGCGGGGAGGCTAGCGGGCGAGCTAGGCCCTGACCGCTTTTTACAGAAGTAATGGGAGCTGTTAGTTTTCCGACGCGCCGCAGCACCGGTAAGCGCTGGCCGCGCAGGTGTTGATCTCTTGGACATGAAATTACGCGACACTTCATTGGCTGGTTGCGTCTCCGCCTCTGTAGCCATATCTTGCCCGTGCTCCATCATTTCGCTGTTTCCGCCGAGGTGATGTTTTTTTTTAACCCCGATGTACCCCCTCTGATTCTCCTTCCCAATACAATGCCTCCTTGCCTCGTGTACCTCCGTTCTGCAAGTCGTCCATGCGCCCGCCGTGTACCGTCTCTTGCAGTGTTGCTGTCGTTCTATCGTCGGCACACCTTGTATCATCCCTTGGCGCCGATGGGTTGGGTATGTCGCAGGGTAATTTCGAGCGGATGAGTGTGGCGCGACGGCGAGAGTCACATTTTGAAGCGGAGCCGCCTTCAATCGCGAACTCTTCTCAATCCTTAAACGGGTGTGCACGGCGCCAAGGCGTGAGCCACTGTTTGAAAAAGGCCCGCCCCAAACCCGTGATTCTCTTACGTTTTTATCGAAAGAGTGTCCGCGGCGCAACAGCGCGAGCCACGTTTTGAAACTTACCCGCCCTCAATCCGTGAAGCTCGTGCTAATTTTGAAGGCGCATGCGCGCAGCGCTCACGCGAGAGCCGCACGTTAAACATCACCCGCCCTCCAGCTGTGAAGCGGTTTCCACGTTTTCAGCTTGAGGCTCATAAATTATAGTGAAGTGTCGAGCACGCCTGGCCCGCCCTTCCGACTGGCCTCGGGGTGGGACAGGGAGGAAGGATTCACAAAAGGAGGATGATGAGGAGGAGGAGGGGGAGGAAGAGGAGGAGGAGGAGGAGGAGGAGGAGGAGGAGGAGGAGGAGGAGGAGGAGAAGGAGGACGAGGACGAGGATGATGAGGAGGAGGACGAGAAGGAGGAGAAAAAATGGAGGAGGAGGACGAGGAGGAGGAGGAAGAAGAGGAGGATGATGATGATGAGGAGGACGAGGAATAGGAGGATGATGATGATGAGGAGGAGGAGGAGGAAGAGCAGGAGGAGGGGGTGCAGGAGGAGGAGGAGCAATCTATGGATGAGGATGAGGAGGAAAAACAAGCAGAACAATACGAGCACGGATGCGAATACTAATAGTAATGCTCATAAGGTTAACTATATGGTTAAGAGAGAAATATGATTAATATCACGAAGAGGAATAGTACTAACCATAATCAGGAGGCGACTTAGGAGATTACCGATAGTACTAATGTGAGCAATCACACCAATACACCGCCGTGACAAAATACTATGCGGTTTTATGATATGTTGGAATCTCCTATCCCTCTGAATATTCCTAACATTGACATGCGTCCTCCGCGATCCCGCGGAGTAATTCGTCTACCTCTAATTAATAGCTTTGTTATCTCAAAACAGGATCGGAAATTACTCCGCCCATTCCTATATGAAAAATGGAGCGGGATGCATGTCCACGCGGAGTAATTTCTACTCCGCCCACTCCGTTTACTCCGCCAGTCTTGAGTCATGTTGAATGAAGACCGCATAATACTTGTGCCACGGCCATGTATTAGTAATAGTACTAATCATATTAATTTACATCTTCATAATAATACTAGTGGCACTACCGAATATAACACTACCACGAACATGGCTAACACTGCCGTCAATGATATCACACACACACCGATCATGATAATCAGTAAAATCAATATGACTGCACATACTACTAGTACAAATCAACATAATACCCATAACACGGCGCATACGATCAATGCTACTATGATGACGACGATTAATGCCATTTTGTTAAGCATAAGAGGACGACGACTAATCATACGAATCATGCTGCGGAACATGCTAGGGGTACTCATTCTATGAATAATAGCAAGCATAATCATTGCACCACTAATGAGAATACTCACGCTAAGACGAATAACCACACTATCAATACTAATAGTAGAACTATTAATTAATACTAAACTTTATACGAATAATGAAACGAGGAGGAGGAGGAGAAGGAAGAGGAGGAAAAGGAGGAAGAGGAGGAGGAGGAAAAGGAGGAGGATATGGAGGAGGAGGCGGAGGAGCAGGAGGAGGATATGGAGGAGGAGGAGGAGGAAGAGGAGCAGGAGGAGGCGGAGGAGGAGGAGGAGGCGGAGGAGGAGGAGGAGGAGGAGCAGGACGAGGAGGATGAGGAGGAGAAGGAGAAGGAGGAGGCGGAGGAGGAGGATATGGAGGAGCAGGAGGAGGAATAGGAGGAGGAGGAAAAGGAGGAGGAGGGATGATGCGATGATGATGATGATGATGATGATGATGATGATGATGATGATGATGATGATGATGATGATGATGATGATGATGATGATGATGATGATGATGATGATGATGATGATGATGATGATGATGATGATGATGATGATGATGATGATGATGATGATGATGATGATGATGATGATGATGATGAACACGATGTGATGATGATGATGATGATGATGATGATGATGATGATGATGATGATGATGATGATGATGATGATGATGATGATGCTGATGATGATGATGTGATGATGATGATGATGATGGTGGTGGTGGTGGTGGTGTGGGATGATGATGATGATGATGATGATGATGATGATGATGATGATGCTGCTGCTGCTGCTGCTGAGGAGACTGAGGAGGAGGAGGAGGAGGAGGAGGAGGAGGAGGAGGAGGAGGAGGAGGAGTAGGAGGAGGAGGAGGAGGAGGAGGAGGAGAAGAGGAGGAGGAGGAGGAGGAGGAGGAGGAGGAGGAGGAGAGTAGAGGAGAGGATGTGGACGAAGGGAGGGGGGAGAGGAGGGGAGGGGGAGCGTTACGAGGGGAAGGAGGGGAGGACAGGGCGAGGAGGCGAAAGGAGACGGGGGAACTGGAGGAGGGGAGTAGATTCGAGCCGCAAACGGTGTGGGTGTCTGTGTGGGGGGGGAGGGGGAGGAGTGGAGCAGAGGGCCAGGCGTGTTCGTGGCACTGGGGACGAGGATCCTTTGCTCACACGCAGTGCCTGCACTGAAGGGCGCCATCTTTCTTGATTTCTGGCAGTCTGTTTTATCTAATCCCAGGGCGCCCAGTGGTCTGGACCCCTCCCCCGCGGAGCAGAGTTCCGCCCCCAGAGCCATGCCGACGGTCCCTGGGTGGGACCACGGTCTCGTGAGGCCGACATACTTGGTCGAGCGCCAGGGTTGCAGCAACCGAGCCGCCAGAGGTCCAGGCTGGCCCGCTGCCCTTGGGCCACTCCCTGCGCCAGGCTGTCCCCAGCCAGAGCGCTCCGGCAAGGGCCTCGTCTTCGGCCCCCCCCCCCCCCTGCCACTGGCGGAGGCTTGGGCGGCAGCAGAGCGGCCGCGGGGCCCGCCGGCCGGAAGCGGGCGGAAACTCGGCGGAAGGCGGCGGGCGTAAACGTTTGCCAGGGGGGGGGGCGGGTCCTGAAGGACACGGGCCCCGAGGTTTTCTCCTTCTCTCGGGGGAGGGCTGCCGGGGCCCTGCACGGGCCCCGGGTCTGCCAGGCAGCGGCTTGGGGCGAAGAGCTGGTCCTGGGGGGGGGAGGCCCCAGGATCCGGGGCCCGTTTCCCTCAGGAGCTGCGTCCCCCATGCTCGAGCGTGAGGCGTCATTTTTTGGGGGGGGGCTTCGGGGTTTTTCGGATTCGGCCAGGCGGTCCCCAGAGCCCGCCGTCTCGCACCTTGGGGCCCGGCTCCCTCCGCTGCCTTCCCGCGTGCTTCTGCACGTCTCGGCCAGCCGCCGATGCTGCCATCATCGTCATGGCCGTCCCCGTCGTCGCCCATCGCCTCCTCCTCCCATCCTTCTCCTCCCCCACCCCCGCCACGTTCTCATCCTAACCCTCCCTTCTCCCTCTCTGTTCTCTTTTCCCTCTTCCCCCTCCTTTCCCTCCTCCGTCTTCGCTCGACAAGTGCTAGATGCTATTTTCCTCTCTCCCCCGAACTTGTACTGAGAGAGTGGCGCCCCCAGCTTTTTTGTTCATATGTATATATATATTATATATATATATATTATATATATATATATATATATATATATATATATATATCCCTGGGGGGCTGACCCGCGGCCTGAAAACAGGTGCCCCGACCCCCCATGGGAGGACGGGGGGGGCCTGGAGCCTCCCCGGAGCAGCCAAGACAGCCCCAGAGTGCCCGAAGAGCGTTCCAACACAGGCCCAGAGGGCTCCAAGACGCTAAAGGTGGCCCCAAGACTGCGCCAGAGGCCCCCAAGACCGCCCAAGACAGCCCCAAGACAGCACAAGATGGCCCCAAGACGCCCCAAGAGGCCCCAAAGAAGCCTACCAAGAGAGCCCGGGGAAGCCAAAATTGTTGATTTTCTGTGTGTTTTTCGATGTTTTTTTGCGTTCTCGCTCTTCCAGCTTTCCGACGCTCCAAGACAGCTCCAGAGGCCCTCAAGAGCGCCCAAAGATGGCCCGGGACGCCCCCAATACGGCCCCAAGACGGCCCCAAGACAGCTCTGGAGGGCCCCAAGACAGCCCAAGAGGCGCCCAAGAGATCCCAACACGGCCCCGAGAAGGCCCCAAGAGGGGCCCGAGAGGGCGACCGAAGGTTCAAACATCTAATTTACCGCCCCGAGAGGGCCCCAGGAGACCCCCAGAGGGCCCCAAGAGGCCCCAAGAGGCCTCCAAGAAGCCCCAAGGAGGCCCCCAAGAGGCTCCCAAAAGACCCCAATGGGCCCCAAACCGGCTCCCCATGAGGCCTCCAAACTGCGGCCCAGAGGCCCCAAAGAAGCCTCCCAAGAGAGGCCCGGGAGGCCCGAATTGTTGATTTTAAAAAATCGATCCGGGCTGAAAAACTGCGTCCTGTGTGTGCCGGAATCGTCCCGGTCGGCCGCCGGAAGCCCGAGGCATTGCCCTGAAACCGATGCACGGGGCGGGGCTTTTGGGACTTTCGAGTGGCCCCCTCGTCGCCACGGCTGGACGCAGCTTGGAGAACTGGTACGTTTGGACTCCGGGCAGGGTCGTGGGACGTGTCGCAGCCGAGGCAAGCCAAAGGGCGAACGGTTCTGCTCTGGCCGAAAGGTTGTGCAGCGGCAGCTCCAGCTGCCTCGAAGAGGGTCGGCGGTGGCAGGTCCACTGCAACTTCCCTGCGCACTGTCTCGTCCTCCGCATCGGCTTCTGTCCCCGCGCGTGCACGGAGCCAGATGTCATCAGCCCTCAAGCCCTGAAGCCCTACTCCGCCTCCTCCTCCCCCTCCTCCGCCTCCTCCCCCTCCCCCTCCTCCTCCTCTCTCTCCTCCCCCTCCTCCTTGGCCACTTGAACAATCTTGGAGGCCATCGTGGCCTCTCTAAGGTCCTCTTGGAACCACCTTTGGCCAAAAAAGGAGCTCTGACAGACTCAAGACACACAAGGGGTCCATGTAGCCCGGAGTCCTGGGATAATATTTACACCCCTGTCGGGAGGCGCCTTGGCCACTTGAACGATATTGGATGCCATCGTGGCCTCTCTAAGGCCCTCTTGGAACCACCTTTGGCCAAAAAAGGAGCTCTGACAGACTCCAGACACACATGGGGTCCATGTAGCCCGGAGTCCTGGGATAATATTTACACCCCTGTCGGGAGGCTCCTTGGCCACTTGGAACCGTCTTGGGGCGGTCGTGTGCGCGTCATCATCATCATCATCATCATCATCATCATCATCATAATCATCATCCTCATTACCACCATCATCATCATCGATGCACCGACGTAGCCGCTGAACGGCCGCGCGCGGACGACGAGTCGAGCCGCCTTCCACGAATTATAGACCTTAGGGAAAAAAGAAAGCTCGTGGATTTTCACGGCTGCCAGCCGAAGCTGGGATAAACCTGGCGCGTGGCTTTCCAGTCCCTGGACGTTCGGCGCGTGCACTCACATGCGCAACGAGTGTTCGAAATGTATTGTTTTTCTTTGCAATCATATTCGGTTCGTTGACATTTCTCCTTCTTGGGCCCGCCCCCTGGGGGAAACAAAAATCGTTTCCGAGACATGTATTCGACGTGTGTAAGGTTTTAATTGGCTCCGCGACATTCAACGTCCTTCGTGCTGCTGTTCCAACAAGAACAGAGGCGGACATGGGGGGAGGAGGGTGGAGGAAGAGGAAGATTTAGGTGTTCGTGCGTTTTTTTTCTATGGCTGCTTGTGCACTGGCGCCGAAGTGTCCGCAGGCGTTGTGGTGCACGCAGGCATTGTGGTGCACACCTCGGCTGTGATGCACACGGCTGCTGTGGTGTACAAAGGCACCGTGGTGTACCCAGGCGCTGTGGTGCACGCAGGCGCTGTGGTGTGCACAGGCAACCGGCGCTGTGTTGTACGCGTCTGTTGCGGTGCACGCAGGCGCTGTGGCGTACACAGGCGTTGTGATGCACGCAGGCTGCTGTGGTGCACGCAGGCCCCGTGGGGAGGCGCAGATCTTGGGGGCCCGGTGCCGTAAGTCTTCGGCCATGTCGAGGTCGTCCCGGTGAGTCCTGAGTCTATCCTAGGGTATATCGGAGACATATTCGGCGAACTACGGGAGCCATCTTGGGCCCTCGTTGGGCCGTCTTTCAGGCAACCCTGGGCCATCTTGGGTGCCGGAGAGGCAGGGGCCACACAGCTCCCCGGGCGCTTCTGTGTACGCCTCTGGCCCGCTGGGTCGGCGAATTTGGAGCAGGGGATGGCGATGCCAGATGGCCTTCCGCAATCGTGCACAACGGATCCATGAAATAGTCCGTGCATGTATACGGTTCCCGCCGTAACCGGGGTGACCTTGCGTCCGTGCCTCGCTGATGTCACTTGAAGGGCCCAGAGATCTTGCCGTTGCAATTTAATTGCATCCGCTCCCATGATGCAATTATTGGGTTAAGTTGCAGTTTTCGCGCACGATGTTGGCGTGTCGCATTTTTTCTTGTCATGTAGCAATTTTCCTTGCCGTGTAGCAATTTTTCCAGAAACGTCGCATTTTTGGTATTTTCTGTAATTTTTCTATTCTGCATATATATATATATAGAGAGAGAGAGAGAGAGAGAGAGAGAGAGAGAGAGAAATTTCTATAGGGCGCCACGTGACCGCGTCGCGGCGGGCGCGGCGTCCACGCCCGACGCAAACGCACACCCGTATATATATATATATATATATATATGTATATATGTGTGTGTGCATATATGTGTATGTATGTATATATATATATATACATACATACATACATACATACATACATACATACCCACACATATAAATACATACAGATTTATATATATGTGCACATATATGTATATTTACCTATAAATATAATACAAATTTTAATATAACGTCGGCTTCGAAGCCTATATATAGTCCTACACCCAAACAACCTTCGACCCTTTCCTTCCCCGTCCCCTGGCCCCTCCCACGTCTCCACCCTGCTCGCGCCGAACTCGCGCCCGCGCTCGCTCGGCGCAGCCCGCCCGCGCGGCTCGAGCGCGGGCCTGGGCGCGGGCCCGCGCCATCGCCAGCGCTGGCGCGCCGCGCGGGCGCGCGCCGCCGAGGCGGGATCGGGAGGCAAGGGCAGAGTTGACACCGTGGATCTCCATCCCGCGGCGCGCCCGCGAGGTCTGGCGCGGGATAGAGTTCGCATGATATGAACGGACATTGACTCCCGCGCCAGGCCTCATGTGCGCGCCGCTGGATGGGGAGCCGCTGCAGGGCGTATGGGACCGCGCCTTCGACAGGGCGCGGATCCCCACTTGGGCGCCCGAGGACTCCGATCCCCCTTATAAATGCATTCCCCCTCCTGATTCAAATCCTCCTGCATCTTCGATCTATAGATCGAAGATGCAGGAGGAGCTCTTTCATCCCCCTTCCTCGATCGATCCTTTTCGCCCCCCTAGGACGTGCCCAAACCATGCGTTCTCTCGAAGAGCCTGCGGGCGCAGCCCGAGATGGGCGACAGGCGCAGGCCGCCCGCAGCGTGCTGCCGAATCGAGCGCGCGCGTTTCGTGAAGAAGTATCGGCAGCACATGTACTGGGTGAAGGCCCCGTCGTAGTCGTGGTGGTGTCGTCATCGATCGATGGCGACACCGCCATGACCCTCTCTCCCTGAGTTCATGTTGCCAGCTGTCCCCGCGACCCCCCCTCTGGAGGCCATGGCCTCCGGGTCCGCGCCGCCCTCGGCGCCGCGGCGCTCGCCGCCCGTGCACCGCAATACCTCGAACATTGCGCCCGACGAGCTGGCCAAGGCCAGCCCTTGCATGCGCAGAAGCTCGAGAGGGAGTGAAGCGCGTGAAGGGGGGAGTGGGGAGCAGAGAGGCAACGAATCGAGTAGTCGAGGCAGGAAGGGGAGAATGAGGATGGCTATATAGGTGGCGGAGGAGGAGAAGGCGGAGGAGCAGGAGGAGTAGGATCTTAAGGTACGTGGGGGAATGAGACAGGATGGAGGATGTAGCGCAGCCAGGCGATCACGGTCCAGGACGACAGCGACGTGCCCATGCTGCCAGGCTGGGACTGGGGTGTGGTGATGGGGCTACAGAGTGATGAGGGTGAGAATCGGTAAGGATAAGGATGAGGAGCATGATGATGATGGTGATGATGATGATGATGTTGATGCTGATGATGCTAATGCTCATGGTGTTGGTGACAACGGTGATCAAAGTAACACTGAATGTGCCGATGATGATGCTGATGATGATGATGCTGCTGCTGATGATGATGTTGACAATTGGAGTGATGATGATGATGATGATGATGACGATGATGACGATGATGGTGACGAAGGCTGTGATCGGTGATCATGACGAGAATCTGATTGTGATGGCATTGGGTGAGGGTGATGTTGAGGACAGATCTGATGATGGTGTGGTTAATTGTTTGTGACGGCAGCGATGGCGATGGCGATGACGATAGCGATCCACCATGCACGCAGTCGGAGCTCATGCCGTCATCGTCACTGCCCTCGCCGTCGAGCCTCCTAATCCTTACCCCGTCATCGATGCATTGAGGCACCCCGATCTTTGCCGCCATCGCCGCTCTGGCCTAGACGATCTTCATCCTTTGCTTTCTTGATCGTCGTTGCCACCAGCAGCAGCATCATCATCATCATCACCATCAGCACCATCATCCATTATCATATAACCAGTAGCCGCGTCAACATCATCGCCATCAGCATCACCACCACCATCACCATCAGCATCGATCAGCACCATCAGCATCGATGAACATCAGCAGCATCATCGTCATTAACCATCACCATCAGCAATCGCATTGTCATCAGCAGCGTCACCAGCAGCACCGTCATCTGCATCATCAGCATCATCATCTTCCTGGGCATCATCATAATCGTCATCATTATCAGCATCGTCAGCAACATTATCATCATCACCATCGCCACCATCAACCTTCCCCGAATCATCATCGTCATCATCGCCACGTGCCTCGTAGTCACCAATCGTCCCTCGAGGAAGGATGGGCGGTGGACAGGAGCAGGATGCAGCATATGGATCAACGATAGGGCGATCGGGGGAGGCTACTCCAGGATCCCGAACTGGCACTACACTCCGACGAGCTCGAAGGCGCGCCCACTGCCTGCACAGTACGAGGTGCGTGGGGGATGGGAAGGTACAGCGCTCGAAACGAGCGCGGTCAGGAAAGCGATGCAGAGGGGCATGATAGGAAGAGCATGAGAGTGCGAGGGGTCGAAGGCATTTCCAGCGCGGGTACCGTCGAAAAGAAATGAAGAACAGGATCCCTAGGCCGATTAGATTCGGATATTATCAGAACACCGTGCTCGAGGGTGAGAATGAGATGAAGATGGAGGGAGGATGATGACTGTACGTGCAGGTCGATCACGCTAATGGCCATGAACATCCACGTTATCCGTGAGCGATCGCCTCCGAATTCGCATCCAGTTGTGAGCGATAGCTCCGACATGTTAGCATATGGTCGAGGGGGGTCTCGGCAAGGGAGGTCTTCGTCGACACGTTCCTCGCAGTTGACACGGCAACGGGTGGCCGACGTTGCTCGCAGGCGAAGATGGAGGCTGACTTCGAGGGGGGTTCGTCCCTGGCATTCCTGTGATGTTAGCTCCTGCTCCTAGATCCCTCTTCTGCACGTTATGTCTGCCTTGGCATCAGCGCACGCGTGGTCACTCTGTCATCGTGGTCCTCTGTTCTCTGTTCATGTGATACCCGACCTTCAGTTGCTCCTGCTGCATTCCTCGCGGGGTGACGACGCCACCACGATCGTCAACGACGACGCTCGACAACGATTGAACGAACGACGTGGGATCACACCGACGACAACCCCATCCTAACTCTCCTAACTCTCCTCACCTCACGGTCCACTTTGAGCGCCCTGATGCATCCTAACCTTCCACGTGCCCTCCGATCGTCCCTCTCTGTATTTCTGGGCCTCCATCGACTGCCCGCGTCGGGGTCGCTGCTCCAGCCCTGGCCTCAGGCGGCATGGACTATTGCCTACAAGGATCGCTTCAGTACGACCTACAGGCAGAACAAGAACAGGAAGCCGCCGAACTCCGTTATCGAAGGGCATCGGCCGCAGCCCCAGAACGACGGCGGCGTCGTACGGAGTGGAGTGGGACAGTTGTGTATTTAGGCTGGAGGAGATGGATGACGGAAATGTCTGAGGCTCGAGAGCGGGAGGACGGTCGATCTTTTGAACGATCGATCTCGAGCATCGACTTCGATCGACATCGGTTGATATCGATTCACCTTCCCCTCGATCCTCACCCTCGAGCTCCTGCCAGCCCCAGTCAGCCCCTAGGTTAAGGTCAGCCCCCCCCCATCCTGTATCTCCATCTTCATCCCGATCGGCCTGCCCTCGAGCGCCCCTGCTGCGCAATGCATTCTAAGGTACCTCCTCTGCCGCGCGTTCAGGATCAGCTACGCCCACTGGTCGAGGGCAAACAAGTCAGACAGTCAGCAATACGATGATGATGTTGAGGCGTGCTTGCTGCCTCTCTCCGACCGTGTTCGCGCGTGTGTTGTTGTGGCAGTCTCTGCACCCTCGCCTTTTCTCCCCTCACCCTTTCACTCACTCCCTCCCCTTGCCCGCCCCTCGCTCTCTCCCACCCCGCCCTGTTCGCGCTTGCACTGTCACTCGTTGCCCCCTCTTTCAACTGCCCTGGAGAGGAGGGCGAGCGAGGGGAATGACGGCCGAGCGGCCCCGAGCAGGAGGGAGCGGTGGGTTCGTGGTGTTAGGGGCCGTAGGGTTTGGAGAGTTAGCAGAGCTTTGAGTGTATGAGCATATACTTATAAACTTATACATACATAGTTCTTCGTGTGTACGTGTATGCACGTGTATACATGTATCGATATACATCGAGGTACAAGCATATTAACATTGTGTACTAAATGATGCATACAAGACTGCAGCGACACATGATAATCGCGCCCAGGCGGTCGACACGGACATCGACCACGACCTTCCAGACAGCCTCCTGAAGCGCCTCCTCCAGCAGTCCATGGAGATCGATGACGACACTCCTACCCCTATCAAGGAGACGGACGCTCGGGGAGAGGGGGCATCCTCTCCCTTTGCCCCCCTCGGCCCCCCTTCCCTCGGATCCATGGGATTCCCACCTCGAGGTGGGAATCCCATGGATCCGAGGGGGCAGATCTGCCCCCCTCGAGGTTCCCCATCAGGGCTTTTCTTCTCCCTTCCTCCTCTCTTCCTCCTCCCTTCCTTCCTCTTCCTTGAACCCAGTCCTATCTCCTCCTCCTCCTCCTCCTCCTTCTCTGCCTCCGAAGTGGGCCAGCGGGCAGCAGCAGGGAGCGAGCCGACTCTTCTCCCTCCTCCAGGGTTCGTTCCACTCCTCTTCCTCCTCCTCCTCCTCCTTCTCCTCCTCCTCCTCTTCCTCCTCCTCGTCGTCCTCATTCTCATCCTCGCCCTCGTCATCGTCGGTCATCCTCCTGGATCGGGATGCCCAGGAACACATGTTCCTAGGCATGTCGACCATACTGCTCGTACAAATCAGGATCGCGTAGATCGACCTTAAGGTCGCACATGATCATATGAATGATGTACTGGCTCGGTGTAGGCCCTAAGTGCATGTAGATCTATGCCCTTCGTGCTTGGTCTTGTCTGAAGATCCTCCTCCTCCTCCTCGTCCTCCTCCTCCTCCTCCTCACCTCCGACCTGCAGGAAGACTGCGACAGCGGCGCTGCGTCATCTGTTGTGCCAGCCATCGCCGTCGACGGTGGAGTTCCTGGGTTCGAGCAGCGCCAGATCAAGATGCCGTTTCTCAGGAGCCTCCGTGGGACCGCCGAGCCGAAGACGAAGAAGAAGAAGCAGAAGTCGTCCAAGAAGAAGAAGCTCAAGAAGGTGAAAGAGGAGGATCATGGGCCTGCAGCACCTGCATGCGGCATCAACGCCATCGTCGACCAGATCCCAGCAGGTGTGGAGCCGCCCCGTCCGCCCGCTCGCGCGGCGCTCCGCAGGCCGGCCGCGGCTCTGCGCAGGCCGGCCGCGGCCAAGGTGATGCGGCGCCCTGCTGTGGCGGACGCCGCGCCGCCCGAGGCTGCGCAGCCAGAGGAGCAGCCAGAGGAGCAGCCAGAGGAGCCCCTCGAGGAGGAGGCGGCTGGCCAGGAGGAGGCGGCCCACCAGGAGGATGAGGAGGAAGAGGAGGTGCTCGAGGAGGAGGCGGCTGACCAGCAGCACGAGGAAGGCGAGGAGGAGGAGGAGAAGGAGGTCGACCAAGAGGTCGAGGTGATCGCCGTCGACGGCGGCGCCGCGCCAGCTGACGAGAAGTACATGGCCTACGGGTCAGACCTCCTGCACGAGCACATCACCGACACGATCGACGGCAACAAGTACAGCATCATGCACAAGCGACGGGACAGCGAGAACTACTCGACGCTGCAGTACAGGCCGACCCCCGTCGACGGCCAGCGCCCTGGCCCATGGAAGCAGCTGATCCAGGTGTCCGACAAGCAGTGGCCCGAGGGCAAGGCCCAGGAGTACGGCCTCGAGGATCGCCGTGCATTGTCCCGCCTCATGATCGGGCGCGTCTTCTTCCATGTCCTCGAGGTCTCCACGGTCAACAAGGAGAAGATCCAGGAGGTCAGGAACACGGCGGTGGCAGCGATGGCTTGATGAGGTGGGAAGGGGGGGCATGCGTGTACACATGTCGTGGCATTAAAAAACCTCGAGGGCGGAGGATCCTCCAGGGAGAAAGCCTCGGTGCCTGTAGGCCTACAGGCACCGAGGAGGAGGGGGGCGAGGAGGAAGAGGAGGAGGAGGATGAGGAGGAGGAGCGGAGAGGGACCATCGAGGGATCGCAGTTCCCCATCGCCGCGCTCTTGGGAGGTGCTGGTCCTGAACTACAGCAGTGTGCTCTAGTACTGCACCGATGTATAGTTCTATGCTATGGCGCCTGGGGTGGGGGCAGGGGGGATCAGGAAGAGATCCAGGAGACATGCCGAGACTAGAAATGACAGCGTTCCGAAGGGAGGGAAGTGCTGATGTTCGAGGGGTGGATCTGCATCGATGCATGGAGCATTCGTCTGGACGTCGGGCGGGACTTCCGAAGCAATCGGGCTGGATCTGCATGCGTGGCACATGCGCGGGCACGCGTGCACCGTGCGCGCCACAAACCTGCGAGGGCAGGTGCGAATCATGTTCGACATTATCGGCATGTACGTGGGCGCCTGCGGCTACACATTTTTTTTCTGGAGGCCAGCCGATGATGGCGACGACGTGTATGCGGTGACGACGATGGTGAGTCTACAGTGGCTGTGATGGTGATGATGGTGAGTGTGATGGTGATGGTGAGGATCATCGATGCTGACGGTGATGCTGGTTGTGCTGGTACGGCTGCGTATGTT
The DNA here is from genome assembly GCA_963575745.1 of Prorocentrum cordatum. NCBI lineage: Eukaryota > Dinophyceae > Prorocentrales > Prorocentraceae > Prorocentrum > Prorocentrum cordatum. The sequence goes on from CAUYUJ010014708.1 coordinate 208,980, forward strand.
GCTGGTGAGGCTGGCGTGGATGATGATGCTGCTGCTGCTGCTGCGGCTGGTGATGATGCTGCGCATGACGACGACGATGCGAATGTTGACGATGGCGGTGGGTTGCCCCTCCTCCCCGATGTTGCGAGGGAGTGCATGGCGACGCTTGACCACCCATCGCGGTGACCGCGATGATGAAGATGATGAAGCTGATGCTGGTGATTATGATGCTCTTGATGCTGGTACTGACGATGACGATGACGTTCATGATGATGATGCCGATGATGATGATGCTGCTGCTGATGATGATGCTGCTGATGATGATGCTGATGCTGATGATTGGCGTTCTTGGAACTTGAATCCGCGAGCATGGGTGGCCGTGCAGGTGTTTTGGTAGGGATCAGCACGGCAGCGTTCGCAATGGCATGTATTCCAGACTCTGCGACCAGAATCGGCATGATATGTATATGTGACCCGTAGCATGCAGTTCTCTCGTGTCGTTGATGGTGATGACGATGATGCTGATGATGATGCTGACGCTGATGCTGATGGCGAAGATGATGACACAAACGACGCCGATTGAGATGAAGCAGCGATCGATGGTGTGTTTGATGTTGGGGGAAAGGGGGGACGGGTCACGGCACGGTGTCCGCAATCGCCAGGTGAACGAGGCGACGTGCTGAAGGGGCACCACGTGTGCGACTAGTTCGCTCGAGCATTCGTGGTGTTTGCGCAGCACGTTCAGGGGGGATGTGGCGGGATCACATGATCGAGGATGGGAGGGGACATCATAGAGTACGTAGTGGGCGAGGGACTGGAGGATGATGAGGATCCTCGGGGAGGAAGGGGACAGCAGAGCCGCTCGCCCTCCAGAGGGGGCGGTAGGCAGGTAGGTCAGACATGGAGCGATCGGTGCGCAGGCACGCAAAAAAGTTCGATGCATAGACCCATGCACTCTGGTTGCACCTGGCCCTGCCGTGCGTTCGAGCTGCAACGTGAGACTGAGGATCGGTCCTTCCCCGACGTTGTGCTGTTCCGTCACGGTCCGTCCCCGTGTGCTGTTCCGCCGCGGTCCTTCCCCGACGTTGTGCCCGTTGATGACATATGTGTATATATACATGCCATTGTCGCCAGATCAAGCACCGCCCGATAGCGCGCCCCTGGGACCGCCAGTTGGCCCAGCGCTGAAGCAGGCGAAAGGGGACTGGACGATGGAAGCGGGCGATTGGGGACTGCAGGATGCACCAGGGATGGGAATATATGTGACCATCTGGTTCAATTGTTCAGGATGCTGTGACCGAGGATCGAAATGCTGGATCTGCAAACTGCCCATTGCACATTACGTGGGAGCCGAGGCGCGCACGTCAGTGCGATGATTAGTGCCTGCACTTTGCGCGCATGCGATTACAATAGCCACCCCATCAATTAGGTACGATCACGCGCGGGGACACATGACCGATAGTCTGCGCAGTGCGTGCGCAAAGTAGGATCCCAATAACGTGCAACCGTATGTATGCGCGGTGCAGCCGTGCACATATATGTGGCATGTGTTGGTATATATATATATATACAAATGTATACATATACACATATATATATGTATGTATACGTATGTGTGTGCACGTGGCGACTGCCCCCATCCATGCCCGACGCGCCCCGCCCCCAAGGATGGCACCCGTTCTCGGGCAGCACCTGGCGTGTCTGTGCACGTTACGCATACATATATATACACTATATGCACACACGTGTTTGCATATAGTACGCGTATTCGTGCGCGGTGCAGCGTGCGCACGCGCGGGTATATGCCCAGCGTGGGTGCAGCAACTATATGTTTATGCACCGACTGCTATACCTCTGCAGTTCTGTGTGCACGCATCGTGTAATATATATACACACAAATACATACACATACATGTATCTATATATGTATATATACATATATATATACATCTATATATATATATATACATATATGTACATATGTACATCTATATAGATCCATGTGTGTGCGTGTGGGGTTTTACATTCATGTGTGGGCGGTGTGCTGGTGCAAATGGATTGTAATATATGTTAAACTGAAAGTATGTGTGTGCGTAAATACGTATGGGTGCCCACGACCATACATCAGCGCGCGCGCGTACCATCGTGCACCGAACGCTCGCATGGCACAGCGGGGGGGCGAGGGAGAGCGAGAGCGAACGCGCCGCCCAGGTGCACCTGAGCTTGCCGACGGCGGTCGGGAACATGCACGGAGACGGCGGTTTTTTTTTTACGGCACTACTACAACAGCAGCAGCACTTTGGGCGATCGATGTGGCTGCTGGATCCGCGAAGGCGGGGGCGCCCGATTGCGCCCCGATGGGTTGCCTGCGATCGTGGCGCGCCTGTGGTACACTTGGCACCCATAGAGGGCGCCCCATCCACAGGCGCGCCATGCGCGGGCAACCCGCCCAGGGCCAATCGCGGGCGCACCCCCTATATATATGCGCAAGCGACGCGGTCGGGGTGCTCCTGCGAGTACCCCGACCGCGACCGCGCGTGTATATAGGCCAGCAGCAGTGCTGACGGGGGAGATCTGGGTGGGCCCAGCCACCCCCGATGGCCCCCGACGGCCCGATCGCCCGCGGGGGTGGGCGTCGGGCGCGTTCGACGCGCGCGAACGCGCCCCGACGCCCGCACCGAAGGCCGCCGAGCGACGTTCGGGGGGGTGGCGCGCTCTCCCCCGAACGCGCCCGACGGCCGCGGGGGCGCTGGGGTGGGGCCAAGCGCCCCCACGGGGGCCCTTCCCCCCACCCACCAAAGTGCCCCCGCGGGCTTTCATGTTCTTTAATGTTCTTTAATGTTCTTTAATGTTCTCTAATGTTCTTAATGTTCTTTAATGTTCTTTAATGTTCTTAATGTTCTTTAATGTTCTTTAATGTTCTTAATGTTCTTTAATGTTCTTTAATGTTCTTAATGTTCTTTAATGTTCTTTAATGTTCTTTATGTAATGTTCTTTAATGTTCTTTAATGTTCTTAATGTTCTTTAATGTTCTTTAATGTTCTTAATGTTCTTTAATGTTCTTTAATGTTCTTAATGTTCTTTAATGTTCTTTAATGTTCTTAATGTTCTTTAATGTTCTTTAATGTTCTTAATGTTCTTTAATGTTCTTTAATGTTCTTAATGTTCTTTAATGTTCTTAATGTTCTTTAATGTTCTTTAATGTTCTTAATGTTCTTTAATGTTCTTTAATGTTCTTAATGTTCTTTAATGTTCTTTAATGTTCTTAATGTTCTTTAATGTTCTTTAATGTTCTTAATGTTCTTTAATGTTCTTTAATGTTCTTAATGTTCTTTAATGTTCTTTAATGTTCTTTATGTAATGTTCTTTAATGTTCTTTAATGTTCTTAATGTTCTTTAATGTTCTTTAATGTTCTTAATGTTCTTTAATGTTCTTTAATGTTCTTTAATGTCCTTTAGCGTCTGGCGGTCTTAAGGGCGGGAATTGCAGCCGCGCGCCCACCCCCGCACCCCTGGGGGCCCCCTTCCGACCGCCCGAAGCGCACCCCGACCCCCGATCGCGGTTTCCAAGGCACCCCGAACCCCGATCGCGTGAACCCAATGCCTGAAGAACGCGCCCAGGGCCCAAGGCGCCCCGTCGGGCGCCATGTAGGGGTCGCGTAGGTGTATATGTAGTGGCGCGCGCAGACCCGCGTGCGCGCGCTGGGGCGGGCGTGCGCCGCGGGTCGACCTGAGGCCCCTGGCGAGGGATTGCGCCAGGGGCAGGCCGCGCTGGCAAGCAGGCGAAAGGGGACCGCGTGCGCGCGGCCGACCTGGATATTGCCGCGTGGTTTTAAAAAATGTAATGTGTGTGTGGGTGCGTGAAATACATGCTACGCGCGCGGATGTGTTCATGTGTGTGTGGCATTCATGTACATATGTGTGTATGTATACATACATATATATACATACATACATATACATATATGAATATATGTGTACGTACCTATACACACCATGATGTAGAAATGAATCGGCGGTGCGAGTCTGCACGTTTGTAATTAATACGTATACAGCACAATACAATGTTGGTACGCATACTCGACCGTGCGCACACGCCGCGCGCGAGCGCATGTGCCTGCACGTGGCGAGACCTGGATATTGCCAGCATTGGTCGGCCTGGATATTGCCCCGATCTCGTTGCTACGGTACAGTGTTCGAGCCAGCGCTTGCGCCCCGCGATCATGTTTCATCGGGGGGGGGGCAGGCGATGCCGCCCAAAGCAAAGTCGAAGGCTACCCCCGCCGACAAGGCCAAGGCGAAGGCCGAGAAAGCCTCCAAGCGGAAGTGCAACGCAGAGCACGAGAACGAGATGCAGCGGATGAGGAGATCTGCGTGCGTTCCGGTGTACAGAATCCGAGGGGGGGGATCCTCAGGCCTGTCGTGTATTCCTCGGCAAACGGGGGACTGTTGATGTCGAGGAGGTGTGAAGTCATGCTCAGAATCCGTGAGTATATATGTAGACATAACTATGTATGTGTATATATATACCATATATGTACACATACATATAACAATCCATGTGTATATATATACGTATACATGCACATGCACACACACACCCGTGTGGATCTACGCACCCATCTGCCACCAGCCACAATGCCAGTGCACTAACACATGTTTAACTGAATGTGTTTATATATGTATGTATACACATACAAATATGTGTACATATATATATATATATATATATGAAAGCATCCATGTATACAACTCCGTACCACAGAGGACGGCGATCAAAAAGCAGAAGGACGAGGTGAAAAAGGAGTACAGCCTACTGTCACGATCTGGCCAGCGGAAGTGGCTCCGCAAATGGCAAAAATACGGTGATGGGGGCTCGGGAACGGATCCGACCTGCACCTCCTGATCCGAAGTGTGCTTCATCATTATCGTCCTCCTCCTGCTCCTCCTCCGTTTCTCCTCCCCCTCCATCCTCGTCCCCTCCCCATCCCCTCCCCCCCTCCTACGATTTTATGCTCGATGGTGTTCGCTGTTAACTGGTTCGGCGGTAACGGTACCTGACTGGTTAGCCTCAGGGGGGAGCCAGGTGATTTCTCATTCTGCCAGTCCTTCAAAATCGAGGCCGAGATGCGGAAGAATACCACAACCGACACGAACAACTACATGTGCTGGGACCAGCTTCTCTCAACCTGCGGCTGGAGCGAAGATAACCAGAAGACCCCTACTGGCCAGAGGCTCGATCCAGGGGGGCTGCAGTTCGCGCGCGCATTGCACGTGCACATGGCCATGAAATCCACATGAGTAGACAGGAGGAACGGGGAGACAAGCATTCGTGGTTCATGAGCTCGAGGAACGGAAGCCCCCTCGAAAGGATTCGGATGTAAGCTGCTGTCACCCCCTGCCGTGCTGATATCATATAGCATCGAGGTGCCATGTCTTATATGAGACATGGCATCGCGATAGTCCTGCCGCCGCAGGGCATACATGAGGGCGACGGCCATCAAAACTTTCTGCCTGAAGATGAAGAAGACCCACACGATGGTTACGAGGGATGTTGGGCAGTCGTGCCATGTCAGAGCAAGATTCGGATGACTAGGAGGAGTGAGGTATGATGAGGAGAATGTGCATGGCCTGATCGGTAAAGGAGGGATGAGCGTATATAGTGAGGGCATGCGGCATGCGTGATCCTCACATAGCAAGGGTGGAGGTTGACGCTCAAACTGGCGAGCAGCTCTTCAAGCGCCTGACGCACTCGGAAGAGACGGCGAAGGACTCGATCGCATACGAGTCATTGCAATCAGTTGCAATTGAGATGTGGAAGCTGGAAGCGATCGGGGGCGATACGAGTAGATGCCCACATGTTTCGATTCTGGAGGCGAGGAGGATGAAGGTGGTAGTGCGATGAGATGCCTAGTTGAGGGAGGATGAGCAAGCTGAAATCAATACATATATACATATATATATATATATATGTAATATATACCAGCCCCAGGAGCACTCGCAGCGGCTCGAGACGCGGATGGTCACGGAGGAGGTCCCCGCCGAGCAGGCCGCTAACAAGAAGGGCAAGGCACCGTGCATGGGATTTCGGGGGAACTCCTCGAGGACAGATCTGGGAGGCAGGGGTTCGATCATGAGGGTCAGCGTGGATGATCCGCAGGTCCGTTGTCGCCATGATTGTGATGATGATGGTGATTATGACGATGATGATGGTGATGATGATGAGGATGATGGTTATTATAATGATGATGATGCTGGTGATGCTGTTGATGATGATGGTGATGGTGCTGATGATGAAGATGTTGTTAACCATGACGATGCTGCTGATGGTGATGATGATGAGGATGATGATGACCGTCGCGAGGACGGATCGACGACAACAATGACGTGGAGGAAATTCTGACAACGATGCCGTCCCCAGTTGCCGACGAGACCACGTCGATCCCTCGGGTTGCCCATGCATGACACATGATGCGCGCGCGCACACACGCACGCACACACATGCACGCACTACTTGTTTGCGCGAGCAGCTACACACAGTCGGAACAAGCTATTCACCAGCACACGGTACAGCATGTCGAGCGGCATTCCCGATACAACTTCAGTGCTCGTCTATAGGCAATACATGTATATTTACGCGTGTGCCTGTGGGTGAACACTTATAGCTGTATATCCGTGTGTCCGTTATGTATGCACATGTGCAGACATACATGGATATGTATGAAAATGAATATGTATGTATGGTGTGATCTCGAGGCCGTGCACGCGGCCTCGGACAGCGACACGGATCAATACTCCTACTCGAGTGACTCCGAGTCGGGGTCGGACGAGGAGGGCACCTAGGGTGCACTAGGAAATCGCGTCCCATCGGGGGGACGAAGAGGAAGCGACCCCCCTCGGAACGCATTGTAACACTCAAAGCCTGATGAAAGCTCCGTCCGAACTGACCCTGTCCCCCAATCCGGTAACCCCCTGCCCGTGGAGCAAATCTGAGGATCCAGGGGCCTCGGGATACCTGGGGTCGTACATCCCTCAGCTGGTCGAGGGCGCGCGCGCGCGCGCCCGAGCAGGAGCACGTGCTTGCGCAGGCGTCCTCGAGTTCCAAGGGGGACCCCATCTATGGCCAGATGCTCGGGGACCTCGTGAAGCTCGAGGCGCTCCTCAATGGCATCGACGTGGGAATGGGGGGCGGCCTTCTCGACCAATTGCTCTAGAGCCGTCATCGTTCGATCTTGTGGCCAATCGGAGGTTCGTGAGCGTGCGTGTCTAACTTCGCACACCTTTCTGATCAGCTCTGTCACTGAAGCCTCGATCTCCCTCCCCCTCCTCCTTCTCCTCCCCCTCCCCCTCCTTCTCCTGCTCCGCTCCTCCTGCGTGCCGATAGGCAGTGAGTGCTCTAGGACCTCCGAATCATTCGAAGTGTTCGGAAGGGGAGGTGAAGGAGAACGCCTGGCTCAAGCCGTTCGAGCCCCAGATCAAGATCAATCTGAAGTCCATCATGGAAGCGAAGGAGACCGTCACCGCAGCTGTGCAAGGGAGGTCAGCCCTCGGGACGCAGCAGGGTCAGGTACATCAGGGGATGCACGGGAATTCAGGAGGGGTGGAGGAGATCGGAGTAGATGATCACTTGAGGATCGAGGACGAGGATGAGGAATTGACGATCGAGGACAATTCTGCTGATAGATCTCTGGCTGTGATGCAGTGTGCGCCGTCGACGTCGATCTCTCGAATTTGGGCGCGATCGTTTGTCTAGCGCGTATGCCCCCGCACTTTGTTTGCGAGCGCGCGTGCGTGTTAGCGCGCATCCGTCCTGCTCGAAACCCCGCTTCGTCTTCGCTCGTCTGGCTGTATCCGTCCGCGCAGGTCCGTGCCAGAGTCCACCGACCACTTGAAGGAGATCTTGGCCGAGGCCGATGATGATGCTCGTGAGTGTGGAGGGGGGGGGAGAGGAGCGCTTGGAGCATCGCAAAGGATGAGGAAGGATCGAAGGGAACATGGAAGGGAGGAGTAGGACCCAGAGAGGAGAATGAACCGACTCAAGCTGGACGGGGTCGATCATTTGCAGGGTGAGGCCGAAGAGCTACTCGGCAATAACACTCGCGTGATATACCATACCGTTCAAAGACGGGTCGACCCGTCGAGCACGTTTGGCAGTCAAGTACACAGGCAATACACGGTGCGTCAGCTTATAATATGTATATTTATATGTATACATATATATATATATATATGTATAAATGTGTGTACGGGCATATGCAAGCACACCACATGGTTTGTTTGGTGAGGGTGCTTGTGCTTCTGCATTGCTCTCCCGTGATAGGCCGACCGCCTCTGGGGACTGATCGCGCCAGTGATTGCCTCGGTCCAGCAAGCGACGAACGTGCTGAATAGTTCGGGTGCGAAGTAGGCAGCTCACTCCATCTCGATCTCCTCGCGCTCTCACGTGAACGCATGGGGTCATTCTTGGACGCAGTCACTCTAGTCCAAGGGCCCTCTCGTGATGCCCCCCGCTGGTGCATGCATTGCACGTGCGTTCGGGTAGCATGTGTCACGCCAACCATGTTGTCCCACTCCCCCACTCCTGCACGGCCAGCTGCTCGAATGCTGCGACGCAGCACGGATCGAGATAGGCAGTTGCACTCCAGCGGACCATGAGGGGTGGGGGAGGTGCACGGCCCGAGGAGGGTAGGATTGATGTGGATGTGGTGGGCAGAGCTCTGCTGCGTAGCAAGTGTGAGAAGATCCGAAGCAAGGATCCGATCTTTTTGTATATACATATATGGCGCATGCATATACGGAACGCAGGCGCACGCATGATTTACTTCTCTGAGCGGCGGCATGCGTTCGGAGATAAAGGCGGCGTGCGATGCGATCTCGAGGCTACGGCGTGCGTGCAAGCTGGACGCGCTTGCAGTTGCTCCTCCTCTGCTCAGCCCCGCGCTCTGGTAACTGTCGAGGGTCAGTGCCCTTGTTGACCGAGAGCCCAGCGATGTAGCGTGATGCCTCGGTCGCCGAGGTGGATTTGGAAATGTTGGGAGGTGACGCGTCATGTGGCCCTCGAGTTTCGGTATCGGGGTGTAACTTCGAGTCTGCCAGGGGGGGGGCATCTAGTTTGCTAGTATAGTTCGGACTGGGCCCTAAAGCGTGGCCAACTTAGGACTAGAGGCAATCGCTCTCGCACCCAACCGATTCCCAAAGCGCGTTCATTTGTGTTTGGGGGCGAATCGCAATCAGCTTCGCATTCACGCTATGCCATTCCGTAGTCTTATAGGCCTATAGGTGGTTGAGTTTGTGTTCGGCATCCGCGCAGAACCTCTCGATTCGCGTTCGATCGATGACGGGTCGCGCAGCTGGGCATGCTATCGATCTCATGGGCAGCGCGGTGACAGGAGCAGGGCAGCCTGAGGTGGAGGTCGATAGCCAGATAAATCATTGCACCCTGAAGCCGCATTGAAAGATCACTCAGGTTGAGGGTGAGAAGGACCATGAGGAGGAGGAGGAGGAGGAGGAGGAGGAGGAGGAGGAGGAGGAGGAGGAGGAGAAGGAAGAGGGGAATGGGATGTAAAGGAAGGGTCGTGAGGTAGAGAAGAAACTCGAGGGATCATGCGGGAGCATGGGGCAGATCGAGGGCAGGGGGCGACATGAGATAAGGTTATGTGGGAATGATGCTCTGATCTTTCGATGCTGCGGTCGTGTGCTCATGCGTTTCTCTGGCTATGTTTGCCAGGGCGACAATGGGAGTGGATTGCGACGTTACCTCATGTCTCGGTGGAGCGAAGGCAAGCTCACGGCCAAGGAAGGGCGATGTCGAACAGCTGCACCTCGCCCCCGTGCAAATTATTTAACTTTAGGCGGGGAGGTTTGGCCCGCAACTGCTCCGTTCAATCATGCAGGCCCCCGCCCACGTATATACATATATTCAATTTGCAACCCGCGGGGTGCAACTGTTCGACCAGGATGTGTGTGCCATCGCGTGGCGCAGTTCTCGTGCTGGTGCAACTGGCGTCGGTGACATAGCGTTGGACCCAAATCAAGCATCGCACCATCACGCGGAGCACCTTCGCAAGGCCGTTCGCCTTGCCAGCAGAGAGCGTTTTTATGTTACTACTATCCCGATGTGGGACTCTGACCAGAATGTTAGATGTGAGCGTGAATTTCCCATTATGCTTCCGCACGAGTCGTTCCACTATAATTTCTTGGAAAATCCCGAAGACTTCAATTTAGCAGATGTGGATATCCGAGACCTGCCGCCCCACTACAGCACGCATGCAGTTACTCTGGAGAAGGGCCGCAGCTCGACCTTCCCCGTAGGCTTCTACAGCGACGGTGTGCCACACACGAAGCGTGATAGTATAGTGTGCATGTATTGGAACAACTGCAAAACAGCCGCGCGGCACACGATTGCCACGATAAGAAAATCTGATATGTGCCAGTGTGGCTGTAGAGGTATGTGCACGGTCGGCTGCCTCATGGCCGTGGTTGTGTGGAGTCTGAATGTTATGGCGTCTGGTGTATTTCCAGAGCTTGCACACAACGGCGCGCCATTCGTGGACGAGTGGCGTGCCAATATGCGGGGCTTCCCCTTGGCCGACGGTCTTTGCGCAGTGCTGGTGGAGATGCGAGCAGACCTACTAGAATTCGTTAGTTCCCTGGGATTTCGTCGATGGGACAATGTGCTGAACCCCTGCATGTGCTGCAACACGCCCAAAGACGATATGTTTAATTTTCCACTGTCTGTGGACACGTCCACTTGGGAAGAGAAAGACGCACATGCTTACGAGAACATGGTCCGATCATGCATTAAGAAAATCATCGTTCGGAGCAACGCACAATTGAACCGCATTTTGCGGTCGTGCCGTCACGACGAAGCCCTCTGGGGGTTCGGAACGTTTCGTGCTGTGGCCGAAGTGGGCCTTCAGGCCGGGTGGCGACTGGTGCCGCGCGGCCGTGTGGCTGACACACACAAGCTGCACGAGATCAGAATCGAGCGAGGAGACCCCCTAGAAATGACATGGTTCCACGTAGAGAACCAAGCAGGCCTGTCTTTTATAGCACCCATTTTCGGGGTAATAGGATTCTCAGTGCAGATGTTGGCCATTGATCTCATGCACGTGTGTGACTTGGGTACGTCCCAAAGGCTCGTCGCAGTTATATTCTGGAAGCTTATACTGGGCAATTTCGCCCGCAGCCGCGCGACCACCGCTCTAGTACGAAATCATCATAACTTGTTGCACTTGCGGCGAAGGCTGAAATCATGGTACATATCGATGGGCATTATTCAGCAGCGTGGGCGTTCATCCGTGCATCGGTTGACATTGAAAATGCTGGGAGATCACGTGGACAACAAACAAATGGTTCTACACGCCAAGGCGGCTGAGACCAGACACCTGGTGCCGCTCCTTCCGATCTTGTGTTCCGAGAATCCTGGTCTCTTCGGTGACGGACCCTCTGTGCTGCTCCGTTTAGCGTGCGAGTCGTTCGCAAAATTTCAAGACCTTGTGATGAATTCCCCGCGTGTGTTATCTGCAGCTGCCCAGCGTGACATGGAGAGTCACATGCTGCATTTCCTGAACTATTATAAAGCCTCGGGGCAGCACCTTGTGTACAAGCACCACATGTGCTACCACATCGTTCAACGGTCACGTACGTCGGGCAACCCGCGATACATGTGGACGTACAACGACGAATCAGAGAACCGCATCCTCGGCACGATCGCTAAAAGCGTACACCATGGAAGCACGTTCTATTTCGCCTTGTTGGAGAAGCATCTGGGCCATCTGTGCTGAAAAAAGTGTAGTAGTAGTGGTAGTAGTAGTAGTAGTAGTAGTAGTAGTAGTAGTAGTAGTAGTAGCAGCAGCAGCAGCAGTAGTAGTAGTAGTAGTAGTGGTAGTAATAGTAGTAGTAGCAGCAGCAGCAGCATCAGCTGGAGGATCCCCCCATTGCCTTCTTCTCGCCCCTCCACGTCTCCATTGCCTGCCCCCGTGCCCATCGATCCTCGATACAGGACGGGCAGTCCAGGGAGGAATTCCGGTGGACACCGCCAGGCTGCAGGCCTGCTCGATCTGGCGTCCAGATCAGCAGGGCCACCCGCGGATGTCTCATCGATCCCCCGCCCGCTCTGTTTGCCCATTAATCCCTTTCCCGCAACGTCCCTATCCTCCTCATGCTCCTCCTTGTTCCTTGGGCTCCCCTCCCCCCTCCCTCTCCTCCTCGGTCCTCCTCCTCCCTCCTCTTCCTCCTTTTTCCTCCTCCTCGAGCCCTCCTCCTTCCGTCCTCCTCGACCTCCTCTTCCTCCTCGACCTCCTCCTCCTCCTCCACCTCCTCCTCCTCCTCCTCTTCCTCCTCCTCCTCCTCCTCCTTCCCCCACCTTAAGGTGTGGCCGTGGCCCAATGGATCCTGTGGACTGGAGCGTGCGAGGGCTTCCCGCTGCCTTCTCGTGGGCGCCCCCTCTCGTCCCCCCCCTCGCCGCCTTCTCGCGTGCCACCCCGCGTACACGTGGAGGGGGGGGCCAGGGTGGGGCGGCGCGCCCAGGCTCGGGGCACGTTCGCGGGCAGACCCGTTTGCTCGAGAGCACGACCGTGCACGCTGTGGCGCACCGCGTGGGGTATGTGTTGTTGTTGTTGTTGTTGTTGTTGTTGTTGTTGGTGGTGCAGCTGCGGGAACAAACTACCCAAAATGGACAATAAAAAAAAATGTGGTTGACCATGTTCGGTGTTTTTTTTGTCCACGCTGACTCGGTCAGCAGGTATGCCTCCCGAAGACTGAAGGGCCGAGCGCCCGTCAGCTCCGATCGAGTTTTCCTCCTCCTCCTCCTCCTCCTCCTCCTCCTCCTCCTCCTCGTCCTCCCCTCGGATCCGTCTGCCTCCTCCTCCTCCTCCTCCGCCTCCTCCTCCTCCTCGTCCCCTCGGATCCGTCTGCCTCCTCCTCCCCCTCCCCCTCGGCCTCCCCCTCCTCCTCCTCCTCCTCCTCCTCCTCCTCCTCCTCCTCCTCCCCCTCCTCCTCCTCCTCCTCCTCCTCCTCTCCTCCTCCTTTTCCCCCTCCTGGCGCCGTATACGACGTACAAGAGGCTTCGCGACGGGCTCCGTCGTGCGCGGGGTGCGATTACGAATTTCCGCTGTCAACGGACAGATTCGATCTTCGCGTGTCGCAATTTTCTGCAACTGTAGCAATTTTCTCGGAAGGCGCAATTATAAATTGCAGCGTTTCCGAGAGTTGCAATTTAATTGCAACGGCAAGATCTCTGGGGGTCGTGTCTCCTAATGTCCGCTTTCCCATGTGTGCGCCCCCGCTGGTGGACTGTATCATTTCCGCGGGGTCGGTCGTGCACCATATCGTCAATTCAATAATGACGTGTTTGACATGGATTCTTCGGTTTTGTTCGGCGTCATTCCGTAATCGTTGGGGCTCAAGCCGGTCGTGTTGCTCAGCTTCTGGTACTTCTTCGCTAGCGCACGATGGGACGGTCCAGCACGCCAGGTGAGCCTTCCGATCCTCGGCGTTCTCTCTCTGCCCCGTCGGCCGGCCTCCCCGCAGGAGCCGGCGGTGGCCTTCCTTACCCGGTCGAGCATCCGGCTCCCGGGCCGCCTCCTCACGCCCCGCCGGCCGGCCTCCTGGAAGGAGCCGGCGGTGGCCCACCCCCTTCCCCGGTCGAGTTCCTCGCTCCCGGGTCGCCGCTTGCAGCCCCGTTGGCCGGCCTCCTTGCAGGAGCCAGCGGTGGCTTGCAGCTTTCCCCCGTGGAGCCTCCTGCTCCTGCGGCGCCGCCGCCCGCCCCGAGCCCCTCCCTCTCGGGAGCCCGCTTCCAGCTCCGCCGGCCGGCCTCCGTGCAGGAGCCGGCGGACACTCGCAGCCTTCCGCATGCGCCCCAGAGAAGAGCCGGAAGGTTCCTGCCGGCGGGGCGACGCTCGCTTCTTCCGCCGGTCGGACAGAGAGGGACCTGACCACATTGGCCGCGGAGCTGAGCGAGCCTGCCGGAACTGAGCGCGCCCCGCGCCAGCCGAGGCTGCGGGTGCTGGCCAAGCAGTTCGGCGTGCAGCTCCGGACGGGCGGGCGCGGGGCCCCGTTCAAGACGGGGCCCGAGCTGCAGCAGGAATTGTCGGAGTTGATCGCAGGCAGGCTCCGCCAGCTCAAGAAACGGGACGAGGGCACCGTGCGGCCGCAGGTCGCTGAGCGCTTCCCGTGCTTCGCATGGTTGACATCGACGGTTTTCGGCAAGCTGAGTGGCACGCCGGCCCCGGAGCGCCGCGAGCGGATGCTCACAGAGGGCAAACTGACCTGCGCCGCATGCGTGGCCACGACGTCTGGGAGCAAGAAGGGGGGCCTTCTGCATGACGACGGCCCGACATGCTTCCTGCAGGCGGAGTGGTCCAAGGAGAAGATCACAGCGGCGTCCGACGGAGGCGCCCGAGCCGCCAAGCGCCGGCGCGTCGCGGCTGCGAGCGCGCCCGGCGACGACGGTCACCTCGCCCGCCTGATGCACGACCTCCGTTGCCTTCCTAAGGACGACTTGCTGCGGATCCGGGATTTCGCCGACAGCCTGGCGCAGGAGAGCTGCCAGACCGGCTTTCCACTCGGCGACGAAGACTTCCTGTTCCCGCCGCTGGATCTGCTCGGCGGCCGGTTCCACCCGCGGGCAGACGTCTACAATCGCGCGCTAGAAGCTGTCACCGTGAATTTCGTGCCTCGCTCCCCCATGGTGTTCGAGCCTGGGGCGCTCAGCGCCCGGGCGGGCGCGCCCGCGTGGTTTTCGTTCTCGAGCTTCCACGAGAGGTGCCGGACGATGGTCGAGTTCTTCCAGCGCCGGGACGCCTTCGATAATCTTCGAGGCATCGAGAAGCAGTTGGCAACGGCGGACCTCGCCTGCTACAACTGCGTGAACCCGGGGCGCCGACGGGCCGCGAAGGCGACCGGGTGGATCTATGCTTTCTACAGACAGAAGGTCGCCAAGCTGTTGGAGACGCCGGAGGCCCACCGGGCTGATGTTGTAGCGGAATTCTTGGTCAACGTGGTGCTCGTCCGCAACACGCTCTCGGTCCACGTCCGCGACGCCCTCGCCGACGGCACGTTCGTCTGGCTGTCTCTGAGGCAGGGCCAGATCGCCAACATGGCCGATTTGGATGCTTTCTTTGCTCGGACTGGCGGTCACATTTTCGGTGCTTTCGTGAACCCGATGCGGCGGCGCGCGGAGCAGCCGAAGCACGGGTATTGCGATTTGTGCCAAGACCTGCACCTCTGGTCAGCAGCTGCAGGCAGACTGACCCAGCAGTTCTTGAAGTCGTTGGACGTCGGCGCTCTTCTGCGCGACATGAGGCTGATTCCTGGATTCGGTGGGTCGGGATTCCGCTCGAAGGAAATTCTCTGCGACTTCGTCGAGCATGCGGATCTCTTCCTGCCGGAGACTGACTTGCAAACCGTCCAGACAGACTACAGGGGCGTCCTTGTGATCGGGGTCGGCCCGTGCCGGACCGTGAATTACCTTTTCAACCTCCCGTTCCTGCTCAACGAGCAGATGGCTGCCGATCCGAAGAATGCCCTGTACATGCCGGCCATCAAAGTCGTCATCGCGTACTTGCGCCAGACGTGGCCCGACTTGTACGCCGACCGGACCGACCTTGACATCTGCTACGAGTTGTGCGAGCACTCGAAAAATCTATTCTGTTGGTACGCTGACGTCGGCCGGAAATACAGGCCTACCCACTATGGGAAGGCGCCGCCAGAGCAGTTCTCTCCTGGCGAGATTACAGCGTTGCGGTTGGCGAACGAGCGCTGCCCCTGCGCGGCCGAGCGCGCGCGGCTCGCCAAGGCCCGCGGAACGCGCGTCGCCTGGGAGGAGGGCGACGACGACCTCATGGGAGCAGCCTAGGAGGTTGTTCGCTGTTGCGGTGGCGCCCTCCCCGATGAAAATTAGCCTGGCGAAGAACCCAACCCATTCTCAGAATGATGCGATTATAAACTGGAGCGTATCATACAAAAAGTAAGAATGCCAAGGGCCACGAAAAGTGCGAGGGGTGTGCCGCAATTGAGGTTGAGTGGCACAGGCCGCTGCTATGCGGCCTGTGCCACTGGGGCCTGAGGTTGAGCTCCCTATGAGGCCACGAACCGTGTGAGGGGTGCGCCGAAATGGGGCGGGGCCGCCCTGCGGCCTGTGCCATTGAGGCCTTCGGTGGAGCTCTCTATGGGGCCACAAACCGTGTGAGGGGGGTGCCAAAAATGGGGCGGGGCCGCCATGCGGCCTGTGCCACTGGGGCCTTCGGTGGAGTTCCCTGGGATGCAGGAGGCGCGTGAGGGGTGCAACAAAATTGGCCAGGGCAGGGGGGGGAGGTGGAGGAGGATGACGAGGAGGAATGAGGAGGAGGAGCGGGAG
>CAUYUJ010014708.1:230318-262818 GCA_963575745.1 Prorocentrum cordatum
GACCCGAACGGACGGTGCGTCGCTTGCACGCGGAGAGGGCAGCCGTGCATTCATCGGCCCCATGGCTGCATCTACCGCGTCGGAGCCGACAGACCAACGGCACAGTGCAAGCGCTGTTCACTTACAGGCCCGCCTTGCAGGGGCCCGGATCAGGGCGGCTGCCGCGCGAAAAAAGACCACGGAGTGAGGCGAGCAGTGACAGGTAACAACGGTATGTGCGAGCGCTGCTGCCGACCGAAGTGTTCCTTCCCTGGGTGCCAGGCCTTCCTCACCAAGGCCATGTACGCATGCGGGTTCTGCCGACAGCACGCCCAGCATGCCGCCGTCCCCGTAGCCGTCGCGGAGTCGCGCTCCCGAGCATCGTTCGCGAGCGCCGTCGTGCACGCCGGCGCTGCCAGTCCATTGCAGGTTGTCCGGAAAGAGGTTGCCGCCCTGGTGCGCAAGTACCTCCGAGACCGCGCGGCGCCACAGTGCAGCGTCCCATGGTGCCGTCGCAAATGCGCGCACGTCCGGCTGAGGGCCTCCTCTTCCGAGCCGCCCACCTGCGCAGACCACCGGAATTGGTTCGCGGAGCCGACGCCCGGGACAACTCGCGGCATCCGCCAAGGGTATCGGGCTGCATGGTGGTCAACGGATGATTGGAGCAGCGGACGTGTTTTGAAGGCTGCGCTGTCGAGCACTGGGCGGTTCCAAAGCGCGTGCCCGCAATGCCGCGCGCTTCACTTCGACGCCGAATGCTCCCGCGGCACCGGTGTCCGAAACGTTTTCGGAACGTGCTGCCGATACGGCGCTCTCGCTGGAATTCCCGCGCTCCCTCCGGCACCGGCCCCCATGGCCGAACTTCTGCGGGAGGGTCCCAACCATGACCATTTCATGCAGCACATACGGTCGTACAACTGCGCCATGGGCTTCGCGTCGTTCAACTCAGAATCCACCGCCGCTGGAACGTCTCAGACCGGGATGGTGCAGGGCAGCAGAGGCCCCCCCGTCTATATCCTCCACGGCCGCGCTTTCAGGTCCATGGGGACGTTGTACCCCGCGTCTGGGAGTCGCCCAAAGTATGCGCAACTGTACATCTACGATCCCGCCGAAGCGACAGCACTCCGTGCTCAAGCCTTTCCGGACCTCCAGGGAGCCATCCTTGAAAGCCTGGTGACGATGCTCACGCAGACGACTGCAAACCCGTACCCGTCGCACTTCCGTTCCATGCACAATATTGTAGAAGCCGCACGGACAACGCACGGCGAGGCATCGCAACAGCACGTTCTCCGCTTCTCGGGCGGCGTTGAAAAAGACCCACGGCGATACAGTGCGCCGTCCGCAGCTGAGGTCGCCTGCGCAGTGGTCGGTGAAGGCCCGCTTCCGCCTCGCTACGTCTCCGTCTTCCCCCGCCGTTCCGACGGCTCCGCCGCCACCCAGGAGGTCTCCTTTTTGTCCGAACATGTGGACCCCTTGACGTACCCGCTCGTGCACGTAGAGGGGACACTCGGCTACTCCCCTGCCTTGCACACCGACGCAGTGGGCCGCAGGAAGAGGCGAAAGATATACATGCGGGAATTCTACGCACACCGCCTGATGCAACGGGAACCACCGGAGTCGCCATTCGTAGAACTGCCGCACGCTGCCGGTCGCTTATTCCAGCAATACGTCGTAGACGCGTACGCCAAGGTCGAAAGTCAACGTCTAAACTGGGTCGTCAACAACCAAGACAAATTGCGGGTAGACTCATTGCGCGGCCTGCTCGACCACCTGCACGAGAGCGACGCGTCCCGCGAGAAGGAGACCATTCCTGATACGTCGAACGCGCACGGGACACCTGCCCCGGCCCCTCCCAAGCTGGCCGGGACGCCCGTCGTGCTGCCAGCTTCCTTCGGCGGCTCACCCAGAGCGCTCCACCAGTTGTACCTTGACGCAATGGCCTTGGTGGCAGCCAAGGGACGCCCGGACCTCTTCATTACGATGACAGCCAATCCGAATTGGAAAGAGGTGCAGGCAAACCTGCGGCACGGGGAAACGGCTGCAAACAGGCCCGACCTGATAGCGCGCGTGTTCCACGCCAAGCTGAAGCGTCTGCTTCACGACCTCACCCGCAAGCACGTTCTTGGCAAAGTGGTAGCGCACACATGGGTGGTGGAATTCCAGAAACGGGGCCTGCCACATGCGCACATTCTGGTGATTCTTGCTGAGGACGACAAGCCCCGATCCCCTGCTGAGGTCGATCAGCTCGTGTCGGCGGAGATTCCAGATCCATCGAAGCAGCCCGCTCTCTACGAACTCGTCGACCGCCACATGATCCACGGACCCTGCGGCGCTCTGAACCCCCACTGTCCGTGCATGAAGGACGGGCTCTGTACTAAAAAGTATCCCAAAGCATTCCGGGCAGAGACGAATGTCAACATCAACGGTTATCCGCATTATCGTCGTAGAGAGACCACGCCTCTGCGCACCGTAAAGAACGGCGTCCTCGACACCCGTAGCGTCGTGCCTTACAACCCGTACCTGCTCGAGGAGTTCGATTGCCATCTCAATGTCGAGGTGTGCACATCACTCCGGCCTATTAAGTATTTATATAAGTATACTTACAAAGGCCCAGACAGGGCGTGTCTGCAGCACGTGCGGGATGAAGTACAAGAGTTCCTCGATTGTAGATGGGTAGGAGCTCCGGAGGCAACGTGGCGTCTCCTGGGGTTCCCGATGCACGGGCGCAGCCATCAAGTAGAGCGTCTGCCGGTGCATGTGCCTCTCGAACAAGCCGTCCAATTCAAGAGTGGCGAGGAAGCGTCCGCAGCAAACGCGGCTCTGGCACGCCACACCAAACTCGAGGCGTGGCTGGCGCTGAACGCCCTAGCGGCAGCAACTCCGGACATGCAGGACAGCGACCTGGTACTGTCTATGAAGTATTCCGAAGTATCGCAGCATTTCAAATGGGACGCCAAGCACTCTCGATGGCTTCGGCGACGAGTCCGCGCCCGGAACAATGACGTGATCGGGCGCATGTCCTATCCTGTTGGCTGCCGCCACGCCCCCCGAGGACCCTTCGCAGTGGCCCGAGGCCGGCTGACCAGAGGGCGAGTCCCTCCAGCGCGTTCCGGACAGGCCTCTCCGGAACGCGCTGGGGACACACCCCACGGCGGATTCCCCCTGCAAACGCGCTCCGGCATCCGACCTTCAGCCACAGCGCGTTCCGGCGAGCTCCCGCCGGAACCCGCTGGTAAACCTTCCCAGCCGCAGCCCCGCAGAGGCCGTGGCGGGAGGCCCTAGGGACATCGAACAGAAATTATAGCATCAGCGAGCCCCCCCTCTCACCCCGAAGGTCGGGGCATCAGGTTCGGTTGGGGCGGTCTGTTAGGTAGTCAGCAAAGGTCCAGAGTCCAACGCCCTCAAACCAGCGCAGACCTGGTGCGCGGTCGTGAAGCCACAAGCTGGGGAGTTGTATTACCTCCGCCTGCTCCTTCTCCACGTGCGCGGTAGCGAAGCCACTTCGTGGGACTCGCTGGCCCGGTCAGGCAGCGGTGACGGGCCTCCGTCTTTCCAAGCACACGCGCGCGAGCTCGGGCTCCTGGCGGACGATGTGGAAGCCATCGCCGCCCTGACGGAGGCGTGCCGGATTGTACGTAGCATGTCGCGCATATGTGAGATGTTCGCCCAGTTCCTCGTGTGGATGGACGTCAACAACAAGTCCGATTTCTGGACGACGTTTCTACAGTTATTATCAGAACATCACTGCGCTGTAGACCCGTCCGTCGTGTACCGCGCTGTCGACGAGCATTTGGTAGTGTACGGCTGCACGATGCAGGCCTTCGCCATACCGCCCCCGTCACCCACGGCGACCCTCCTGCCAGAGGAGCGCGCGGCCCAAGAGTACAGCCGGGAATTGCGCAGTCCCGCAGAAATGTGCAAAGAGAAAGACCAGTTCGACAAATTGAGTCTGAATGGCGACCAGCAGCCCATATTCGATTTCGTGCAAGCAAAAGTAGATGGCACTGCGTCGCCAGAAACTGCAAACGTAGTCTACATTGACGGCCCTGCTGGAACCGGGAAAACCCACGTGTATCGCAAAATCCTCCATTACGTCCGCATGACCGGCCGAATCGCGTTGGCAGTCGCCATGTCTGGCATTGCGGCTCTGCTGCTCCCCGGCGGGCGCACCGCGCACTCTCGCTTTCGCCTCCCTGTGCCCGTTCCCTTAGAGGGCTGCAAAGCAAATATCAAAGCGCAGTCCGCCGCCGCCAGACTCATACGAGAAGCTGCGGTAATAGTCTGGGACGAAGCGCCCACGGCCTCCCGCGCCATGTACGAGGCCGTGGACAAGTGCCTCCAAGAGATCCTGGGAGACAGCCGGCCCTTCGGGGGAAAGACGGTGGTTCTGGGCGGCGACTTCCGGCAAATCCCTCCGGTACTTCGCTACCTGGATCGCGACGCCGTTCGTAGCCACACGCTGGTCGCCATGCCGTGGTGGGATTCCCCGCACGTGCAACAGTTCCGACTTCAGCGGAACATGCGGGCAAACTTCGATTCCGAATTCGCCGAATTCTGCCTCCGCGTCGGCGACGGCACTTGCGAGGGCCCACCATTTGTCGGCGTCGACCGCGAGTACGAGTCATGCGTCGTAGAGCTTCCAGATGCCGTCCTTGCCCCTCACACGTGGGCGCCACGGGATCTTCTGGACTGGGTGTACGAAGGCTTCGAGCATATTGACCCTGCGCAGTGGTACCAGTACTACGCATCGCGCGCGGTCGTCACGCCGACTAACGAGGCCGCGGACAGCCTCAACGCACTGATGGTAGACAAGCTGCCAGCGGACACCGAGATTGTCTCCAGGAGCCACGACGTCGCCTGCGCTGAGGTGGACCACGGAGATACGTACACCACAGAGTTTCTCAACACCCTGCAAACTGCTGGTCTCCCGCCCCACGAGCTCCGCCTGCGACGGGGCTCGCTGGTCATTCTGCTGCGCAACTTCGCTCCGCACCGTGGTCTCTGCAACGGCACGCGCCTGGTCGTAGAGCGCATGCACGCGTACTTCCTCGTCGTCCGCGTCGTCACTGGGCCTTTCGCTGGCAACGTCGAGCTCTTACCCCGGATCTGCTGCGATTCCTGCGGGGACTGCGAGCTCCCTTTCGTGCTGCGGCGCCACCAATACCCCGTGAAGCACGCTTGGGCCATTACGATCAACAAGTCCCAGGGCCAGTCCCTTCAAGGTCGTTTAGGCGTGTACCTTCCCGGGCCGGTCTTCGCACATGGTCAACTGTATGTAGCGTTGTCCAGAGGCGCCAGCTTCGAGAACACGACGGTCCTCGTAGAAGAGACCCACCTGAGAGAGCAAGGACGCGTGCCGCCGAGCAGCGCCGGGAAGGCGAGAGCATTCACGTCCAACATCGTCGATGCGTCTTTGCTTCAAGCAGCACGCCCCACACACCGCCCAGGTCATTCAGCATGCGAACCCACGGCCCCTCTAACCTGTGGTCCAACATGTACGCCGCCACCCGCCGCGCCCACATCGTCGAACCTAACAGTGGCCGCTGACACCCCGCTGGAGATCCATCTTTCACTCGACGCACTGCAAGAAAGCCCTGCCGACCTGCTCCGTTTGCATTCGGCGTCCGTAACTGACAGCATCGTTCCCGAAGAAACTTTCGACGAAGGCGCGTCTCACGATTACAGCACGTCCCCTTGTAGCCTCCCCGGTCCAGACAGAAGACCGCGGCGCCCGAGGAAGCGTAGAAAAACAAGCGAAGCCTCGCCGTCGGTGATTCCATCGGTCCGAGAAGCGCTAACATGTGGCGACCTTCATCAGTCATCCGCAGCACCAAGCATAGCTGGCCCTCTGCAGAGGCCCCGCACACAAAAGAAAACCCCGTGCGTGCCACCTCGTCCGCAGACGCAGTGGAAGGGTGTACAACGCCCATCCATGCCGTTCCCGACAGATTTACCACCGCTCCTCCAAACTCCGTCATGGTTCAATTCCCCAGCCAGTGTGGCCACCACCTCTGCGGGTACGCAACATGGAGCAACTTGTGGCCTCCACGCTTTCAACCATTGCATGGTCCCCATACATGCAATACAGAACCGCCCACCACACATTGTTTCCCGCACCACCTTTGAGGAGATTGCCATGCAGTACGCCATAGGCGACGCCCGTGAACACCTTATCGAGCCGGGTGGTAGCAATTACGATGTGGCTGTGATAACGAGTAACTTCACTGCAGCTGGGGCAGCCTTTTTCCCGATGACGCCCCAAGAAATCCAAGATAGGCTGGGTAATGCATTCGCGAACTACGACACGCCCGAGTCCACATACCGGCCGGGAGCGTACCTTCTACGTATACCATCCTCAGGCGGGCATTGGATAAGCGTGCTGAACGGATCGTTCGTCCCTGCGAACTTGCAACCTGAGTCGACTGCATTGCTTTGCGATTCTTTGTACACCACGCCTCACGTCATATCCAGCACCCAAGTAGAAGACCTTCTCACCACTTGCGCTTTCGAGCATTCCACACGTTCCTCAGCTCAGGATTTCTGTCCTTGGCACTGCTTCCTGGTAGCTCACCGCATGGACCAGTAGCTAGGTTGTCATCCCCGGACACAGGGCCAGGGCCACAAGCATGCCCGTGCTACAGCAAGCCCGTGCTAATGTGCGACTTCCAGCAGTTTCACTTATCGCCCCTCGGTGTGACTTACTGCGCGTTCGCTGCACGTCGATGCGTGTCCAACAAGATGTGCCCTCTCGCGCACCCCTCTTGAGCCCGCAAGAGGCACAGTAGGGAGATGTCGGGAAGGCCCTTCCGGAACACGCTGAGGCTAGGGCAGGGCGAGGGGCATGAGGAGAAGGAGGTTCTGCGCAATGGGAAGGCCTGTGGAGGCTAGATCCAGATGAGGATGGGAGACGGATTGAGGGTGGGACGAACAGCACGCGGGGGGGATAGGGGTGAGAATAAAGACAAACTGGGGTGAGAGGACAGGAGGAAGAGGAGGAGGATTTTCGAAACGTCCCCATCAGATCCTGCCTCTGTAGGGGGTCCTAGCGAATTCACGTGGTGAGCTGAGGTATGTCGCCGATTTCGGTGGCCGGATGAGGTGCCGAGTGACCTGGTGCCCGGGTGTTCAGAGGGCCCGCCCCGGGGCGCGCTATATTTCTACGACCCTATAGCCCTATAGCCATATATAGCTCTATAGCCCGATAGCCCTGCAACCCTACAGCCCTACATCCCTGTAATCTTATAGCCCTATTGCCATATAGCCCAATGGCCCTACATACCTACAGCCCTATAGCCCGATAGCCCTATAGCCCTATGGCCCTATATCCCACAACCCTATAGCCTTACAGCCGTGCTGCCCTATAGACCTACAGCCTTATATCGCCATAGCAATAGAGCCCTACAGCCGTGTACACCTATAGCCCTACAACCCTACAGCCCTGAAGCCTTGTAGACCGATATTCCTACAGCCCTATAGCCCAGTAGCCCTATAGCCCTATACCCCTGTGGCCCCACGGCCCCAGATCCCAATACCCCTGAACCCCATGGAGCCCTAGGGCCCTATAGCCTTACATCTTTATGGCCATACATAGCCCTACAGCCACATAGCCCCATGGCCCTATAGCTTTACAGCCCTACACCGCTACAGCCCTACACCCCTCGCCGACGTTCCCATTAAGAGCGACACCTTCGTGCCAACAGTACCGACGTCATTTACGCCGCCAGCGTCGTCGCCGTCATCCCAACCATGTTCGTCACCATCATCATAGTTACTCATCATCATTGCTTTCTCATGGCTCGAACAGTACTACTAGCGCCACGCTGAGCTACTCTCCACAGCGCGCCCGAGGCCGGCGCGAAGCACACCGCCGCGTCCAATCACTGGTCACCATGGACCTCTCAGCCATGGACCTCGCGAGCCTCGCGGCCGTCAACCTCTCCGATTCCAGCGACGATTCCGAAGACCCCGATTGGGGCCGGTCGAGATCCCCGCGCCGCCCGGGCGGCCTCCCGTCTGGCGGCTCGCTTCCCGCCGCGCTCCCGGGGGCCACCGACGACGCCCCGTCGCCCGGTTCGCCTGCCGCCGCGACAGCGGAGAGTGTCGAGCCGACTTCGGAGAGCCGCCCGGCCGAGGAGAAGGCCATCGCCCTGGAGGGCGCCGAGGCGCAGTTGCGCGCCGCGGGCTTGAACGAGGCGGCGGACAAGCTCGCGCAGCAGGCTGCCGAGCACCGCGCCGCGGCCGCGACGCTCCAGGCATCGACCGCCGCCGCGGAGCAGAAGGCCGCCGCCTTGGAGGACTCCGCGTCGCAGCTCCGCGCCGCCGGCCTGAACGCGGAGGCCGATGAGCTCGTGCAGAGAGCCGCAGAGCAGAGGAGCCGCATCGCAGTTGCGCCCCGCGGAGGCCCCGCGCGTCGCCCTACAGAGGGCGGCGCGCCACCGACGTCGGCTCCGGGTGTCGACCCGGCTGTGCACCCCGGCGCTGGCGCTTCCACTGCCGGCCACGGCGCTGTCGCTCCCGGTGCCCGCGCGATGCCGGAGCTGGCGGGCGCCGCCTTGCCCACAGGCGGCGCGCCCCCTGCCGCCGCCGCCGGCGCGCCCGAAGGAGGCCGCGCCCCGCGCGTCATGCCGCCAGCGCTGCGCGCTGACCCGGGTCGCCTGCCCATCGGGGCGCCTATCGGCGCGGCCCCGCCGCCGCGGGCGCCGCGCCCGGCGGGGCGGCCGATTCCGCCCCCGCCCATCGCGATGGCGGCGGAGGTCGAGCTCGCGGACCTCGAGGGGAATCTCCCGGGCCAGTGGGTGACGTTCAACATGTGGGTCACGGAGAGATCGCAGATCCATTCGGACGCGGAGAAGGCCCAGAACGGCCCCAAGGGCCG
This sequence comes from Prorocentrum cordatum, assembly GCA_963575745.1. Lineage (NCBI taxonomy): Eukaryota > Dinophyceae > Prorocentrales > Prorocentraceae > Prorocentrum > Prorocentrum cordatum. Next base: position 239,173 of record CAUYUJ010014708.1, read on the forward strand.
CGTCTGGGGCACCGGCAACGGGCAGGTCTTCCCCGCGGGAAATCTTTACCTCCCCCATCTCAGCGGCACGCGCGTCTCCGGGCATCACCTCTTCTGCCACCCCTCCCCTCTGCCCGCTCAAGAGAGCCGGCCATCCGATCCCTGACTGCTCTGCTAGGCCCCGTCGCGCTCCCGCGTGACACCCCCCCCCGCGCGCCCCCTCCCCAGGTCGGCGTGACAGTGTGGAGCTCCGCGCCGGTGGCCAAGAACATCTTCGAGCAGGCCCCGGCGCTGACCCTTCACATGCCAGCGTCTTCGAGGATTGCCACCCGTGCTCCAATCTCGCCGACGCCCATCACTGAGTGGCTTGAAGATGTCCAGATCGCCCAGGCCCAGCTCTTGCACAGCTGGGCCTGGGACGATTCCGGCACGAAAGGCCCCATCTGTGCGGTGGCGGTTGCCACCATTGACCCGCCGCGCCCTCTTCGCACAGATTGGGCGGCAGCATCCACGCCCTTCAACGCGATCCCGGCATCCTTCCAGGGAACGCTCATCCTGAACTTGTCCGGAATCATCGTGGACCACACCACCGTCATGAAGGTGAACGAATCCCGGCGCGGCATCACGCTCCAGGAGCCGAACGGCAGCGGGCGGATCAACATGACAGTGTGGGCTGCGCTTGCGCTCCGCCCCCTCCCGACGGGGGTCGTGACCTTCCAGCGCGTGGAGGTGTCCTGCCAGAAGAAGCTCCGGGACGGCAGCGTGGTCCCCACGCCCCGGACCCTGAACGCGTGGTGGGGCACCGGGATCATCGGCTGGCGCGGCATGTCAATCTGAGCGCTACCAACCTGTGGAGCAGCGCCAGCGCAATCCCCATCGGCCCGCAGCCCGCCATGTGAAGGCATGCTGCCCCCCGCCGGCCAGCTTTTCGAGCGCTGTGGTGGACGCCACCCCCATTCCAGAATGCATCTAATAAGACTCCTGAAGACTCGGTGTTTAGGAAATCTCGGTCCGTCCGCACACAGGGCACACCCGTTCTGGCGCCGAACGTTCCGGGAAGCCCTCCCCGGAACATGCTGCGCACACCTTTCGGAACGCTTGGATGAATGCCGCCCCATTCCCGAATGCATCTACTAGGTCCCCCGAAGACCCCGTTGTCTAGACACTCTCGGTTGTTCCGCGGACAGGACGCACCCCGTCTGGCGCGACCCCCCCGCCCATCCCAGGGGCCCCCCCCTCTGAGGTCTGAATCACGGTCGCCGGGCTCCGAAACGCCAAAACGTTCCGGCCGCGCCTCCCCGGAACAGTCTGCGCGCACTTTACTGAACAACCCCTGTCCCCACTGATCGCTAGCGGCGCCCGCTCTCTCCCCCTGCCCCCCCCGCCGTCGGCACGCCATCAGGCCAGGCCGCGCTTGCCCTCAGATCGCCTACATCGGATCGCGGGCGTCAGTCCTGAGCGGTCGATCCCGCGATTTCAGATCAGCTTTCCCCAAACGGCCTTATTCAGATGCTTCACTTTGAGATCAGCCCTTCCCAATCTGTACTATTCGTGTCCAGACCGTCCACTTCTGTCCCTGCCCAGATGCTCCCAGGTGGTGAAATTGATTTATGCGCCCCGCTGGAGACGCGCGTAATGTGTGATGCGCGAGCTTCCCCGCGCCCGCGCCCAGCATGGCGCCCGCCAAGGCCACAGTGCTGCTATGGCGGATGTCTGTCTACATTTCCTCTCGTTCGGAGTGTGGTGGCCGCGCCCCCCCTCTGCAGAAGCCGATGGTGACATATGAACAACCGAACATGACACAAATAAGCCCCCTCTCCTTTTTAAGAAGAGACACTGGCGCTGCGTCCGACTAGGTGCCCAGTAGATCGGAATCCTTCGGCTCGCGCCTATGCCAGGCGCGCCGGAATCCCTCGGCGCGCGCCTCGTAGGCGCGCGCCCCCTCCCCGGCGCGGCGTCAGGCGCTTATACGAGGCGCGGCGTCAGGCGCCCAATACGGGGCGGAACAACAGCCGCGATATGCGCTTGCGGAAAACTTGTCGGGGGCCTGCGTGGAGGGGCGAGGAGAAGAAGGAGGAGGAGGAGGAGGAGGAGGCGAGGGGGGGAAGAGGAGGCCGAGGGGGAGGACGAGGACGGTAACGAAGAAGAGGAGGAGGCGGAGGAGGAGGAGGAGGAGGAACAGCAAGTGAAGGATGAGGAAGAGGAGAGGGAAGAGCAAAAGGAAGAGGAGGAAAGGGGTCGCGGAACCCTCCCTCCAGGCCCAGGGAGAGGGGATAAGGGGAACCCCCTCCCCGAAGTGGAATAAGGAGGTTTAGCAGAACGAGCTCCTTAGACCACTCACGCCCTAAAGGGCTGGTGGGGTTAGCATCTCGAGCCCTCGGGCCCACGACGATTCCCGGGAAGACCCCTACAGGAACAAGACGCCCCCGGGGATCACGAGAGCACAAGAGGGCTCAAAAAATTGGCGATAACGGTGACGACGTGCACGGCCTACCGCGGCGGTGATAGACGTGAAATTCATGATGATTATGACGAAGACGATGATGATGATGATGATGACGATGGCGATGGCCATGACCATGCTCATGCTAATGATGATGATGATGATGATGGTGATCATGATGATGATGGCCGTAGTCATGGTGATGGTCATGGTGATGGTCATGGTGCTGGCCATGGTGATGGTGGTGGTTGTGATGGTGATGGGAATGTTGATGACGGTGGTGTTGATGATGATTTGGATGATGGGGGAGTGCATGATGTTTTTGATGAGGCACGATTCTGACGATGACAACGTGCGCGATGGCGACGACGATGATGATGCTAATGTTGATGATGATGATGATGAACATGATGATGATGATGACGATGCTGACAGAGATCGTGGCGGTGATGGTGATGATGGTGATGATGACAAATCTGATGAAGTTAGGGTTCGGATGATAATGTTGATGACGACGGTGATGACGATTCGCTCACCGATGGTGACGGCGATGCACGATGATGATGACGATGACGATGACGAAGACAGCGACCGCGTCAAAGATTATCGTGATCGTAACGAAGTCAACGACGTCAACGATGTTGATGATGGTGATGCTATTCAGAGTGATGTTGATAATGTTTGCGATGATGCGGGAGCAGGATCACGGGGAGAGCGGCGAAGGAGAGCGAGCAAGGCCAGGATACCCGTGCTCTTGATGTCCATGATGCTCCGACCCATCCGCCTGCTCCTCTTATGTGCGAGTTCGCATTCGTTATCGGAGAAGTCCGCGCTAGAACCTAAGCGCGCGCGAAGCGCGCGCGTGGTTCTAGTATATATATATATATATATGTATTCTGTCTTGTTTCTTATTCTCTCTTTTTTGTTTGTTTTCCGCATGATGTTTTGTTGTTTCTTGTTGCTGCTGCTGATGCAGTTGTTGTTGCTTTTGTTGTTGTTGTTGTTGTTGTTGTTGTTGTTGTTGTTGTTGTTGTTGTTGTTGTTGTGGTTGTGGTTGTGGTTGTGGTTGTTGCTGTTGTTGTTGTTGTGGTTGTTGTTGTTGTTGTTGCTGTTGCTGTTGTTGTTGTTGTTGTTGCTGCTGCTGCTGTTGTTGTTGTGCGTGTGATATGTGCTCACCGGTGTGTTTGTCCAATCCATCCCGCCGGGCCTCATTTCGGGATGGGCGCTTTGCTCCCGTCGTTCAGAAGGGTTCTCGCCCCAGCGCGGGCCACAGTTCTGGATCTGGCTCCTGCATAACCGCATGCCGATGATAATAAAGGGACCCCCCCCTTCAGTGTTTAGAGTTGATTATCGTCGCCCTATACAAAATTCAAATTGGGCGGCGAGCGCTGAGGCCGAACTTCATTATCACCTCGAAACGCTATGTTGAGATAGCAAGTATTAGTCGTTGTCGCCCCGCTCCCTTCCCTCCTCCGCCCTGCGCTGGTCCTCCTGCCCCTGCCGCTCCTCCTGCGCTGCTGCTGCTGCTGCTGCGCTGCTCCTCCTGCTCATCCTCCTGCTCATCCTCCAATGTACGCAGCCTCCTCCCTCCTCCCTCCTCCCTCCTCCCTCCTCCCTCCTCCCTCCTCCCTCCTCCCTCCTCCCGCCTCCCTCCCTCCCTCCCTCCCTCCCTCCCTCCCTCCCTCCCTCCCTCCCTCCCTCCCCTCTTCCGGGATCTCCCGATTGCGGATCGCACAAGCGGGCCCATTTTGGAGTTTCAGGTCCGCTACGACACCCGTCGGCGGATGGAGAGCACATCAGCACAGTGGGAAGGGACGTGAGGGAGGGGCAGGGCGTCGGATATGGAGCGGACGCACCCAGCTTGCCTTCCCCCCTCTCTCCTCTCTCCCTCCTCTTCTCCTCCTCACTCTCATCCTCATCAGCTCCTCTCCTCGTCCTCCTCCTCCTCCTCCTTCTCCTTCTACTCCTCCCCTCCCCTCTCCTCTTCCTGATATTCCTCCTCCTCCTCTTTTTTTGCTGGTACGCTGGGCTCCTCCTCTTTTTTGTTTTTGTTTTTTTCATGGTCTTTCTTTATTTCTCTTTCTTTCTTGATTTCTTTCTTTCTTTATTTCTTTCTTTCTTTCTTTCTTTCTCTCTCTCTCTCTCGCTCACTCCACTCGCGAGTGTTGAGCGGCCCGCTCAGGTCGGAGGAGACGTGGGACGAGGAGGCCGAGGAGTGCGAGGACGACGTCATGGGCCCCGCCGCGATGGGTTGTCCCCGTGACCGCTTTCGGCCTCCTCCGTCGCCTGCCTTCCCATCCCCCTGCCTTCTCCTCCCCCGTTTCCAGCGCCCCCTGCCTCCTCCCCCTGCCTTCTCCTACGCCCCCTGCCTCCTCCTCCTCGTCCTCCTCGTCCTCCCCCAGGTCAGCCCGGGGTACGCAGGCCTGGCAGGGCGGTTTCTGACTGGCAGGAGCTTCGGGTGTGCTCGAGCCGCTCGGGCGGCCACGAGGCGTGCCTGCGCCGGAGCTGCGCGTCTCGCAGCTGACGTGCCGCACGGCGTGGGGGCCCACCGATGCTTGTGAAGGGAGCTCTCTTAGGGACGCCAAGCCCCCCCTCTCTTCTTCCATCCTCCTTCCCCGTCCTCCCCGCCCCCCTCCCATACCTGGCATCGCTTGGACGTGTGCATTTTTTTCTCGGCGAGAACCATCGAGGACCATCCTCGACCAAAGAGCAAAACAAAAACACGCACGAAACCGAGCAAAAACACAAAACATGGACGTCCGAGCGATGGCGAGCATATATGCTCTCCTGCTGCGGGGGCAGGGGGCGCCGCGCAGGCCTGACTCTGTCCTTCAACGCCGTGCAGTCCATCCGGTACTTCGTCGCCGACACGCTGCCGAACGCGGACCCCCGAGTGCTGCTGCTGCTGCTGCTGCTGCTGCAACTCGCGCTGTTCCTTCTGGGGATCCAGGCGCCCTCCAGCTCGTGTCCCATCCGGTACTTAGTCGCCGACACGCTGCCGAACGCGGACCCCTGAGTGCTGCTGCTGCTGCTGCAACTCACGCTGTTTCTTCTGGGGATCCAGGCGCCCTCCAGCTCGTGTTCCACAGTTTGCGCCACATCGGCTGCGGCACATCGATTACACCAGACAGCTTGCGCCCCATAGACTGCGCCACCCCGAGCGCTCTTCGAGAGGGCAAGGCTCCATTGTTCGCGGACCTTGGGAACTTATATGTATAGGACATCTGCACACAAGGACCTTTTCATCTTCCACAATTTTCAGCATGTCGGAAAGTGTTTCGGACATAATTTCGGTTCAATTGCATAAGCTCGATTCTGTGAATTTGAAATCGGGATCACTTTAGAAGGTGAGGGGAAGGGGGACAGTCGACTAGGAATAGTGACAAACGCAGGGATATACTCTGATGCCTTCTGCTTCACGGTTCTCCTACGATATAATTATATATATATATATGAATATATACAAATATATATATATATGAATATATATATATATATTATATATATATATATATATTATTATATATATATATATATATATATATATATATATATATATATATATATATATATATCAACAAGACTGCATTGGCGCTTCGCTCCATGCGCCTTGTTCCGGACCCTTCTCTGGCAAAATACTCAATCATGGCTTGCTTCAGCAGCGGGGACCTCGAGGCTTGGACGGGCGACCGGTTCATTTTTCTGATATCCCTGGTGCCTGCTGACACCGCATTCGCCCGATGCGCTTGCACGCTTGTGCGCAGGAGCGGGGAAGGAATGATGTTTTTTTCCCAACCGTCCTGGGGTGCTGGGTCCTCGTTTTGAAGAGACGGTCCCCGCGTTCCTCCCTGCCTCCCTCCTCCTCCTCCTCCTCCTCCTCCTCCTCCTCCTCCTCCTCCTCCTCCTCCTCCTCTTCCCTGTTTCTTGCGTTTCACCCACCCAGTACAGCGTTTCGTGGCCCCATAGGGAGCTCCACCGAAGCCCCCAGTGGGACCGCCCGCATGCGCCCAGGAACCCTAAATTGGCACACCCCTCACACGTTTCGTGGCCCCATAGGGAGCTCCACCGAAGGCCCCAATGCCACCGCCCGCGTGCGTCCCGAAAACACAATTTGGCACACCCTTCACACGTTTCGTGGCCCCATGGGGAGCGCCACCGAAACCGCCAGTGCCACCGCCCGCATGCGCCCCGAAAACTCAATTTGGCATACCCCTCAAACGTTTCGTGATCCCACAGGGAGCTCCACCGAAGGCCCCAGTGCCACCGCCCGCACGCGTCCCGAAAACCCAATGTGGCACACCCCTCACACATTTCGTGGCCCCATAGGGAGCTCCACCGTAGCTTCCAGGTCTACCGCCCGCGTGCGCTCCCCCAAACCAAGTACAGCGTTTCGTGGCCCCATAGGGAGCTCAGCCGAAGGTCCCGGTGCTTCCGCCCGCATGCGCCCCCCCACCAAATACAGCGTTTCGTGGCCCTATAGGGATCTCCACCGACGGCCCCAGTGCTACCGCCCGCATGCGTTCCGCCCACCCAGAGCAGCGCATCGTGGCCCTATAGGCCCATAGGGAGCTCCACCGAAGAAGATGTTCACAATTGCGGTACCCACAATTGCATATGGTTGGGTCCTTGGCCAGGATAATTTTCGCGCGAAGGTCTTTTGAGGAAGTATGGAACGTTTCCATGACGCGCCGAACAAGTCGCAGTGGCTACGAACACATCGATTTTTGGTCGCTTCCTGAATGTTTGGAGGGCTCCAGGCATTCAGCAAGTCTTCGATCGTCGACTTTCGAATCTAGATCCATTACCTGTCTCTCTCGATCGCGGAATTTGAACTTCGAGCCTCAAGCGTGGAACCAGGATCGTCGGGCCAGCCCGATGTACTTCGTAGGAGAACGCCGTCTTGGCGCGTTTGGGGCTGTTTTGGGCCGGCCTGGGGCCTTCCTGGGCCGTCTCTGAAGGAGCCTTCTGGGGGCATCTTGGGTTTCTTGTGGGCAGTCTCGGGGCTCTCTGGGACCGTCTTTGGGCCCTTTGGGCCGTCTGCAAGCCCTCTGGGGGCCTCTTGGGCCGTCTTGGGGCGATCTCGTGGGCCCATCGGGCCGTCTTGGACGCTGCGAAGACCCAACAAGCGGATATGCAAAAAGTATGAGTTTACCAAAAGGAATGGGACGATTTGTGCTTCTTCGGGGCTCTCTTGACGGCCTCTTGGGGCGTCTTGGGGGCCTCTTGGGCCGTCTCCAGACCATCGAGGTTCCTCCCGGAACGCTCTTTTGCTGTTTTGGGTCTCTGTTGCGCCTCTCCGATGACCCCTCTGGTCGCATTGAGTCTGGTCGCAAGGCCCGACAAGGCGCCCTGGGAGGCCCGGGAGGGCCAGCGGACCTTTTCCAAGGGCGTCCAGGGGGCTGCCGAGACGTCCGAAAGGGCGTCCGAGGTCCGGTTTAGAGGGGTTTGTGTGTGTGTGTGTGTGTGTGTGTGTGTGTGTGTGGCGGGGTTTCCGGGAAATCAGTGTGTGTGTATATATATATATATATATATATATATATATATGCATTGGCGCTGCGCGCCATGCACCTTGGTCCTTTGAGTTTTGCACGCAAGCGGAATGCGTGCGTGCGTACATGCGCGCATGCATGTATACACTCGCACGTGCATGCACGGTCCGTATCAATGTCTAGGTGTATACAATATAGTTGCATTGTTGTATGTGTGTATACAGCGTACATATGTTCATGTAAATGTATGTGTGTACGGCTATGCACATGCATATGCAACTCGTACGGGGCATCGTCGGGCATCTTCGCTGCATGCCACGAGACCCTCAACGACTGGGTCACAATGTGAAATGTGATGGGAGCAAAATCGATGAATGTTGGCATTCGGAAACATCGTGGGGGTGTTTTCAGGGCCCTCGTGGGCCGTTTTGGCGCCTTCATGGGCCGTCCTGGGGCCTTCTTGGGCCGTCTTGGGGAGCTTGGGCCCGCTGGAGCTCCCTTTGGACCCATCTTGGGCACTTCTGGGGACCTCCCATGGCCCTTTTGGGTCTGTGCTGGAAGCCCTTGGGGGGCCTCTTGGTTCCATTATGGGCTGTCTTGGGGCTCTCGTGGGCGATCGTGAGGCCCGGCTCGGCCGTCCTGAAGCTTTCGAGGGGGCCTTTTGGAGCGTCTTGAGGCGGTCTCGGGGGCTTTGAAGCCGTCTTGAAAGCTGATGAAATCCGAAGGCGAATATGCTAAAATTGTGACTTTTACCAAGCGAATGGGGGACGATTTCTATGGTTTGAGGGCCCCTTGGAAAGCTTTTTGGGGTGCCTTGGGGGTCTTTATGTTGGCATTCGGAAACATCGTGGGGTGTTTTCGGGGCCCTCGTGGGCCGTTTTGGCGCCTTCATGGGCCGTCCTGGAGCCTTCTTGGGCCGTCTTGGGGAGCTTGGGCCCGCTGGAGCCCCCTTGGACCCATCTTGGGCACTTCGGGGGGCCTCCCATGGCCCTTTTGGGACTGTGCTGGAAGCCCTTGGGGGGCCTCTTGGTTCCATTATGGGCTGTCTTGGGGCTCTCGTGGGCGATCGTGGGGCCCGGCTCGACCGTCTTGAAGCTTTCTTGGGGGCCTTTTGGGGCGTCTGGAGGCGATCTCGGGGGCTTTGAAACCGTCTTGAAAGCTGATGAAATCCGAAAGGCGAATATGCTAAAATTGTAAGTTTTACAAAGGGAATGGGACGATTTCTGCGTTTTGAAGGCCCCTTGGAAAGCTTTTTGGGGTGCCTTGGGGGTCATTTGGGCCGTCCTGACGCAATTGGAGTCCCTCTTGGAGCGCTCTTGTGCTGTATGGGGCCTCCCTTGAGCCTTTCTGATGACCCCTCGGATCGCTCTGGGTCTGCTGGCAAGGCGTTTGTGGAGACCCGGAAGGCCGGTATGTATGTATGTATGTATGTATGTATGTATGTATGTATGTATGTATGTATGCATGCATGCATGCATGCATGCATGTATGTATGTATGTATGTATGTATGTATGCATGTATGTATATATGTTTGTATGTATGTACGTATGCATGTATGTATGTATGTATGTATGTTTGTATGTATGTATGTATGCATGCATGCATGCATGTGTGTATGTATATATATATACATATATATAAATGTATGTATGTATGTGTGTGTATGTATGAATGTATGTATGTATGTACGTATGTATGTATGCATGCATGTATGTATGTACGTATGTATGTATGTATGTATGTATGCATGCATGTCTGTATGTATGCCTGCATGTATGTATGCATGTATGTATGTATGAATGTATGTATGTATGTATGTATGTATGTATGTATGTAGGTATTAATGTATGTATGTATATATGTATGCATGTATGTATGTATGTATATATGTATGTATGTATGTATGTATGTATGTATGTATGTATGTATGTATGTATACATGTATGTATGTATGCGTGCATGTATGTATGTATGTATGCATGCATGCATGCATGCATGCATGCATGTATGTATGTATGTATGTATGTATGTATGTATGTATGTATGTGTGTATGCATGTATGTGTGTATGTGTGTATGTATGTCTGTCTGTCTGTCTGTCTGTCTGTCTGTCTGTCTGTCTGTCTGTCTGTCTCTCGGTCTGTCTGTCTGTCTGTCTGTCTGTCTGTCTGTCTGTCTGTCTGTCTGTCTGTATGTCGGTATGTCGGTATGTGTATCTACATATAGATACCTGTGTAGACAGGGTGCAACACACAATGCTTGCATATATCCAGATCTCGTATCTCGCCCCCGTGTGTCAGTGCGACGCCGCTCCACTCCTCGACGGCATCCTCTCTGCACCCTTTCGGGTTCATCTGGGTGCTTGCCCCGCCTCCCCCCGCCCTTCGCGCCCGCGCGCGCAGGGCAGCGTGCGCCCGCGGGCGGGGCGGTGGTGCTGTGGGCTGTGGGACCTGCTCAAAAGCATCGCGAGGTGGGGTCCTCGGAAGGGTCAGCCACTGGTCGTCGAGTGACCAGCAAGGCGAATCGGGCGAGCCAGGCGGTCGCGACCTCAATGGGATGTCCGACGTGGAGCTCATGGGGGCCGAGTTCGAGCGTGAGAGGATCCGCATTGGCGTTTTTTCCGACGACCGCATGTGTGCGCTCGTGACGCACTTTGCCCGTGATGCACTTCTGTGCGTTCGGCGATCGCAAGTGCGACGCAGCGGTCATTCACTGTGGTCGCGGTCGGTGGCGCTTCTTTGCTGCCGTTCAAGGGCGACGCTGGCGAGGCCGAGTCCCGCGAAGCGTTGGGCAAGGCGATCCTGGCTGCGCGTCGTCAGGGGAAGACGAAGCCAGCGCCACAGGCAAAACGCGAGCCGCAGAGCTCCGACGACGCGTCGTCGATTATGAGGCTGCCACCTCCAAGGCAGCACCTCCTGCCCGCGAATGCCCCGGTGGTGGCGCCGGCTCCCGCGCCGCGCCGAAGGCTGGGCGAGAGATGTCCTTACGAAATCGCCAGGAGGAGCTCCGTGAACGCCGCGTCGACGCCAATGAGGGCCGAACGGCCGCGCCGGCGGCGATCCGACTCCGTTCGGGTAGTCTTGGGCTGGGCGACGAGGGCGGGGGCGAGCGGGACAGATCCCTCTGGGCCAGGGGCTCCAGACCCGCCACCAGTAAAAGAGGCACCGCCGTCATCTCCTTGTCCAGTCCACCGCCTCCACGCCGCTAGTAGGGTTCATCGAGGATACGACCCCTTGGTCAATCTTGTAAGTGTATCGTGCTTGGCTGCCCGACGTCTGTCGCAATTCGGGCTTCAGCGATCGGCCGTTTTTGAACAAACAGCCCACCGCCTTGGGGCATCATGCTCCCTGGGCCAGGGCCCCCGGAACCGCCGCCATCAAAGGGGGCATCAACGTCATTTCCTTTCGCGTTTTGCCGTTTTACCGCCATCGCATTGCTATTGGTCCTCGTCGGGGATGTGGTATTTGGTTTCTTTTCTAAGGAACTGGGCCTAGGGGCCGGTCTGGCGGCTATGATGTCGCCGTTGCCGCCGGGTCGCCTCCTCGTCGCCGCCCGTCGTCTGGGCTTGCGGGCCCGTGTGGCGGCTACGTTGTCGCTGTCGTCGCCCCGTGGCCGCCTTGTCGCCGCCCGTCGTCTGGGCTTGACCGCCGATCTGGCGGCTATGTTGTCACCGTCGCCGCCCCGTCGCCGCCTCGTCGCCGCCCGTCGTCTTGGCTTGTCAGCGCAGTGTAGTTGTCAAGCCCAAGTTCTTCGAAATTAATTGCGCAATATCGATTCTCCTTCCTTAAAAGAGGATCTCCCCCCTGGGATTATCGACACCCCTTTTCGTATTGCAATTTACATCTGATGTGCCCCATCGGCCATCCTGAATGCGAACTCGTACCATCCCAGCCAGGCCAGTATCGCCCCCCCCCGTCATCCTCTGGAAAAAAATGCTACGCGCGCGCACTCGTTCATGGAAAATCATCAGTTTTCAAAATTCACTTGCAAAAAAAGGAGACGGAGTGTACCAGCGCGCGTCGTCGCGCGCGCATGCCACAATCCTTCAAAACTTCCTGTTTCGTGAGGATTTGAAGATCGAGCGAAACCACACGTTTTTCAACATTTCCATATACTGCTACCAAACGGGCTTCGCGCGCGCATGTCGAAATCGTTCGAACGCCTTTGCGCACGTGCCGTCGCGAGAATCCTTTGCAACAGATGGGACGAAGTGCGCGCGCGCGTCGTCGCGCGCGCATGCCGAAACCCGTCAAGCACTTAAGATTTTGCACGGATTTCAGAAGCGAGTGTCAAGCAACACATGCGAACGCACATGGTTTCGCAACATCAGTTTACAAAAAACGTGCGCTCGCGCTCTTGCGCATTCTTGAGAAAACCGTAGGTTCTGGAACATGTTCAGGGAGTTCTGCCACACGGGCCTCTGCCGCCGCATGCCGACATCATTCGCACGCCCTTGCGCGCGTGCTGGGGGGGGGGGCACGATCCGTATTTCATAAAACCATGCGGGCCGCTATCGCGCGTCGGCCGCGCGCGCGTGGCGAACTCTTTCCAAAACCTTCATCACCGACGCGAGGACGCCGTCATCGTCGTCGGCGTGATCAGCATCGGCGCCCGCACTCAATGCCAAGTGGCCAGTGTCATTGACGTCGGCGTCATCAGCATCGCGGCCAGTGGCCGCGCCTTCGTCGGTGTCAACATCGTCACCAGCATCGCTACTGTTATGATCGTGTCTACCGTTGTCGACGTTGCCATGATACCGCGCTCGCCCAAATTTCCGATTCGCAATGAAGTGCCCGCTGGGATGTGCCCAGCGGTCAGCGCCACCGCGGCCGCGTCGGTGGCGCCAAACTAGCTGGCCGCTGTGCGCGCGTGCTAGGGTTGGCACGGCCGCAGAGATGCACCAGCCAACACCAAGCAGGCATCGCTTTCGCCACCGCGTGGGTTTTGCTAACCAAGTTGCGGGTGGGTGGGTGAGATGTTTGCAAGAGCATGGAATGTGTCAGCTCGTATGTTTAAATCAATCGCACCACATGGGTTGCACCACCTATATTCCACCACGTTTAGATTGCACCACGTAGAGTGCATACTGAGGTGGCGGACTTGCCGCCCTGCTCACCTTGATCTGCCCGCATGCCGCCTGTCATCTGTATGGTACCCACGTGCCTGCGGAGGGCTCGGGAGATCGTTGCCGCGGATGCGGGCAACTGCTCCAGCGCCCGGCGGGGGCCTTGCCAGGCCAGCAGGACGCCGATCACCCCCCTACCGGCAGGACGCCGATCCCAGGAGGACAACTTGCTGCCGTCGAACCGTCACAGCCTGAGGATATGGTGGACGACGACCTTCCCCCGCTGGGCACAGGGCTTTCTCAGCCATTGGATGCTGCCCATCTTGCTGCCCCGCCGGCTGCGGTCGTTGCCCCTCCAAGTCTTGGGGCCGCCTCTCACCTTCGGATAACGCTGGAGGACTTGCACAGTTTCCTCGAGTCGGACATGTTCCATCACTTCGACTTCGTGCAAGCTGGCGCGGCGACCGACCCGCAGACGGTGCGTGCGGCGGTGTCCCTTCCTGCTCGCATGCACGACCTCACGACAATTCTGCGTAAGCAGGGGTACCGCCTGGATGCGCAGGACCCGTGGTCGATGCTGGGTATGGGCCCCCTGTGTGGCCCGGAGCCCACTGAGATGGACATCGCCTTTCGCGCAAGGTCGGCCAGTCTTCTCCTGTCGCTTGCCAAGGATGCCGCGAGGAACGACGAGGATCGCGACGCGGCCGCTCAGGCGCAGGCCGCCGTCACATCCGCGGCAGCCCGTTGTGAGGAAGGCCTGCAGGAAACGCGCCGCACCCGACGCCAGGTTCATCCTGACAAACTGCCGCGGTGGAAAGAGCTGGGGGCCGACGCCATGGCAGCGGTGCGTTCCTGTCCACACGCCGCTGACAGTGACTTCATCACCCAGTGGTCGCAGGTCCTCGACCCCCGCGGGCGGCATGCTGACGCAGTCAGTAGGCACCGCCGCCTCGCCGACCTGCTGGAGAAAGGGGGCTCCAAATTTCTGGAAGAGATGAAGGGTCAGAAGGTGGTTACATGGGCGCCGAAGGAGTCGTGCGCCCTCGGCCGGGTCCTACACCACTTCCGCCGGCAGGACCCTGCCAGCAGCCCAGTGGAGATACATTTCCTCGCCCCGCTTCCCTCCTACCCTGGGGCGACCACGGTATCCCAGCACCTGGACCTGTGGACGCACCCGCTGCTGGGGGAGAAGCACGCCATGGTGGTCAAGAACGTCAGCCTGCTGCCCCAGCCGGTGGAGATGGTGTTGCCTGGTACGTATGGCCCCCGCCATGTTCGTCGAGGTTTTGCTTGCTTCCGCGTCTCGCGCACCGGCTCGCGGTCGCTCCCTGCGATGGTGCTCCCACGAATGCCATTGACGCAAGCCTCTGGCACATCGGGTCTCGTCGTGGATCTCCCGACGGAACTGCTCTGCTCGTTCCTACGTGGCCTGTCGCCCCCAGAGTTTGGTCTGATCGCGGCCAGGGACCCCGCCTGGAGCATCGGCGGCAGTGCGGAGCTCCCTCGAACTCGCGTCGATCTTCTTCAATCCCCTGGCATCTCTTCCATCGGTGTCGAGCTTCTTCTGCGACGGCTGAAACGGCAGGTCCTCGCCCCAGCGATGGCCATCGGCAACAAGGACCTCTTCATAGCAGACGACGCCTTGGTTCTTGAATGTCACTCTCCTGCAGCCCGGGTGCACGCCATCGCACTATGTTCGGAGGCTCTCTTCCTCGCGGAGGACCGGCTCTTGGTGCGGACGGAGGCATCGGCCGACGCATGGGTGGGGTTTATGGACCGCCTCTGCCGCGATGGTGAGGCCACGCTCATCTCCAGGCTTCGCTGGAAGGCCTGCGGTTTTGGTGGGCGACCCTTCGCGGTGCCCACGGTCACGGCTCTCGGCTTCGCTGCGTCTCGGCGCCGCAGGGGGAAGAGCGGGCGCGCGGCCCAGCAAGTCGACTTCGTCACGGAGCTTCGGATCAACGGGGGCCCTGGGCTGCAGGAGCGACGCCTCTTCGAATGGATCGTCTCCCACGTGTGCCAGCATGCTGGCTTGCAGCTCAGCGTCTACGACGCGGCTGACGAGCAGCACGACGGCTTCTGGAAGCATTTGGCCTCGCATGACGCATCGGCGCCGCCTGGGCGCGCCCGCCTCTATCTCGGCAGCCGCGAGGAGGTCGTGCGGGTCCACGGCGCGCTCCACGGCCAGGTGGTCCAGGGGGGGGTGACTGGCTGGCGGTCACTTTTCACAACGACCTGATGGACGCGGCCCCCCTGATGGGAAACGGGGGCCGGTGCTCTAGACGATCCCCGGGTATCCGGATCAGTGGCGGATCACTCGTGCACGTTTATTGGAACTCAGATTTTTGAGGCCGATGGTTCCGCTCGTTGGCTAGTCGACCTCGACCTGTCCCTCCGCTGCCCCGCTGGGCATCCGAGTGCTATGGTCCAGGCCGGCGTCGACATCAGCGGGGTCGCAGATGGCTTGAATTCAGCATCTCCAGCCCGTTCTTCTTTGTCTACCTCTTCGCGATGGTCTCCATGCCCCCTCCCGCGGCTGAGGCCGCGTATTCTGGCTCTTCATCTACATCGGCTCCATTGGGTACATGTCGGCGATGCGGCTGCTCTGCTTGATCGCGACGTCCCTCTGCGCGTTCTACGTCAGCAGGCCGTCCGATGGGCAGTCGGGGTCGGCTCGGCCCCCTCCCATCCGCCCCCGCGCGCAGCGGGCGATCGGGCTCGGGCTCCCGAGGGGGCACGTATTCCGCCAGCTAGCGGGCACTATGCCGGGAAGCTGTCCATGGTCACTTGGAACACCCGGGCGCTCTTCACCGTTGGCCCCGGCGAGCAGCGGGGCCGATCGCGGCGGGTACGCCAGCTGATGACCTCACGCGACATTGGTTTTTGGTCGGAGTCCCACGGTGCAGCGGATCGCTGCAGGGCGTGGCGGAATCCGCTGGGCTGCTCGCCCTGGTGGTCACCTGACCCCTCTGCGGCGAGCGCAGGCGTCGGGATCGCGGCGCTGGGTGATTTCCTCGAGCTCTTCGACAGCGTGCGCGTCGAGGTATTCTTCCCAGGCAGGGCAGCTGTCCTTCGCCTCTCTGGCTCGCGAGGCTGTCTGGACATCTTCTCGGTGTACTTCCCCGCGTGGGGACTCGACGCATGTGGGCGACGTGATCGAGGCGGGCTTCGATCCAGCGGGTCGCAGGGCGTCCAACTTCGAGTTGCGCGAGGCTCTTCGGCGTCGACTTGCTGGGCAGGTGTGTCCGCGGGAACAGGTCGTGAGCATGATCACTGGGGACTTCAATTTCGCGACTTCCGAGGCGGACCAGAGTTGTGCATCTTCGGCCGCTGCTACGGGCAGCGGCGACTACAGGGATTCGCCCCGCTGGCGCGACCTACTTGGCTTGCCATTCGGCGCCCACTTTATCAGCCTGATACCCCCTACGCCTCCCCCAACTCCCGGTCTCGCCTCGACCGCGTGTACTCCAACCAGTGCGACGCAGAGTACATGGGCAAGTCCTCCTCGTGCACTGCTATCCACTGGTGCCCCGCGCTCTCCTGGCACCGCCCAGTCAGCATGAGGAAGTGCCTCCCGGAGGGCGGCGGCGACGCGGAACCGCCTCTCTGCGACCAGGTGCTGGACCACCCGGATTGGCCTCGGCAGATATCGCTGGCCTGGCGTACCATCCTCCGCGACCGCCCTGGCGCTTTGGCCATCTCCGAGCTGCAGGTAGTCACCATGCGGCTTGCCCGGGTCGGGGAGGCGCCGCGAGCCGAGGCTCTCGAGGGCCGCGTCGGCGTTTCCGTGAAGGTCCTCCGGGCTTCTGAGCCGGGCGTTCCTGGGCGCGTCTCGCGCTGCCTGGGGCGTTATCCGCTGCTTCGCGACTTGGTGCGGAATCCGTGCGACTTCCACTCGCTGGCCGGCCCGCGGCTGGCTCGAGTGCGCCGCGTCATGGATCTCCAGCGGGACTTCACCATGCAGGAGCTCAATAGCTTGCGCGAGGACCTCCGCGACTTGGATCCCGCCCAAGCGGCGCGGCGGCGGCGCAGGAATCTCCACCTGGTGTGCCGCCTCGCCCCCAGCCGCAGCTGCTAGCGCTTTGCAAGAGACACGCCGTCTGGCGAGGCCACCACCGACCCCGGGAGATGCTGCGGCTGATCCGGGAGCATTGGGAACGAGTGTTCCGGCGGCGAAATGTGGGCGAAGGGATAATGGCGACGAGGCTGCGTGAGGATGCCCGGCGCCTCCCTGCGAACTGCCAGGACCACCCCCTCCGCTCCGCGTTTCCTCGGGGCACCTTCCGGAAGGCCATCTTGCTCGCGAAGAATAGCGCGCCTGGCCGCGATGGCATCCCATTCAAGGCTCGAGAGATCAAGGTTCTCGCGGCTGCCGTCTTCGAGGCGGCGTGCCAGGAGATGTCTGCCCCCGACGGCTTGGGCCGGATGAGGGCGGAATGGGCGTCCTTCAATGAAAACCTCATGGTCTTTTTGCCCCGGAGGGCACCGAGGTGTTCACCTCTGGCAACTTGCGCCCTCTCAGTATTGTCGACGCCGACAACCGCATCTTGGACAGTGCCGTGCGTCTGCACATCGAGCCTATCATGGCTCCTGGGATCTCTTTGGAGAAGCGTGGGTTTCTGAGCGGCCGCTCCATGATCGCCAATATAATGGGCGTCGAGGAGGCCATGCTGGACTCCACCCTCTCCCAGGACAGCCCTGTGGCAGTGTTCCTGGACTTCGAGGCGGCTTTCCCCAGCCTCAGCCAGGGGTTCGTCCAGCGCGTCTAGGAGACGCGAGGATGGCCGCTCTGGATGCGTCGGTTCGTGTCTGTGTTGTGCGACAACAAGTTCTGCGTCCTGTCTATCTGTGGCGCCGCAGGCCCCGGGTTCGAGGTCGCTGCGGGGGTCAGGTAAGGATGCCCTCTATCGCCGCTCCTCTTTTCCATCATCTCATATGTCTTGCTTCGTCGGGTCCGGCGCCTGTTGCCCGAGGTTCTGATCAGGGCTTGCGCGGATGACATTGCGCTCGTCCTGCAGCGGCTGCCAGAGGTCAAGAGGTTGGAGATCGTCTTCGGCGAGTGCGAGTTCGTCTCCCGCCTGAAGCTCCGCGCGAGAAAATCAGTGATCGCGCCGTTGTCCCTGCACGGGGGCGACGAGATGCGGGCCGCCGTCGCCGCAGAGGCTTGTGCTTGGGGTTCCTTCAGCATCGCCGGGCACGCGAAATACTTCGGTTTCCTTCTTGGCCCCACTCGCGGCGCAGAGGCTTGGGAGGGCGCCGTCCGCGAGATGCACGTGAGGGCGCAGGTCTGGAAAGGCATCGGAGGCGGCGCGCTCGCCACGCTCACTGCGCTACGCATGTGCGTGCCCCCACTGGCTGGGTTCCTCGCGCAGCTGGAGGAGCTCCCGCCGATCTGGGGGCAGGAGGAGTTGCGGCTGGCGAGCGCGCTCTTCCCTGGCGCTCGGGGTTGGGCGCCCCCCGCGCTCGTGCAGAATCTGCGCAGCCTGGGCTTCCCCGCGGATGTGCCGAGCATGGGGGCCACGGCTCTCGGCGTCAAGTGCCGGGTCCACCGGTGGGAGGGCGTGGGCTGCGGGGGTATCCATGTTCGCCGTCGTTTGCTGCGACTCTCCGCGAGACAGGCCCTCTTGCAATTTCCAGACCAGAGTGCTGCTTGGCTCCCGTTGGCTGGTCGGCAACTTCTTCGCCGACCTCCAGAAGGCGCAGCAGAAGCTCATCGACTTGGCCGGCGCCGGGCGCATGAGCGTGGGGAGTTTCTTACAGGGGTCTTCGCCCACCCCGCTCCCGAAGGGGCGGTGGCAAAGGAAATTCAGTCAGCTCATGAGGCAACCGGCCGTTATTGAGATCCACATTTTTTTCGCCGCCGGCTGGGCAGATGGTGTCTTCCCCTTCTTCCTGGCCGTCGTGTCGGGCGACTTGAAGCTGTTCTTCGGCGTCTTGGCCCCGCGGTGCCCCCGTGCGTGTGGGCAGCTACTCTCATGGCAGCGCTGGGCGATTGGACCTGCGCGGTCTCCAGCCTCCGTGCAGCGCATTGCTGCTTTGGTTGCCAAGCAGGTCGGGGCTCCATGCAACGGTGCGCGAATTGTCCAGTGGTGGCGAGACTGGCTGGGATTCGGCTACGATTGGCCGCGGCGCCCTTCGGGGACCGGCTCCAGGATTTTCGCCCTCTCAGTGGAGTCTCAGACAATTCTCAATTGGCGCTGAGAGCCTTGCGTCTTTATGCGACATTCATCGCCGCCGATGCCGCCCGTCATGGGCGAGCGACAGTTACGAGCGACGTGTGGATTCAAGCCGTGACAGAGGCGGCGGGCAGGGACTCGCCGCTCAGGCGCATAGTCTCCTCCCTCTGGAGCGCGCCATCTCCCTTTGCGTGACCATCGCGAACTTCTACGAGCACCTCTGGGCCCTCGTGGTCCGCTTCTTCTACCTCCGGCTCTACTGCATGCTGTTCAACAACTTCGTCCGGGCTGCTTGGTGGCCTTCGCCTACGCCTTGGTTTGGGGTGCCGTCCACGTTCGTGTTCTGATTTCGCCGCCTGTTCTGTTTCCCCTTGCCTTCCTCCTCCTCCGCTTCATTGAAGTCGAAACTGTGTAAATGAAACGTTTGCGTTCGCACCGTTAGGTCACGCGGGTGCCTTGACTGTCAGGCAGTCGGGCGATGACCACGTTGCCTTGTTTGCCCTCCCTCCTCTTCTTCCTTCTCCCCTCGTCTCGCCTTGCTCCCGGCGCAGCGCCGATACATTTTCGTGTAAATTCGTGTTGTTATAACTGCCCGAATTTCTGCCCCCTCCCCGACCGCTCGCCGGGGCTATCATTATCTCAGGTGGCTCCTTTCCCTTTCCCTCTGAATCTTGTGACGCTTACCCGGGTTGTATATAAAACCGCTGGTCAATTTCTGCCGCGTGTCGCTACGGAGTGCATTGGTGACTCGAGAGCTGTTGCGATCGCCCCCTCCCGGGGGAAAAAGCCACGTAGAGTGTATTCTGCAAGTTGCACAACATGGAGTGCACCACGTATATTGCGCACGAAACAATGTACAACATTATTTCTGAACCACGTGGGGTGCACGGCATATGTTGCGCCGCGTAGATAGATAACACCACATTATTAGTAACGCATACGTTGCGCCATATTTACGTACACAACGTAGGTAGCTCAACATGTATTGCACCACGTGGCATGCGCCACGTGAAGTTGCGCCACGTATATTGCGCCACATAGATGGCACCACGTAGGTTTCACCACCGCTATTGTACCACATCGGTTGCATAACGTACATGGCTGGAAACACATTGTTTGGGATCTGCGCTGGCTAACATGTTTCTTCTTAAGAGAACGCGGCGGATTTTGCCACTTGGGGCCCTCTTGGGGTTGCTCTTGGGGCTCTCTCGGGCTTGGGGCGTTCTGGGGCCACGTGAGTCTGTCGTGAAGTTTTGTTAGGCCTTTCCGAGGGTTTTTCGGGTTACTTGAAGCAGTTCTTGAACATTTGAGAGTTCCTGGCAGCTCCCAAAAGTTCTGGGAGACTCCCAGGAGCTCCCAAGAATTCTTTGAAATTTGCAGGAACGGCTGGGAAAGTGGAGGTGTGTACCTTAAAGAACCTCAGAGCCACTCCGCGTTTCAGGTCTCAGGGCTGCATGAACCCTGGGGCACTCCTCCATGTGCTGACGGCGCGGTGACGGAGACGTGTGTGTATATATACGCAAGAGTGCATTGGCGCTTCGCGCCATGCACCTTGGTCCTTGAGGATTTGCATATGTTGGTCGTTCGCACCATCCCTAGGGGCCTCGCAAATTGGCCCTTTCCCTGCGGTGGTTTGGGTTCGAAAGGCGCCGGGTGGAGGGCGAAGGATCGGAGGGAAGGAATCTCGGAGAGCGAGGAAAGGAAGCGGATGTGGGGGTGGGCGAGTGGTGGAGCGGCAGCTGGAGGAGGAGGAGGAGAAGGAGGAGGAGGAGGAAGAGGAGGAGGAGGAGGAGGAGGGGGAGGACGAGGAGGAGGAGGGCGCTTTCGGGGGACGGCGAATAATGTTTGTAGCGGGTTGCAGCGTGTCGCAACGGGGCACGCGAACGCAAGTAATTTTTGGGGAATGCAGCCAATCCCGGCTTCGCAACAGATTTCCGGGATTTGTGGTTGCAAGCCCGGGATTCGGGTCAGTTTGGTGGAAAACGCCGTGTGGGCTTTGTTGGAGCCCTGGTGGGCCAGCCAGCTTTGGGCCGTCTCGATCCGTCTTGGGGTCATCTTGGGCTGTGTTGGGGTTCTTGGGCCCTCTAGGGACCTTACGGGGGCCACGGAGGCCCTTCTGTTGGCCTCCCATGACCTTTTTGGGGGCCTCCCATGGCCTTCTTGGGCTTCTCTTGGGGACCTTGTGAAGGCCTGTTGGGCCTCTTTTTGGCTCATGTGCTGTTTCCTTGGGCAGTCTTGGGGCCGTCCAGGCCGTCTAGAGGCTTTCTTGGGGGTCTGTGGGGCCGTCTTGGGGCGATACTGGAGGCCTTCTTGGCTGTTTTGGACGCTGCTAAGACCCGAACGGCGAATGTGCTGAAAATGCAGGTTTTCCTAAAGGAATGAGGCGATTCTGAGAACCCTGTTGAGGGCCTCCTGGGCCGTCTTGGGGGCCTCTGGAGGCCATCCGGGTCCTTCTTGGAGCGCTCTTGTGCTGTCTTGGGTCTCTCTTCGGCCTCTTTGATCACCGCTCTGATCGCTTGGGGCCTGCTGGCAGGACCCGTCTAGGCATCCTCGGAGGTCCAGGACGAGCCGAGGGACCTTTGGCAAACATGTCCGGGGGGCCCAGAAACCTGTGATCCTGGGGGTCCACTTTGGGGGGGGGGGGCGGGTTCCCCCCCCCCTGGGCTTGTAAGAATGTAAGAAGAGGTAAACATATGCATCGAGATATACACATATTTTACACGCACACACACATGTATATATATATATATATATATATATTCATAGAGAGACACATCGCAAGTACACATGCGCGTATCGTTGTTTCAAACAGATGTCACTGCCTCATTCCGCGTTGCCTGTAGTGCCTTCTTCTACCAACCATTCCCCCCTCTGCCTCTCCTCATGCACCATCTTCGCTGTGCCATCTTCAGGAGGGTGAGTGGGAAGTCATGGACATCATGAAAGAAGGGGGCGGCTTGTATATGGGGGAGATCTTCTTCGCAGGCCTCATCGGTGCCATGGGAGTGGTTTTGGTGACTGGCGGGGGGGGGGAGAGCACCTGCTCCAGAGCATCTTACCCGTCGCTTTTGTGCTCGGAACTTCGATCCGACGGTTGCGTGATCATTGCGCGGGAAGAGAGAATGGCGCACAAGAGAAGAGGGGTTGAGACCTCGTGGGGAGGGCACGTCAGGGGCCTCGGCGCCCTCTCTGCACCCCGTCCCGCTGGTGAAAACTGAAAGCGGAGCGGGCACCGCGGGCTCGGCCCAAAGGGAGGTATGTTTTCACACACGCACACACACACACACCTCCTCCTCCTCTTCCTCCCCATCCGCCTCCTCAGTCCTCCACCTCCTCCTCCTCTTCCTCCTTCCCCCCCTCCTCCTTCTCCTACTCCTCCTCCTCCTACTCCTTCTGCCCGTGTTCCGTCTCACTCCTTCTCCTCCTTCCTCTATGCTCTTTAGGAGAAAGAGGAAGCGAATGTATTAGGACTCGATCTGGCAGGGCGCTTTGCGGGGTACGTTCAGGAAGGCCGCCGCAGGCGGGGCCGTAGCAGAGATCGAGATCGGGGCTCTGCCCATTCCCGCCCCTCTGCCCCCGCTGCATTGTTGCGACGGCTTGGGAGTCGCGATGCGCCGCAGTAGGTGAGGCTCGACGGTTTTCTCAACACTTTTTTGTTATCCGTCGGAATGTTACCAGAGTTTCAATGTGGGGCTCCCATTGCAGTGTTGACTTCGTTTGGGGATCGACATTTTGCTCCCGCTGTTGCAATTGGCGCTCTCTCTTCCCAGCGTGGGCCACAATTCTGGACTGACTTTTTCATCGTTGTTGTCGCCCCGCTCCTTTCCCCCCTCTGCCTTCCACTGGTCCTCCTCCTGCTGCTCCCGGTCCACCTGCTCCTGCTGCTGCTGTTCCTCCTCGTCCTACTCCTTCCTTGGCCTCATCCTCTTTCTCCCACTCACCTCTTGTTCATCCGTCTCCTCCTCCTCGTGCGTTCTGGTCCTCGTCTTCCAACGTGCACAGCTCCTCTTTTCTGACGGCGCATAACACGATGAGGCCCTTTCTAGAAGTCCAGGTCCGCTATGACACCCGTCGGCGGATGAAGAAGCATCAGCGCAACGGGAAGGGATGGGTGGGAGGGGTAGGATGTCAGACATGGCGCGAGCGCACCTCGCTTGCCCTCCTCCCCTCTCCCTTGTCCATCCTACCTCCGTCCTCCCACCTCCGGCCTCCCCGTCCCCTGTCCTCCTCCTCCCTCCTTCCGCCGCCTCCTGCCTCCTCGCTCCTCCTCGTCTCCCCCCCTCGAAGCCCGAAGCGTGGACGGAACGATGCCCCCACCTGGCAGGAGAGTCGTGTGCACCGCTTCCTGCCCCACAGAGGGCCCGCCGGAGCGCCCGATCGCGTTCCGGAATTTCGATCTTCGAACCCCTGGAGGGTGAGGATGATAGCGCTGACGGCGACGACGAGGAGAAGGAGGAGGAGGAGGAGGACGACGGCGACGATGACGGCGACGAC
>CAUYUJ010014708.1:270318-310318 GCA_963575745.1 Prorocentrum cordatum
CGACGATGATGCTGATGCTGATGATGATTATGATGACGATGCTGCTGCTGATGATGATGGTAATGATACTGATAAGGACGATGATGATGGCGATGGTGCTGATGATGCTGCTGATGATGATGCTGATGCTGATGATGCTAATGATGGTGATGCCGATTATTATGATGATGTTGCTGATGATGGTGATACTGATGATGATGATGCTGATGCTGCTGATGATGACGATGATAATGATGATGGTGCTGATGCTGACGCTGATGCTGCTGATGATGATGCTGCTGATGATGATGGTGATCCTGATGATGATGATGCTGATGATGATGACGATGACGATGACGATGCTGATGATGCTGATGATGATGCTGCTGATGATGACGATGCTCATTATGATGTTGATGCAGATGCTGCTGCTGCTGATGATGATGATGATGCTGATGATGCTGCTGCTGATGATGATGATGATGCTGCTGCTGATGCTGATGCTGTCGATGATGCTGCTGCTGCTGATGATGATGATGATGATGATGACGATGATGATGATGATGATGATGATGATGATGATGATGATGATGATGATGATGATGATGATGATGATGATGATGACGATGATGATGATGATGATGATGATGATTGTGATGAGCTTGTTGACGATGATGCTGGTAGCGAGTGCAACTCGCAGATCTGAAGGTTGAGCAGACTTCGGAAATGATTGGGCGTGGAGGAAGAGGAGGACGATGAGAAGGGAGACGAGGGGGAGGCGAAGGAGGAGGAGGAAGAGGAGGAGGAGGAGGAGGAGGAGGAGGAAGAGGAGGAGGAGGAGGAGGAGGAGGAGGAGGAGGAGGAGGAGGAGGAGCCAACGGCGGAGGGGGAGGAGGGCAAGCTAGGTGCACTCGCGTCATATCTGACATCCTACCCCTCCCTCCCATCCCTTACCACGGCGCAGATCCCCTCTCTACTCGCACAGTCGGATGTCGAGCAGGGCAATGATCCCGAAAGGGTACGCGATGCATTGTAGAGCACGGCATGGTATGGCGTAGAAGAGCACCGCGAAGCGTAGTATCAACCTAGCATGGCATTGCATGCCGTGGCATGGCACGGGAAATGACGCCAGCGCTGCAGCGGGAGCACGCGTCGAAACGAACAGAAACGCGGAAATGAGGCCAGCGCTGCAGCGGGAGCACGACTCGGAACGAGTGGAAGCACGCCAGAATCGGCCCGGGAGGCTTCCCGGGCGCCAGAAGCAGAAATTCTTGACGCTTCGCGTATCCCCACCAACCCCACGTGGCTTCCCCCATCGACGGCGCCACGCGCCACAGTGGTATCAGTGGCTTCGTTACTCGAAGTGCGGCTTGGGATGTGGTGCTCAACAACAGTTTTTCTTCATTCGTCATTTCCAGGTCGTTGGCCCCGCCGACGCTTGGGAGGTGTCGTCTGTTCTCCGTGGGGTGGGCCTTGGAGGGCCACCGACGAGCACAGGGTGCTCTGTGAATGAGTCCGCCTCGCCGCTCTGCCTTCTGTGCTCTTTTTCCTGTCTTGCCCTCTCGCTGCTTCCCGCGCTACTTCCCTAGAGGCTGCAGGGGTACTGGCCCTGTGTGCGGCGTCAGTGGCGGTTTCGCCTGCGAGCTGGCGCCGTCAGGGCGACTCCTCGTTGGCTTCCGTCGGCAATCGCTCAGTGCTTCTTTGCATGTGCACTCGGCCGGACAGCTCGGCGCGAGTTCCAGCAGTCGGGCCTCGAGGCTCCGGCCTGCGCCTCCCGCTGCTCGGCATTAATTATCTGACTCTGGCTCCTGTTTGCTCAATTGTCTCGCCTTCTGGGCTTTTCCTTGCGGGCCGCTGGTCAGGTATCCCCACCTGCTGGGTACTGGCCCTGTGCGCAGTCTGCCGACAGTTTGTGGCAGTTCCGCTTGCGAGCTGGCGCCGTCAGGGCGTCTCCTCGTTGGCTTCCGCGGGCATTCGCTCAGTGGTCTTCTGCATGTGCACTCTGGCCGGTCTCGTTCTGGCCTGCGCCTCCTGCTGCTTGGCAGCTTAATCATCTGGCACTGTTCCCCAGCTTGCCTGATTGACTCGCCCTCTGGACTTTTCGTTGCGGGCCGCCGAACAAAAAAGTATCCCCACCAGCCCATCCAAAAACGATGCCCAGGCGAATTGCGGTGATCAGGGAAGTGAGGGAGCATACGGAGTAGCAAAGGGCTGGGGGACCCGTCTTACCCAAGAGGGCCAGGATGGAGGAGGAGGAGGAGGAGTCGGAGGAGGAGTCGGAGTCGGAGTCGGAGGAGGAGGAGGAGGAGGAGGAGGAGGAGGAGGTGGAGGAGGAGGAGGAGGTGGGGGGAGGAGGAGGAGGAGGAGGTGGAGGAGGAGGTGGAGGAGGAGGTGGAGGAGGAGGAGGAGGAGGAGGAGGAGGAGGAAGGAGGAGGAGGAGGAGGAGAGGAGGAGGAGGAGGGGGTTGAGGGGGAGGAGGGGCTGCAGGTGGTTAGAAAGTGGAGGGGGAGGATGGGAGGAGGAAGGAATAGGAGGATGATGAGGAGGAGGGGGTAGGAGGAGGAATGATGTGGAGGGGAGGAAGAGAAGAGGAAGGAGGTGGAGGAAGGAGGATGAGTAGAGGAAAGAGCAGCAGTAGCCGCAGGATGAGGAGAGGAGGAGGAGGAGGAGGAGGAGGAGGAGGAGGAGGAGGAGGAGGAGGAGGAGGATGAGGAGGAGGAGGAGGAGGAGGAGGATGAGGAGGAGGAGGAGGATGACAAAGATGAGAAGGAACAAGAACAATGACGTGCACAAGAGCCTCGTAGGATGTCCCTTGGAAGTTGTTTTGGAGTCCTCTTGGAGCGCCTGGGGGATTCTTGGATGCCTCGGGGATCCTGTTGAGGCCTCTCGGGGGTCTAGGGAGCCTCTTCAGGGCCTCTTGGGGGCCTCTTGGGGCCTCCTGGGCGCCTCTTGAGGCCCTCTTGGGGCGCTCTTGGGAGCCTTGGGAACGCTCTTGGGGCCATCTTGGAGGTGATCGATCAAAGGAAGGGGGTCCCCCAATTAACCGCCCCCCTCGGGAGCCTTTAAAATCGGCCAAAACCCTGGTAAAACCGATGATTTTGGCTTCTTCGCCGAGGCCGTTTTGGACGCTCCAACTACCAGCGAAACCCCCCGTCCAGGTCCAGAGGAGGGGGTTAGGGGGAGGGGTAAACCTTTCCCCGAAGGGGAATGAGGGAAGATGGAAGAGGAAACTCCCTAAACCACCTACGCCCAGAGGGCTGGTGGGATTCAGCATTTTCAAAAGAAACATGTGTATTGGAATGGCCTTTTTTCGGCGCCGCCTCGGAACTCGATTTTCCGGCGCCGGCCGGAATCGGCTCCGGACCCGGCCCGGGCGCCGGCCCGGGCGCCGGCTCGGGCATCTGGCCTGGGCGCCGGCTCGGGCGCCAGCCCGGGCGTCGGAATCGGCCTGGGAGGCCCCCCGGGCGCCGGAAGTAAAACTTTAGTATTTTCGAAAGAAAAATGTGTATTAGAATGGCCTTTTTTCGGCGCCGCCTCGGAACTCGATTTTCCGGCGCCGGCCGGAACCGGCTCCGGACCCGGCCCGGGCGCCGGCCCGGGCGCCGGCTCGGGCGTATGGCCCGGGCGCCGGCTCGGGCGCCGGCCCGGGCGTCGGAATCAGCCCAGGAGGCCTCCCGGGCGCCGGAAGCAGAAATTGAGCATTTTCAAAAGAAAAATGTGTATTGGAATGGCCTTTTTTCGGCGCCGCCTCGGAACCTCCGGACTCGGCGGCCCGAGCGCCGGCCCCGGCGCCGGTTCGGGCGTGCAGCTCAAGCGCCGGCGGACATGATGCCAGCGCTGCAGCGGAACACGATTCGGAACGAGCGGGGCCCGAAAATGAGGCCGGCGCCTCAGCGAGAGCATTTTTTTGGAACAATTATCCCGGCAAAGCTACCTAACAGCGATGTGTAGAAGCATATCTGGAAGCACTCCCTTGACGATTCAGACGAGAGTCCAGGTTTTAGAATTCTGCTGTTCTCGCAGTCGCAGTCGCATTCGCGATGACAGTCGCAGTGGCAAGGGCAGTCGCAGTCACAGCCTCAGCCTCAGCCTGCCTCAGCATCAGCCTGCCTCAGCCTCAGCCTCAGCATGCCTCAGCCTCAGCCTCAGCCTGCTTCAGCCTCAGCCCCACTCGGCCAGCCTCGGCCTCAGCCTCAGCCTCAGCCTGCCTCAGCCTCAGCCTCAGCCTCAGCCTGCCTCAGCCTCAGCCTCAGCCTGCTCAGCCTCAGCCTGCCTCAGCCTCAGCCTCAGTCTGCCTCAGCCTCAGCCTCCTCAGCCATCAGCCTCAGCCTGCCTCAGCCTCAGCCTGCCTCAGCCTCAGCCTCAGCCTCAGCCTCAGCCTCAGCCTCAGCCTCAGTCTGCCTCAGCCTTCAGCCTCAGCCTCAGCCTCAGCCTCAGCCTGCCTCAGCCTCAGCCTCAGCCTGCCTCAGCCTCAGCCTGCCTCAGCCTCAGCCTCAGTCTGCCTTCAGCCTCGGCCTCAGCCTCAGCCTGCCTCAGCCTCAGCCTGCAGCCTCAGCCTCAGCCTCAGCCTGCCTCAGCATCAGCCTGCCTCAGCCTCAGCCTCAGCCTGCCTCAGCCTCAGCCTCAGCCTGCTTCAGCCTCAGCCCCAGTCTGCCTTCAGCCTCGGCCTCAGCCTCAGCCTGCCTCAGCCTCAGCCTGCATCAGCCTCAGCCTCAGCCTCAGCCTGCCTCAGCTCAGCCTGCTTCAGCCTCAGCCTCAGCCTGCCTCAGCCTCAGCCTCAGTCTGCTTCAGCCTCAGCCTCAGCCTCAGCCTCAGCCTCAGCCTCAGCCTCAGCTGCTCAGCCTCAGCCTCAGCCTGCCTCAGCCTCCTTCTGCTCAGCCTCAGCCTCCTCAGCCTCAGCCTCGGCCTTCATGCCTCAGCCTCAGCCTCAGCCTCAGCCTCAGCCTCAGCCTCAGCTCAGCTTCAGCCTCAGCCTCAGCCTGCCTCAGCCTCAGCCTCAGCCTGCTTCAGCCTCAGCATCAGCCTGCCTTCAGCCTCGGCCTCAGCCTCAGCCTGCCTCAGCCTCAGCCTGCATCAGCCTCAGCCTCAGCCTCAGCCTGCCTCAGCATCAGCCTGCCTCAGCCTCAGCCTCAGCCTGCCTCAGCCTCAGCCTCAGCCTGCTTCAGCCTCAGCCTCAGTCTGCCTTCAGCCTCGGCCTCAGCCTCAGCCTGCCTCAGCCTCAGCCTGCATCAGCCTCAGCCTCAGCCTCAGCCTGCCTCAGCATCAGCCTGCCTCAGCCTCAGCCTCAGCCTGCCTCAGCCTCAGCCTCAGCCTGCTTCAGCCTCAGCCTCAGTCTGCCTTCAGCCTCGGCCTCAGCCTCAGCCTGCCTCAACCTCAGCCTGCCTCAGCCTCAGCCTCAGCCTGCTTCAGCCTCAGCCTCAGTCTGCCTTCAGCCTCGGCCTCAGCCTCAGCCTGCCTCGGCCTCAGCCTCAGCCTGCCTCAGCCTCAGCATCAGCCTGCCTCAGCATTCAAAATGTGGCACAGGAGTGGAGTTTTTTGGGAACTCGAAGAAAACGAAGTGACCTACAGTTGGCTCCGGGCATTCAAAATCATGCCCAGGAGTGGAGTTCTGGGAACTCGAAGACCACGAAGTGGCCTACAGTTGGCTCCGGGCATTCAAAATCATGCCCAGGAACGGAGTTCTGGGAACTCGAAGAACACGAAGTGGCCTACAGTTGGCTCCGGTCATTTAAAATCATGCCCAGGAATGGAGTTCTGGGAGCTCGAAGACCACGAAGTGAATTACTGTTGGTAAACAGGAATCCCCGGCATCCTCCCCCGGATCGCGCCCAGACCCCCCTGGGGAGTCATGATGCTCTCTTTTGACGTTACTAGAAGCCTATCAGTCTTCGCTTTTAGGTAAAATGCAAGCGAAAACCTAACTCGGGGGAAACCTGTGTAAAAAACAATAGGGTGGGGAACACTCCCAAGACGTCATCAGGGGAAGAGGGAGAGTAGTATTCATATTGAGTAATTGTAGAGGAAGAGGGCGGATGGGGGGAAGGGCCGAGGAGGAACGGGGGCGGATGCCCCCCCCTCCTCTCGCCCAGCTCTTCGCGGAGGAAGAGGGGGAGGAGACATGGCAGAGAGGAGAACATGTCAGAATATGATGGAGCCTTTGTCCCAGACCCCCGACGTCATGAATTTTTCATGACGTCGACCCCCAGCGGTCTGGACCCTTTCCCCGGGACCGGTTCTTCGTCCTGAGTCGTTTTTTGACGGTCCCGAGGGCCGGTAAGGGCCCCCAGAGGCCAAA
Source organism: Prorocentrum cordatum (assembly GCA_963575745.1). NCBI lineage: Eukaryota > Dinophyceae > Prorocentrales > Prorocentraceae > Prorocentrum > Prorocentrum cordatum. Next base: position 276,593 of record CAUYUJ010014708.1, read on the forward strand.
GATTATGAAAAACCTCCCGTCGTAATTTTTTCATAACTCGGGGGGGTCTGGGGTCCAGGCGAACTGTCAGGCAGATCCAAGAGCAACAGGGTGAGCGGTGCGGCAAGGGGCTCCTCTGGAGCCGAAGAGTCTGACTAGGTGAGCCCTCCAACGGCCCACCGCACGAACTGCTCGTGCGGAGGGGCAGGAGGAGGAGGGAGGAGGAGGAGGGGGGGGAGGAGGAGGGGGAGGAGGAGGAGGAGGAGGAGGGGGAGGAGGAGGAGGAGGAGGAGGAGGAGGAGGAGGAGGAGGAGGAGGAGGAGGAGGAGGAGGAGAGAGGAGGAGGAGGAGGAGGAGGAGGAGGAGGAGGAATAATAATACGAATCATAGCATTAATCATCAGAGCAATAATAATGCGACTCATGTGATTATTAAACATACTATTTAGATTAATTTTGATAACAATGCAAGAGAAGACGATTACTATTCATAATGCCAATTAGAAGGGCGACGAATACTGCTACTACTAAGCTGTTGTTAATGCTACTAAGTGTGATAACGCTATTAAGACGAGTAAACCTACTACTAATCAAACCAACCGTACTAAGCATAAATGCAATAATACATAGACGATAGTAATAATAACAACCATCTTAAACATATTTTGAACAAGACTAATCTTAAGAAAAAGAGTAGGAGGAGGGAGGAGGGAGGATGGAGGAAGTCGGAGGGAGGAGGGAGGAGGGATGGAGGGACGAGGGAGCAGGGAGGAGGGAGGAGGGAGGAGGGAGGAGGGAGGGAAGAGGGATGAGGGAGGAGGGAGGAGGGAGGAAGGGAGGAGGGAAACAGTGAATGGTGGTAAGTGGCTCTCTAAGGTCTTGAAGGTCTGAGTTATGGAGGTATATTGACACTCCTCCCTACGGTCGTCGTCGTTGGCCGAGGGACCGTAGGGAGAGCCTCGGCCCCCTCCAGCGCCAATGACGGCTTCATGGATTGGCGTACTGATGGGAGTGGGACCCTGGCAGCGCCTATGATGGTAGCTGCCGAGGGGTGGCGCCTATGATGGTCACCAACGGAGGGGCAGAGGCCTCTGATGGTCCTCGCCAGAGGAGGGGAGGGAGGGGAGGCCGATGTCCCGGATCGTCTGGCCGTCCGTGATGCGTCCTGGTCCTGAGGCGGGAATTCCTGAAAGGAGGGGACAAAACAAAAAACGGCATACGTAGTATCGACACCGAACTGAGTAGGCCCTACGCACTCGGTACCCCACGGGGGGATAACGAGTGCGCACGCTCACGCTTTGGTGCCAGTGTGTTGCGTCCGTGGGGGCGGACGAAACGTGCCCCCCCAGGGGCAAACCAAGGGCCCCGGGGACAGCCACGCCCCGCCGAGAGGGAAGGGGGTTGATAGACGATAGACACTACGACCGACCGCCCTGAGGTGAGGACAGAGATGTGGGGGCCAACAAACCCCTCATCAGGCAGGCTGCATCGGAGGGCGGAATCTGTCCGCCCCCGCCCGAGCGTAACACAGTGGAACCAGCCCAAAGAATTCCCCAGCGAGAGGTCCAGTTAGGCCAGGAGGAGGGAAGGGGCGTCGAGGTGGTCGTCTTGGTCGTCCTCCCCCTCCCGCTTCCGGGCCCTGGTGCGGCTGCCTGCCGCAGCCGTGCCTCCGAGTCGTGCGCCCAGGAGGGCGGCGAGCACGCCGAGCACGGCAGCCACGGCGAGGATCCGCGCTCGCAAAACAGTCGCAGTCGTCGCCTTGGGTGTCTTCGTGGTCGTCGTCGCTATAGCAGGGAAGGCGAGGAGGAGGAGGAGGAGGAGGAGGAGGAGGAGGAGAAGGAGTAGGATGAACAGGAGGAGGAGGAGGAGGAGGAGGAGGAGGAGGAGGAGGAGGAGGAGGAGGAGGAGGAGAGGAGGAGGAGGAGGAGGAGGAGGAGGAGGAGGAGGAGGAGGAGGAGGACCGGAGGCGGAGGAGGCGGAGGAGGAGGAGGAAGAGGAGGTGGAGGAGGAGGTGGAGGATGAGGGGGGAGGAGGAGGAAGAGGAGGAGGAGGAGGAGGTGGAGGAGGAGGAGGAGGAAGAAGAATAAGCATAATAATAATATTCTTATTATGAAGAAGAGTACTACTACTAAGAAGAATAATACGAAGAATACGAATAAGAAGAAGACGAATAAGAAAACGAATAATAATAATATTTATACTAAACAGAAGAAGACTTATAATAATAGTTATGAGAATTAGAATAATAATCATAATACTAATACGAATGCTACTAATACTAATAATACTAATAATACTAGTACTGATAGTAGTAATACTATTATTAATAATAATATTAAGAATACTAATACTTCTAAGAATACTACTACTACTACTAATAATAGTAGTAGTAATAATAATATCAATAATAATACTAGTAATGCTAATCATAATAATAATAAGAATAAGAAGAAGAACAGTAATATGAATAATACTAATAATAATACTAATAATACTAATACTAGTACTAATAAGAATATTAATAATACCAATAATAATAGTACTAATAATACTAATAATAATGATAATATTCAGCATACTAATCATAATAATAATACTACTAATAATAACAACAAAACTAATATAATAATAATAATGAGGATAATAATAATAACAATAATAGTAATAATATTAATAGTACTACTACTACTACTACTACTACTAATAATATTAATAATTTAAATAATACTATTACTAATAACAACAATCATAATATGGAGAAGACGAACAAACATAATAATAATAACCATCATAATAATAAGAAGAAGACCAACAATAATAATAATAATAATACTACTAATAATAATACTAATAATAATAATACTACTACTAATAATAATAATAATACTAATAATAATAATAATAATAATAATAATAATAATAATAATAATAATAATAATAATAATAATAATAATAATAATAGTAATAGTAATAAGAAGAGGAGGAGGAGGAGGAGGAGGAGGAGGAGGAGGAGGAGGAGGAGGAGGAGGAGGAGGAGGAGGAGGACCGGAGGAGGAGGCGGAGGAGGAGGAGGAGGTGGAGAAGGAGGAGGAGGAGGAGGAGGAGGAGGAGGAGAAGGAGGAGGAGGAGGAGGAGGAGGAGGGAGGCGGAGGAGGAGAATGAGGAGGAGGAGGCGGAGGAGGAGGAGGCGGAGGAGGAGGAGGCGGAGGAGGAGGAGGAGGGAGGAGGAGGAGGAGGAGGAGGAGGAGGAGGAGGGGAGGAGGCGGAGGAGGAGGAGGAGGCGGAGGAGGAGGAGGAGGAGGAGGAGGAGGTGGAGAAGGAGGAGGAGGAGGAGGAGGAGGAGGAGAAGGGAGGGAGGAGCTGGAGCAGGAGGCGCAGGGTCCAAGTCCAGCTGCCTCAGCCGAGCCCGAAGGAACGCGAGGGGCCCTGGGATCTCCTGAGGCCCCATGCCTGATCAGCCCTCAGGCCGATCCAGAGCACAGATGTGCAGACCAGGCCACCCGAAGGGCCCTATCCAGAAGACATGGGGGGCGGCAGGGCGTCAGCCTGGAGAGGAAAACACCACAGAGAGGGCGAGGCTCCAGGGGCTACCACGAGCGACGACCAAGGTCGGCCTAGGACAACCACCGCGCTCGGCACGACAGCGGCCTCCCCTCGAAACTAGGGCGGCAGCGGCTTCCCGCTCTTGGGGTCACGCCCAGCACTCAGCCTCTTGACATGAGATCTGACATTCGCAAGCGTGCTGCGATTCGAGGGCGGCTCACGGCAGTCTTCCTTGAGCTTTGTAGCAGATGTATGCACCTGCACGTTGTAGCGCCCACATATTTCACATATCCCAGCCGAGCCCCATCTAGCCAAACGACGGCCTTGACCGAGGTCTGGGGGGCCCGCACAGGGGTCCTAGCTTCCTCACCGCAATGCCTACAACGCACCAGCACGCCATGTACGGCATAGAAAACCCTGTTCCGTCAGAGAGAGCTTCCCGGCAGACTTGGGGGTTATGTTCGGCGGCGCAGGCGTAGACTCTCCGACAGCTTGGTACATTTTGCACAGCAGGCCCTCAGGAGATACTATGAATCCCAATAGTCTGGCGGTCTCCACGGAGAGCTTCAGCAGGCTCTTGTGGTTGTCTGCCAGCGTACTTTCACATCGTTCCACTATATGCAATGAAATCTGCCCAAGCATTGCCCACGGCGTGGGCGAAACTGCCTCCATCCTCGATTCAAGTCCAGCACATCTTTGCGAACAGGATCCCGCTCGAAGCGGCAGCGTTTTTTACTTCCTCGACAAAGGCGGAACGTGGCTCGCCATATGGCCGCATGCTTGCCACGTGCTGGCTAGATATGAATCCCATCTTGTCGCTTCATCCCCAGAACTCATTGTGATCAGGCACCACAAGCCCTGGCCTCTGCATGCATTCTAGGACCTTGAGCCGCTCGTCTCTCTCCCCGTGTGGGGCACTCTCATCGGCCCCTGGCAATCCATCATACCGAGCTCTAATAGATCAGCCCGTCGTGTGGTTGAGCTGGACTGCGGACCAACCCACGCGGCACAATGTGGGATGTCCGTTGTGTAAGCAAGACGCATCAGTGTAGCTGACTGGGCCCCACTCGCCATCCGCGTCACCCCACGACATCACAGTAGGCGTAAGGAGGAGGAGGAGGAGGACGAGGAGAAGGAGGAGGAGGAAGAGGAGGAGGAGGGGGAGGACGAGGAGGAGGAGGAGGAGAAGGATGAGGGGGAGCCAGCCGGGCGGCGCAGGTGGGGCGTTCGGTTTGGAGGAGCACTGCTGGGGCGTGGAAGTGCTGGAAGAGGTCGGTGGGCGTCGGCGCGCCACAGATTGCAATCGCCGCGCAAGGGGAAGGGGAAAAGGAGAGGGACATTGGACACACTGCGCCATTGGTTCCGCGGGACGGCCCTATGTAGATGGGGCTAGGCAGCGGCGCCGCGGTGCCGACAAGTGTAACAGATCACGTGCCGGGAAGGCGGTGGAAGCGGAATATTCGGCTGGCCGGTTTATTCATCCTGTCGTTGAAGCTGCCGCTGCACGTACTGGTCTTCCGTTTTGTGACCCCATGGCAGTATCTGGAATATTTGTTCGGCATTTCTCTTCAAAGGCCGTGTGGGTAATTTGCTATGTCATCGATCCATCTTTCGTTGGGCCGTTGTGGTATTTTTTAAACGCGCGTGTGTTGACCGCAATTCGGTCACATAAAATATCCTTTCAGCTCGATTTCCCACGTCGTCATGGACCATCGATTCAAACAGCCTCTATTGTAAGCGCCGTTGCTGCGGGCACCAATTTGCGCATTCCATTCCGTTGCAAGAATGTTCAATACATTTTGTCGTGCGCCTAATCCAATCGACCCAGGGTTTGAACGGATCTGCGGGGGTGCGCGAGCTCGATGCCGTGATCGTGCTACTAGTGCTTGTGGGGCGTCGCTGCATTCGGAGAGCTCGTCTTCTCCCGCTGTCTTTGGAACGCGGCGTCGTTGTCACCCGAGAATCATCGTGAGCATGTGCCGTTGCGTGGATCGCACCCGCAATTTTAGCGGAAATGTCATGGACCATGAGCCATGACCAAAAATTGACGTGGGGGCGACCATCTCGTTGAACAGCCGGAGTCGGTCTTTCAGGGAATGCGAACGTGTAGTTTGCTCTTGTTTGACAGGCAGAATTTTCCCACGTCGCTTCGATTTCGGATTCAACCTCTGTCGGTGGCACCCCTGCGCGAGGCGTGTCCGAGCAACGTCGTGGTACGGTGGGCCATGGGCGAGCGCGGAAGACATCGCCGCGCTCGCGCCGCAGGTTCGCCTGGTGGGTCTTGCATCGGGTGCGTGCCGTTGAGCGCCAGGGGATGCGGGGAGCGGGGTGGGACAGGGATGAGGCGCCTGCGCCTGCGCCCAGTGTTCCTCGGCGCGTCGGCCCGGACTGGAGATCCTGAGGGGTGGCGGCGCGCGCGGGGCGGCGTGGCGAAAGTGCCTCACGCAGAAAGTGTCTCTTCCTCCTTTTCCTCCTCTTCCTCCTCCTCCTCCTCCTCCTCCTCCTCCTCCTCCTCCTCCTCCTCATCATCATCATCATCATCATCATCATCATCATCATTATTATCCTCCTTCCTCCTTCTCCTTCTGCTCTTCATCTTCCTCTTCCTTCTTTTTTGTTATTCCTCTTCCTCCTCGTTCTTCTTCTCCTTCCCCTCCTCCGCATCCTCCTTCTTTTCCCCCTCCGCCTCTATCTGCTCACCGTGATTCTCCTCCTCCTCCTCCTCCTTCTCCTCCTCCTAGTCTTCCTCCTCCTCCTCCTCCTCATCCTCCTCCTCCTCCTCCTCCTCCCCGCTCTGGCCCAGGTCAGGCCCCCAGGCCCCCAGGACGGCCTCTGGCCGCTGCTCACTCTCTTCGCCCCTCCTGTCCCGCGGTGCCCTCCCCGACGCCATGGCTGGCCGCTGCGTGCCCTCCAGCCAGGCCTCGCCGCGCCGCGGCCGGGGCGCCGAACCCGAGCCCGGCGGGCGCACGCGAGATCGGTCCAGACCGTCCTGCATTCTCTGGGGATGCAGACCGACACGGGCTGGTGTGACGCCTCCGGCTGCGCTGCAAGCAGGGGTGCTGCGCCGTGGCCCCGCAGACGAGCCTCTCCGCCGCGCGCAGAGTCGCATGGGGGAGGCCGCGGCGAAGCCCGTGCTCTCGCTGCGACCGCGCCAGCACCGGAGGTGCGCCCAGCTGTGGAGTCAGTCGCAGAGCAGCGTGCACCGAGAGGCGATGTTACGACAGGTAAAGCGCGCCCCGTCGTCTTCATCGAGTTTACCTGTTGGCTCACGGAGCTCAGACGCGTGGTGGTTGTCATCCGTTGTGAAGCCTTCAGTTCCATTTGTTGTGGGAACAGAAAAGCCGTGCACCAAGTGATGATCTGCACCAGGAAAGCGTCCAACGAATAAAAGGTTCAAAACAACAAGAGCCATATATGTTCAGCTCCTTGGATAACAGTTTGCAGCCATCTTGCAGGTTTCATTGGGTCATCTTGAGGTCATCGTCGGGCCATCGTTGGGTCACCTCGGCCCATGGTGCTCTGAGACCTCGTGCCGATCCTGGGGGCACGCTAGACAGCCACAAGGGCCCTCCCCTCTTCTCTGTGTCGATCCACATTTTCTCCCGTGTGTTGCCACTTCCTTCTCCTCAAGATCTTGAGGTTAGCAACGCTTCGACAGGAGCTGCCCAACCCAACAATGTCCAACCCTCTTTTTGCGCCGTTGCCCTTGAAGTCGTTGCCTCGCCCCCTCCTCCTTTCTGCGTCCATATTGCCTCCCCCTTCGGGTATGCCATCCTGTTCGGTGCGTCCACCTTCTTTCAATGTGCCTGCAGATCCCCCTTTTCCTCTTTCTCCACAGCCCCATCTAGGAAAATAGGGGTACACGGAGCGAACACATGAACAGGCTCGCCCCCGTCGCCTCCGAGAGTGGGAGGACTTTTGTCGTAGTTCGGCGCCAGCCCAATGAGCGCCTAACGGTGGAATTCGGTGGCGCACGCTCCAAGGCATTGGCGCAGGCGCATTTGCTGGGTATTTCCCTCCTCCATTCTCTCCCTCTGCGTTTCCCTCCTTGACGTTGCCTTCTCTTTCCTCAGTGGCATCCCTCTTTCTCACTTAGGTTTTGACGTGGTGCCCGGCCACTCTCATTCAGAGGTAGTCTGGCTATATGTTCCCCTCCTTGCTCCACTTCCAACGTGCATGGCCGAGGTGCTCGACCAGCCTCACGTGTACGTGGTCTGGTTTTGTTATTTCCTCCCTTTTCCTACCTCCACCCGCTGGAGATCGATGTCTTTCCAGCGAGCCGGATCCACAGTGGCCTTTGCTGAGCATCCTCTACGAAGACAGGGGCCCAGGCGTCATCACTTACACTCTGTCGCGTCCAGGTTATGCGTCTCAGCCTGACCGACAGGCTTATACTATTGGTTAGTTCGGCCACGCTGGAGCCACTTCATCTCCACTGCGTTTCTTCATCCAGCTGAAGTGGTGCCCGACCAGCCTGATTTGCAACTTGTTCGGCCCCCCGTTCTATTTACCAGGGGCCCAGCCGGCCTCATTTGTACACGGCCAGGCTCCGATCGCCCCCTGTCTTACCTCCAATTCTCACCGCTGCGCGCGTCAGGTCGTGTTCTTCCACAGGAAGGGAGTTCGCTGCGGACTCATTGGGTGAGGCTTGGCATTCATCTCCCTGCCAAGTTTGAGACTTCCCACTTGTTTCTATCCGCCTTTCCCCTCCCCTTCGCCTACCTGCAGCCACCCGCCGTCTGGGTAGTCCACAAGGTCCCAGCGGGGAGATCATTGGCCATGTGCGGGCACGACTGCACGCAGGTGTCGCCTGTTGGGCCTCAGATTTAGCTCGTTTCGGGTATATAGACCCGCATAGAGCTCGCTGAGTCGATAAGTCCTTGTCCCTCAATCCCTTCCTCCCTCCCTCTTTACCTTGTCCTCCTCCTCCTCCTCTTCCTCGTCCTCCTCCTCCGCTTGCACCGCAAAGCCTACATAACATAGCTTACGCCGCATGGCTCGCTCAACTCGTCTTGAACCTCCACAGTGCAATAACTAACTGTTTGGGGTCCAGACTGGCTAACATCTTGGTGCTTGAACATGTGTTAGAGTTTGCGTACATCCCCACACACACATATACAGACTCGCACTCTCCTCCCTCGCGCTCTCCTGTCACTCCTTGCCTCTCTCGCTCTCTCGCTCTCTCTCTCTCTCCCTCCCTCCCTCTCCCGCCTCCCTCTCGCTCCCCCTCCCCCCTTCGCTCGCTCGCCTCTCCGGCCGCCGGGCCTCGCCCGCACCCCGGCCGCTCCCCCGCTCCCCGCTCCCCCGCGGCGGAGGAGAAGGAGACGAAGCCCCTCTGCGTACAGATCCAGGCGCGGCGCCGCGCCCCCGCCGCGCCCCCGCCGCGCGCCTCCGAGGCGGGGGCGCCTCGCCAGCGCGCCGGAGGGCGGCCTCGGCACCCCACGGGGTCGACGTGCCTCGGCGGCGCGCCCGAGGGCGGCCTCGGCATCACCGGGGCGTGCCCCGTGGGTCGTTGGAGAAGGTGGGTGCTCGTGCGCTGCAGGGCTGGGCCTGAGCGGTGTTTTTGGCGACTTCGGTTCGACTCCGTTTTGCGGTTCGACTCCGTTTTGCGCTTCGGTTGTGGGCCGTTTTCGGTTCGACTTCGTTGTGCGGTGCAGGCGGGCTGGAGACGAAGCGAGGGAGCACGAGAGCAAAACGACAACGAACAGCACCGTTTAGGCTCAGCCCTGGTGCACTCCCAGGGCTGAACCTAAAAAAAAAATGGTGCACTCCCAGAACCCAGTCTGCTTCAGGCGCCTTTCCTGCTGCAGGGGTCGACGTGCCCCGGCAGCGCGCCGGAGGGCGGCATCGATATCACCCAGACATGCCCGTCGGTCGTTCAGAGGGTAGGTCTGAGTCGGGCACGCCCCTCTACAGGACGAGTATTCAGAAATAGTCAACAAAATAGTCCGGGGACGATCTTTTGTTTTTTTTTTGACCATTTGAGCATCTTCGAGTATTTTTGGAGGGTCCTTTAATTTTCTTGCCAAACCCGCTTGTAGGGGGACACGCCCGACCTAAAAGTAGATACTTTTGCACTCCCAGATCCCAGTCTACTTCAATCGCCGTCCTACTGCAAGAGTCGACGTGCTTTGGCTGTGTGTTGTGGCTCTCTGGGAGGGCCTGGGCCCAATCTACTGAATCCGCCTTCCGACTTTATGTTTCTACCGACTTCTTCCGCCCGACGCGTACATCGAACACGTGCGCGTCGCCCCGCAGCGGCGAAGCGCGCTTGTCAACAGATCATAGTATATGCTAGGTGGCGGACGCTTTCTGGCCATACCACCTGGGTACAGTCAACCCTCATAAGAAGTATGAGCGGCTTTCCAAGGTCACCCCTGCATCCTTGCCCCTTCGGCCCACCCCTGGCCACTTTCGCTGGCCGCGCCCCGCTCGCAAAGACCCTTGGTGCGTCGGGGGCGGACAGAACCCCCAACAGTAACACGTCGATTAGTGACTGGTCCGTTTTCGGCTCTCGAGATGGCCCCGCGGCCGTTCTTTTCCAGGCGCCCGCCAGGTTTGGGCCCCAGGTCGTTTTCACTAAACCTCGTTTTACTAAAGGGAGGTCTGTCCATTCCCGAATTGCCGCCAAAGATCGAGGGGAGGAGGAGGAGGAGGAGGAGGAGGAGGAGGAGGAGGAGGAGAAGGAGGAGGAGAGGAGGAGGAGGAGGAGGAGGAGGAGGAGGAGGAGGAGGAGGAGGAGGAGGAGGAGGGGGAGGAGGGGGAGGAGGGGGAGGAGGAGGAGGAGGAGGAGGAGGAGGAGGGGGGAGGAGGAGGGGGAGCATCCACAGGGGGCATACGCCACCCGCGTGCCCCCCCTCTGCGTTCCATCGGCGTGGAGAGCGGCAGGCGTGCGCCGCCCCCGCGCGTTTCACGGGGGCGAGGGAGCTGCGGGCGGGCGGGCGCCCGCCTCGTCCTGCAGCGGCCCGCGAGGCCGAGGCCCCTCCTCCTCCTCCTCCTCCCTCCTCCTCCTCCTCCTCCTCCTCCTCCTCCCTCCTCCTCCCTCCTCCTCCTCCTCGGATCCCCGACGGGACGCCTTTCCCTCGAGCCGCGGCGCCCGTCTCTCCCTTTTTTGGCTCCCTGCCGCACGTGATGCGTCGCACGAGAGCGTCGTGGAGCGCTGCTGCAGAGCATCTGCAGTGCTGCATAACGACGCGCTGCATGACTCGGCGTTTGGCCGAGCCTTCTCGCCCTCGGCGTTTGGCCGAGCCCAATTCGCCTTCGGCGTGTGGTCGAACCCATGTGCCCTCGGCGTTTGGCCGTGCACTCTCGCCCTGCTGATGCGCCGTGCAGGCGCCTGGCACACCTGACCTGACCTGAGGCCGCAAAGATAACAGTACACCTTAGGCGATGCTTAAGAAAACTTAATTTTCGGCCAGAGTCTCGATTATTCTTAATGTTTCGATGCGCATCCTAAGATTTGAATGGAACTGTTGGGTTCTTATGCAAGTTCTGAGACTATGAATTTCTTAACCCATGATTTCTTCAGCATTTCGCAGGGTGTAGACAGGCAGGGGGCGTTCTGATTTCTGCTCTTGCTGCGTTGGGTTGCCTCCTCGCTGTCGCTCCGGGGGGGGGCCCGCCAGAGGGCCCCTGGACCCTCGAGGGCCGACCCGGGAGGAGGAGCACAACAGCCCTCGGCCGAAGCGGCTCGGGGCCTCCTCGGGGCCGCGGATTGTGCACGACGTCGCATCGCCTCCTCCTCCTCCTCCTCCTCCTCCTCCTCCTCCTCCTCCTCCTCCTCCCCCTCCTCCTCCTCCTCCTCCTTTTCCTCCTCCTCCTCCACCTCCGCCTTCTCCCCCTCCTCCTCCTCCTCCTCCTCCTCCTCCTCCTCCTCCTCCTCCTCCTCCTCCTCCTCCTCATGCTCGACGAGCCCGTGCCGCTCCAGAGTGGCCCCGGGCCCAAGACCTCCGACGTCGTGACTTGTTCTGGGAGGCTGGACCTTTTCCCTGGACCGTTTTTCCATCCCAGGTCGTGTTCTGATGGCTCGGGGCCTAGCAAGGGCCCCTGGAGGCCGAGAACAGCCAAACGCCTCCCGTGATTTTCTTGCGACACGAGGAGGTCGCAGGCGCTGATCCTATTGCTCGTGGGTTCTGGGTGAAGAAGTTTCCAGGATGGACCCCGTGAGGGGTCTAGGGATCGGTTTTGCTGAGGCGGTGCGGATGACGACGATGGCGATGCTGATCCAATCCTTCCGAAACGGTTTTCATCCTGAGTCATTCCCAGCCACCCTGTGGTGTTGTCCTCGTCCCGCGTTCTCCTTCTCCCTCCTCCCTCCTCCCTCCTCCCATCCGTGCCTCTGCACTCCGCATGCCTCTGTGTCGGTACATCCCTCACACGTTTCGTGACCACCATAGGAGCTCTACCGAGGGCCCCTGTGGCGCAGCCCCCGCCACCGGTTTCGGCACACCCCTCAAGCGTTTCGTGGCCCTATAGGGAGCTCCACCGATGGCCCCAGTTGCGGTGCCCACATGCGTCCCCGCCACCCATGTCGGCACACCCCTCACACGTTTCGCGGCCCAATAGGGAGCCCCACCAAAGGCCGAATGCGTCCCCGCCACCCATTTTGACGCACCACTCACACGATTCGTGGCCCATAGGAGCAGCGAAGGTCCCACTGGTGCAGCCCGCATGCGTCCCCGCCGCCCATTCCAGCACACCCCTCACACGTTTCGTGGCCCCCATAGGAGCTCTACCAAGGGTCTCACCAGCCCAGCCCACATGCGTCCTGGCCACCCATTCCGGCACACCCATCACACGTTTCGTGGCCCCAGAGGGAGCTCCACCGAAGGTCCCAGTGGCGCAGCTTGAATGCGCCCCCGCCACCCATGTCGGCACACCCCTCACACGTTTGGTGGCCCCATAGGCAGCCCCACCGAAGTCCCCAATGGTGCAGCCCGCATGCGTCCCCGCCACCAATTTCGGCACACCCCTCACACGTTGCGTGGCCCCATAGGGAGCTCCACCGATGACCCCAGTTGCGCAGCCCGCGATCGTCCCGCCTATTTCTGCTCACTCCTCACACGTTTTGTGCCCCCCTGAGCATGTCTACTTAAGGCGTTGTATTCGCAACTGCGTATGACTGGGTCCTTCGCCCAGATCATGATCCCCTCCCTCCTTTCATCCCCTACACCACTTCTCACACGTCCCTCGCCTCCGTCAGTGTGCTCACGTTACTTTCCTCCCTCCCTCGTTCCCTCCCTATCTTTTCCTTTCTCTTTCCCACGCATGTATAGTCTGTTGATACACATATCCCCCCTTCCTCTTTTCCGTCTCCTCGCCTTCCTTTTTTTCTCGCCCCTACCCTGCCCTCCCTCTCTTCTCTCTCCTTCTTCTACTCCCTCTTCCCCTCCCTCGCGTCTTTACCCAGCGCATCGCCATCCCATCGTTTCCAGCGTCGCGGTCGTCGCCGCCACCGCGCCGTCTGCGCGAGGAGCGCTTCTACAAGATTATCGTCATCTCCCTGAGCATGGTCTACGCGTGGTGCTGTTTCTACTCTGGTCAGCTATTGCTGGCAAGGCATTCCATCCAAGTTGTATGCTCAGGAGCAGGCAAGACAAGGAGGAGTATTGTGATAGTGCTGAGTATGCCAACGATGATGATGGTGGCGGTGGTGGTGACGGTGTCTGTGTGTATATGCAGATGTTGTCGCTGGTGGTGGCGATCATGGTGGGCATCTTGATGACGACGAGGATTATGAGGATGATGATCATGATGAGGACGATGGTAGCGATGCCTCATACATTGTAAGGAGATCTCAGTCGAAACGTCTGGCCTGCCCTTCCGAATGGCCTCGGGGTGCGACAGTGGGAAAAGGAAGGGAGGAGGAGGAGGATGAGGAGGAGGAGGAGGAGGAGGAGGAGGAGGAGGACAATAGGTAAGGATGAGGCGCCTTGGAGGTTTATGTCAAGCACGGTGGGCTTTGACCCGATGTCGCTGTCGCTTGCGCTGGCGTACTTCCTGACCGCCATGTCCCGCTGGGCACGGGGCCCTGTGCGGGGATGCGGGCAGCCGGCGGCATGGGGTTCGGGGATGCGGGGCAGGAGTCGACCGCACGCAGGAGCCACCCTTCGCCGGAGGGGGACCCCTGGTGAGGGCCCGCGGGGTGCCCTGATCGTGGGGCGCGGCAGGACCGGGGCTCGCCCCGCTTCCCCCCCCCGGAGACGCGCCCCCGAGGGCTGAGCACCAGAGGCCGCTTGCGGCGAGGGGTCGGGCCTGCCAGCGGGCGGCTGGCGAGCGGGGGGATGAGGGGAGGGGGCGGGGGAGGTGGACGGCAGGGCGGGGAGGGAGGAGCGCGGGAGGGGCGAGGGAGGAGAGGGAGGGGCGGGGGAGGGCGAGGAGGGGAGGGGCGAGGGAGGCAGGGCGGGCGTCACGGAAGCGCAAGCACGGACAGAGGCGCGCGGATTGGCGGTGGGCCTCGTGGTGTACGGGGTCGGCGCGCTGCGTCGCCAGATGAGGCGGCACTGGTTGCACGAACCAGAAAAGTGTTTCGCCCCGATGCGTGGCTCTGGTGCCCACGCGCAGGATCCACGTATTCCTAATCCATGTTAGCGCGTGCCCGAGGGTGGCGACAGCAGCGCTGGAAGCAGGGGCGTGGAAGGCGAGGGAGGAGGGCGGTCTGAGCCTCAGAAGAGCAGGGGGACAGATCAGGGGCAACGTGGGGGGGGGATAGGCTCATTGGGGGATGCGTCGACCCCCAATCGCCCATTCATCGCCGATAGGGGCCTGAGGCCCACCCAGCCCGGGAACATGCGATGTCGCTATTTGGGGCGTATCGGCGAACAATCGGCGATGTATCGCTGATTCAGGCTTGATGTCTCCCCCTGAGCTGGTCTCACCTATCGTTCCCCCTCAATGGAGGGCTGGGTCGGACGAAAGGGAGGGGGGCGAATTGGGACCGCGGGGGGTTGCACGGAAGCTGATTCTCGCGGCTGGTTTTTGGCTCCGCTACTAGGCATGTTCTTTGATTCACGGTCGCACTCGGCGCCGGGCGGCGCGAGGGCAAACCGGTTGCGTGCAGCTGGTATTCTGATCACGCCCTTGTGCTATCCCCTCACAGTCGACCGCCCCGTCTGGGGGGGTGAATGATAGCCAGGAGTGAAACACACACAGACACAAGTCATCGCCGATTTCAATGAAAAGACGGGAAAATATGGGAAGTGGGGGGGAAGACGAAAATTAAAAACATATGAGAAAATATGGGGACTCCTGGGATTTGTGTATATTGATTTGTGTGTCTCTGGGTCCCTTCCAGAGGGGGAGTCCGATAAGTACTGGGGGCTGCCCTTCACCCCTCGTTCGGTGCCATCCGCGTTTTTAGCACGTTTGAGCCGCGGAGTTCCGCATCATCATCATCATCATCATCATCCTCCTCCTCCTCCTCCTCGTCGTCGTCGTCGTCGTCGTCGTCGTCGTCGTCGTCGTCGTCGTTGTTGTTGTTGTTGTTGTTGTTGTTGTTGTTGAACATTATTTATTCTAAAGAATAATTATTGTTGGGCCCCCTGGTGCGCGCCCCCCCTGCGCCGCCTAGGCCGCAGCTACATTTTCATCATTTTCGTGAGGAAGCCTCAGAAAAGAGGGTGTGTACAGGATCCGGTTGTTTTGTTGTAATCCGCTTTCCCTTGCAAAAAACAATAGAAAATGACATTTCTTGTTCTAATATAATCAAATTTCAAGAATCCCTTGCAAAAAATAAGGTAAAGTGGACATTCGCGCGCGCAAGACGAAATCCTTCCAAAACCTTAGTGTTCGCAGCGATTTTAACATAAAAACATCAAAAAACCAATGGTTTTTCAACAAAAAATTGTCAAAATCTCATCCCGCGCGCTCTTGCGGATTCGTAGGAAACCCAACACTTTTTAAACATTTCTGTCAAACGGGCTTTTGCGAGCAACTTTTTCGAACTTCTGCGACAACGGTTGCGCACCTGCCAGGGCCATCATCCCTGTCAAATAATACCATGCGGGACACATTCGTTTTTTCTTCGCGCGCGCACGCCGAAATCTCCAAAAACCATTGGGCTTCTTAAGAATTTTAGCACCGCGCATCATAAAATCACACGAATCGCACCGTAGGTCCTCGAAAAACACCTGCACGACTTTTCAAAATTTCTACCCGCGCGCGCTGTCCGAATCCTAAAAAAACCAATGGTTTTCCAACATTTATGTTACATGAGCTCGCGCGAGCTACTTTCGCACGCTCTTGCAACGGGGGTGGGCGTGCAAGCGCCGTTCCCGCCCCTCCTCTCTCTTCTCTCCTTTCCTCCTTGTCCTGCTCCTCCTCCTCCTCCTCCTCCGGCGGGGGGCGTGAGGATCCGGCATCGCTCACAACCATCGGGACAACCATCGGGACAACCATCGGAACAACCATCGGGACAACCATCGGGACAATCATCGGGACAGTCATCGGGACAACGATCGGGACAAGCACAACCATCAGGACAACCATCGGGACAATCATCGGGACAACGATCGGGACAACCACAACCATCAGGACAACCATCGGGACAACCATCGAGACAACCATCGGGACAACCATATCCTCTCTCTCTTGTGTATTCCCACATCCCTCAGGAATTTGCCCTAAAGATGTGATCAACTATCTTGTGAGTACGTATCATGTGTATCATGTGTATCATGTACCATATGCATCATATGCAACAGATGTTCTGTGGAAGGCTTAACAACTTCTGTGGGTTAACAAGGCTTAACAACTTCTGTGGGTGTACGAACGTAGGCTTAACAACTTCTGTGGGTGTGTACTCCACGCCAGTGTAGTAGCCACGGTCGTCCGCAGGCCACGAAGTGAAGTGTCCGAACGTCATAGGGCGGGAAGCTGGGTGTGGGTGGTGGCGAAGAGTCGTGTGGATATTTGGTAGAGCTTGCACTGCCCCCCCACAAAGTGGGGGTATTGGCTGGCGTCGCATGAAAACCCTGGCACTGGTGAGAACACTGAGCGTTCGGGTAAAGTGATTGTTGTTGTTGTTGTTGTTGTTGTTGTTGTTGTTGTTGTTGTTGTTGTTGTTGTTGTTGTTGTTGTTGTTGTTGTTGTTGTTGTTGTTATCCCCCACTCCGGTAACCACCTGTATTTTTTCAAGTGCAGTGCTTCTCCCGGGCTCGCATTCTGTTGTTCACAAGGGAAAGCGAGGGGTCACCAAACTGCGCTGTTGGGCCCCGAACTGCAACAACAACGGCGCCCACCTGGTACTTCCTCACGCTTCATTCCCAAGTTGCGCTCTCGCGCGGGACTTCATCACAAGTTCTGCAGGAATCGCGCTCTCGCGTGGGACTTCTTTGCAATCTATTCAGACGCCGCGCCCTTGACACTCGGGAATCACGCTCTCGCCACGGATTTCCTCACGATCTATTTGGGAATCGCGCCATCGCTCGAGACGCCCTCGCGCTTCATGCAGGACGCACGCTGCAGCAACCCGCCTGCTCGACCTGGCCGCCTGGGCCCGCCTTCCCGACCCGCCCGCTAGGGTCTGCGCGCCCGATCTGCGCGTCTGCTTCTGCCACGCGTTCTCTGCTCCTGGTACGCCCCCCTCCTGCTATTTTCTCTCGTGCTCCATCCTTCTCCCTCCCCCTTCCGTCCGTCCTCTAATCCCCTGCCTTAGGGGCTGCACGAAATACACGTTGCAGGTGAGAAGGACACGTGCCTAGTGGGGGTACGATCGAAGACGAAGAGGGTGGGCACCGAAGGTTCGGGGTATACGTGTTGAGTGGCACGCGAGCAGATCGGAGCGAACAGTCTCAACATGATGCTGTTGTTGTTGCTGCTGCTGCTGTTGTTGTTCTTGTGGTTTAAGTCTCATATCTACAGGACCCTCGCAGTGCTTGTGTTATTGCCAGACTCAAATCGAACAGCTCACCTCGGACGTTCGCAGAGGCGGGCACGCACAGAGAATGGGGAGGGGGGGAGCGCAGGGTGGGATCAGGGAGGGAAGACTATGAGCGACCCTCTGACTCTGTTTGCTCCACACCCCCGAACAAAAACCCGTTGGAACGACACTCCTTTCAATTGAAGTGCTTCTCGCGGGGCTCGCACCATGATTTTTACAAAGGGGAAGCGTGATGTCACCAAACAGGGTTGCTAGGCCCCGAGTTACAACAACAACAATAACGGCTCCCGCGTGATACTGCCTCACAAGTTATTCCCAAATGGCGCTCTCGCGCGGGACGTCCTCCCAATTGGTGTAGGAAACACTTTCGCGTGGGATTTCCTTATATTTTTTTGTCAGACGCCGCGCTCTCGACACTCAGGAATCACGCTCTCGCTGTGGATGTCCTCACGATTTATTCCCTACCTAGGCTCTGCCTAAAAGGGTTCTTACTCGCTTGGCTTAAAGGGGCTGGGCAGTGCAAACCGCCCCGGGCGGTTCCCCCAGTCCTCTGGGAGCCAAGCAAAAGCAACAGCAAAGGTACAAACAAACGCGCGGTTCCCGCAGTTGCGCTCCCTGGGTGCCAAGCAAAGGCAACAGCAAAGCCAAAAGTGAAGGCAAAAGCGAAGGCAAAGCAAACGCATAGCATAGCATAGCATAGCATAGCATATCATAGCATAGCATAGCATATCATAGCATAGCATAGCGCAGCATAGCATAGCGCAGCATAGCATAGCATAGCATAGCATAGCCTAGCCTAACCTAGCCCAGCATAGCATTGCACAGCATAACATAGCATAGCATAGCAGAGCATAGCATAGCATAGCATAGCGCAGCACAGCATCCACGATTGCTGCTATATATATATATATATATATGTACTTATGTGTGTGCGTGTGCGCACGTATGTTCCATGTTGTCCGTCTGTGGGTCATCTTGAGCCCTTAGTGGGGCAGCTTGAGCCCTTAGGATTCACGAAGGTTTCGCACACAGCACCGCCAGGGAGACATGAAGCCCGACGCATTATTGCATGTCCTAACTGTCTTTCTATATATGCAAATATATGTGTATATATACATAACACCCATGTGGATTGCTGCATGTGTGTGTGTGCGTGTGTGCATGTATTTGTTCAGCACCGCGTCGTAATGCCTTTCATCCTCGTTGCCGTTCAGCCTGCTTCTGCTGCTGTTACGCTATGCTATGCTTTTGCTTTGCCTTTGCTTCTGCCTTGCTTCGGCTCGGCGACTTGCTGCCTGCTTCTGCTGCTGCTTCACTTACGGCGTGGCGTCGGCGGTTCTGGCGCTACTACTACTACTACTACTACTACTACTACTACTACTACTACTACTACTACTACTACTACTCCTGCTGCTGCTGCTGCTGCTGCTGCTGCTGCTGCTACTACTACTACTACTGCTACTGCTACTGCTACTGCTACTGCTACTGCGACTGCGACTGCTACTGCTACTGCTACTGCTACTACTGCTGCTACTACTACTACTGCCGCTACTGCTATAACTACGGCGATGAGGAGAAGGAGGAGGACGGCGTGTATCGCTCCTACTAATGTTGCTTTCCTAGAGGCTCCAACTCCTAGGTAGGGTCGCATTGGGATCATTTGGGAATCGCGCTATCGCTCGAGACGCCCTCGCGATTCATGCAGGACGCACGCTTCAGCAACCCGCCTGCTCGACCTGGCCGCCTGGGCCCGCCTTCCCGACCCGCCCGCTAGGGTCTGCGCGCCCGATCTGCGCGTCTGGTTCTGCCACGTGTTCTCTGCTCCTGGCCCCCATCCTCCTAGTCTCTCGCGTGCTTCATCCTCCTCCATCCCCATTGTCCCTTCCTTCCATCCGTCCTCTTTTCCCCTGCCTTAGGGTCTGCGCAACATACACGCTGCAGGTGAGAAAGGTATGTTCCGACTGGGGGTGTGACCGAAGACGAAGAGGGCGGGGGTCGAGGGTTTGGGATACACGTGTTGACTGGCCAGCGAGCAGATATGAGCGACAAGTCTTACAATTATTGTTGTTGTTGCTGTTGTTGTGGTTGTTGTTCTTGCTGCTGCTGCTGCTGCTGCTATTGTTGTTGTTGTTGTTGTTGAACATTATTACTTCTAAAGAATAATTATTGTTGGGACCCCTGGTACACGACCCCCCTCCAAAACCTAGGCCGCAGCTACATTTTCATCATTTTTTCGCGAAAGCTTCAGAAAAGTGGATTAGTACCGGATCCGGTTGTTTTGTTCCCCCCCGTTTTCCCTTGCAAAAAACACTATAAAATGAAATTTCTTGTTCAAATATAATCAAATTTCAAGAATCCCTTGCAAAAAATAAGGTAAAGTGGACATTCGCGCGCGCAAGACGAAATCCTTCCAAAAGCTTAGTGTTCGGAGCGATTTTAACATAAAAACATCAAAAAACCAATGGTTTTTCAACAAAAAAATGTCAAAATCTCATCCCGCGCGCTCTTGCGGATTCGTAGGAAACCCAACACTTTTTAAACATTTCTGTCAAACGGGCTTTTGCGAGCAACTTTTTCGAACTTCTGCGACAACGGTTGCGCACCTGCCAGGGCCATCATCCCTGTCAAATAATACCATGCGGGACACATTCGTTTTTTCTTCGCGCGCGCACGCCGAAATCTCCAAAAACCATTGGGTTCTGTGGGTGTGTACCCCACGCCAGTGTAGTAGCCACGGTCGTCCGCACGCCACGAAGTGAAGTGTCCCAACGTCATAGGGCGGGAAGCTGGGTTTGGGTGGTCGCGAAGAGTCGTTTGGATATTTGGTAGAGCTTGTAATGTCCCCCCACGAAGTGGGGGTATTGCCTGGTGTCGTATGAAAACCCTGGCACTGGGGAGAACACCACGCGTTCGGGTAAAATGATTGTTGTTGTTGTTGTTGTTGTTGTTGTTGTTGTTGTTGTTGAACTCATAACTGAATAATAAATATTGTAGATTCCCCCTCTAGTGACCACTGTGTTTTCCAAATGAAGTGCATCCCCCGGGACTCGCACTTTTTTTGGTAATCAAAGAAATCGCTAGGGTCAAACTGCGTTGTTGGCCCCCGAACAACAACAACGGCTCCCGCCTGATACTTCCTCACAACTTATTCCCAAATCGCGCTCCCGCGCGGGACTTCCTGACAATTTCTGCAGAAATCGCGCTCTAGCGTGGGACTCCCTCGCATTTTTTTCAGACGCCGCGCCCTGGACATTCAGGAGTCACGCTCTCGCTGTGGATTTCCTCGCGATTGATTCGGGAATCGAGCTGTCGCTCGAGACTTCCTCGTGATTCATGCAGGAAGCACGCTTCAGCAACCCGCCTGCTCGACCTGGCCGCCTGGGCCCTCCTTTCGGACCCGCCTGGTAGGGTCTACCCGCCCGATCTGCCCGTCTGGTTCTGCCACGTGTTCTCTGCTCCTGGCCCCCATCCTCCTAGTCTCTCGCGTGCTTCATCCTCCTCCATCCCCCTTGTCCCTTCCTTCCATCCGTCCTCTCTTCCCCTGCCTCAGGGGCTGCGCGAAATACACGTTGAAGGTAAGACAGATATACCCCCAAGGGGGTACGGTCGAAGACGAAGAGGGCGGGTGTCGAGGGTTCGGGATATACGTGTTGAGTGGCACGCGAGCTGATAAGAGCGAAAAGTTTTAAAATGAATGTTAAACGTTGGACCTCCCAGGCACTTTGACGCTCTCGCCTCGGCGCCGGCTACATTTTCTTTGAAAATGAGGCTCACGCTCGAGCGGTGTGGGGTGGCGCCAAAACGGGCCCGCCAATAACAACAACGCTCCCGCTCGAGACTTCCTCCTTTTTTGCTCAGGCCCGGTGCTCTTGCTCGCCGCCGACAGCCGCCGTCCCAACAGAGCCAGCGCTACCGCTCGATATTTCCTTCCGTTTTACCTTAGACTGGCGCGCTAGGCTAGTCTTTCTCTCATCGGCGCCGCCCCCAGCAACAACAACGCTCCCGCTCGAGATTTCTTCACTTTTTTGCTCAAGGCGGTGCTCCTCCTCGCCGCCGAAAACCGCCGTCCCGACAAAACCAGCGCTCCCGCCCGAGACTTCCTCCCGTTTTACCCTGGATGCTCTCTTTTGAATTGGCGCCGCTCCCAGCAAGAACAACGCTCCCTCTCGAGGCTTCCTCCGTTTTTCCTCAGGACGGTTCTGTTCCTCGCCGCCTGCCCAGCCGCCGAAAGCCCCCGTCCCGACAAAACCACGGCTCCCGCTCGAGGCCTCCTCCCTTCTTACTCAAGGCGGTGTTCTTCCTCGCCGCCGACAACCGCCGTCCCAATAAAACCAGCGTTCCCGCTCGAGACTTCGTTTTGTTTTACGCTGGACTAGCGCCCTACTCTCTGCATCATTGGCGCCGCTCCCAGCAACAACAGCGGCCCTGCTCGAGACTTCTTCCCTTTCTATTCAGGGCCAGGTCCTTGCCGCGCCGCCGACAGCCTCCATCCCCACCAATGCAATCCTGTCGCTCGATACTTCCTTGGGCTTTACCCTTTGCTGGGGCTCCACTGGCGGCTTCGCATCGGCGCAGCAAGGCGCGGGCATGCGTTTTCGAGGTGGGATAGGTTGAAATTCTTTGGAGGAGGTGTTTGCAAGACCTCATTGGGCGAGATATCTGGGAATGGGAAAAAACGGACCCCGCTATAGAACAATAACCCCCCATGGTGGGGATGGTCATCATGATGGTCGCATGCTTCGCGTGGAAACATCGCGCATGAGGGGAACATGAATTATTATTGTTGTTGTTGTTGTTGTTGTTGTTGTTGCTGTTGTTGTTGTTGTTGTTGTTGTTGTTGTTGTTGTTGTTGTTTTTGTTTTTGTGTTTGTTGTTGTTGTTGTTGTGGTTGTTGTTGTTGGTTGTTGTTGTTGTTGTTGTTGTTGTCGTCGTCGTCGTCGTCGTCGTCGTCGTCGTCGTCGTCGTGGTGGTGGTGGTGGTGGTTGTTGTTGTTGTTGTTGCACTCCCGGGTCCAGGTCCCTGGCCAGTGCCCTTGGAGTGTTGCCGCTATAGCATAGGTAGCAGTCGGGTTGCGTGCGACCTTCTGTCGCCAGTGCGCGTCGGGGAGGCCGAGCGACGGGAGGGGCGGGCTGCGGGGAGAGGGCGGGGATGGGGACTATAGTGGGGAACGGATGGGGACGGGGATGGGGGGGCTGCGGGGTGGGGGTGGGGCCAAGCAGGGCAACGGCGGGGAAAGGGGGAGGGGGGGGCAGGAGGAGAGTGGGGGCGGCGGGGAGAGGGAGGCGAGGGGGGGCCCAGCGCGTCTCAGTGTCTCCGTGGCCCGCCGCCCCTGGAGTGCACCGCCCCTCGGTGGCCCGGGGGGCGCGGGCCTCCTCCTCCTCCTCCTCCTCCTCCTCCTCCCTCGGTCCTTGCTCCTCGATCCTCCCCTCCTTCGATCCTCGATCCTCGATCCTCCTCCTCCTTCTGTCCCTCTTCCGCTTCGATCCTCGAGGCCTCCTTTCCCTCCCCCCTCGAGAGGGCCCAGGGTCGGAGCCGTGCTCGGTCGGGCGTCCTGGCCCACATGGGGTGGGGGCGCTGCATTCTGCGACCGCGTGCGAGCCTTGCCCACGCGGGTCCGACCGGTGCTGGGGTATCCGACTCCCCCCGCTGGGGCTCACCTTTCCGAGGTGGGAATTTATACATGACCACCGCCTGGAGGATCAATTTTCGGGGAGCTCGCAGGCGGTGGATATGGATATGCATATATATATATATGTATACACACACATATATATACATACATTTTCGGGCTCCTGGGGTCCAAAATGTATTCATATCCACCGCCCGCAGGGGCACCAGGACGCCGTTTCCCAGGCGGTGGGTATGGATAAATCCCCGCCTCGCAACCTTGCTGCGGGCGTCCATCAAATTCTGACCCCCAGCCGGTCTTCGAGGGTTCTGACCCGGAGGAGTATTTCGGGTGGGGGGGCGTTCGTTGAGGAAGGTGACCAGGAGGCTTCAGACCCTGGACGATCCGTTGTCTGATACGGGCGGCGGTGATATCCATGGCCAGACCAAAAAAAAGTTCCCAGACCCTGGATTCCTCATCCAATGGGAGGTCGGTGTCCGGGAGGCCCTTTCCCGTGTCAGCGAAGGGGAGGGCGGAAGGCCAACGGTCAAGAGAAAGCACACACGCAGCTGACCAGGTGGCCAGGCAGCCTGCCGGCATCGTGAGGCGCCCGCGCATGGCGGCCGCCGTGGAAGTCTTCAGAGGGGTCAAAACTGTCACTCTTCGAGCCCACGCCGCTGGAGGAGCAGACGCCGCACAGTGGAAACTGGTAGTAAGGATGGGTCACCTTCCGAAGGGTACCCTTGCATCCTCGCCTCCTCGCTCCGTCCTCAACCCCTCTCGATGGCCAGCCCCGCTCGAAAAGCTTCGACATGGGCGTCCAAGGTGCTTGCAGCAGCATCGCGTATCCTTACTATCTGCTCGGCATGCTTGCATGTGCGGTCGGCTGTCGACAGTGACGGCTGGGTTCGCAAATTATCTGGCTCTGTGCCCCAGTCAGCCCGATTGACCCGCCCTCTGGACTTTTCCTTGGGGCCGCAGATCAAAAAGTATCCTCACTACCGGTTTTGACCGTATGTGCGCTCGTGGGCTCTGGCTTCGCGTGTCGCTCCGCTGGCTCTGGCCCGCCGCGCTTCGGCGAGCCCGCTCCCGAACGTCAGCGTCAACGTCCTTGAAATTCGACTGCCGCCTCCGGCCGGGTTAACGTCACCGCCTTCGGCCGCGACCGTTTAGGTTGCCACAGTCATGCTCGCAACCTCCTCGCCCGTGATGAAAGGTCACTGGTGCCACCGGTAGTCACTGGAGTGCTCGCTTGCGTGGTTATTCATGGAGCTTGGGTTTTCTAGCGGGCGGCGGCGAAAAAAAAACACAAAAAAACGGCCCGAACTTTTTCCAGCCTCCCCCCCCGCGGAGCGGAGCGTTACTCTATCCGCTTGCGGGGCACAGCGTGTCGCCGGGACCGCCGCGGCGACGCGCTGTGCGAAAGTTCCCGACCGCAGGCGCTGGTCGTCTTCGGCCTTCTCTGGCTTCCCGCGCCGGCCAGCCTGGCAAAGACTCTCGGGATCCCGGGAGACTCTCCATGGGATCCCCAGGGGATCCTATGGGAGCCCCCCCCCCTGGGATCCTATCCCCCCATGGGATCCCCCCCCAGGAAGAGTCTCCCGAAAGTCTCGGCGGGTCCCGCAGCGCGCTGCCAGAGGGCCGCGGCAATCGCTGTTCATTGTGGCGCACTGCGTGTGCGCGGGCGCAGGTCCTGCCAGCTGCAGCGCCGTATTTGCGCACGGACGGTCAGTGGATGCTTGAGTCCAGCGTTGCAGAGCGCAGCTGCGGATTTCGCCGTGTATCATCTTGGAGCGAGCACATGCCGAGTGAAGGGATGGGCCATGGAGCAGAGTACCCTGGTCGACAGCATGCGTCTTCTGAAGGGTGGGAGGTCTTTTATCGCCATCAGGGCTCTGGACACAATCGCCGATAACTTTTTCCCGGCAGGCGGGAAGTCGTACCAGGCAACGACCCAAGTTATCCTGGAGCTGATGGGGGGTGGGCGACGAAAGAAGAAAGGCTGAGGACCAGGATTTGGGGACGGAGGAGGAGGAGGAGGAAAAGGCGGAGGAGGAGGAGGAGGAGGAGGAGGAGGAGGAGGAGGAAAGGGAGGAGGAGGAGCAGGAGGAGGAGGAGGAGGCGGAGGTGGAGGCGGAGGCGGAGAACCAGTGTAAACCCAAGAATCATCAACGATGTTGGAATCAACCCTCCATCCAAGCTCTCTCTCTTCAGAGGCCCCTACAGTGGCTCATTTCCACCGAGGGAACTGCTTCTTTAGAAGACGACCGTTTGACGAGCCTGAAGCGTGCCAAATCATTATTCTCGGGACTCCAGCGCCACGGATCAACCTAAGTGTTGCGTCTTGGCGATCCTGAGTCATGCCAGAACGCCATTCCTGGGACTTCGACACCGCGAACCAACGTACCTGTTGCACCCTCATAGTCTGGAGTCGTTCCGAAACACACTTTCTGGTAAGCTGACAATGGGAATCCGTGAATCTCTTGCAATTTTATGACGAGTGTGCGCGGCGCTAAAGCGAGAGCAACATTTTGACAGGAGCCGCCCTCAAGCCTGGAAGGTTTGAAACGAATTTACGCGGCGCTAAGGCGAGAAACACATGTTTATAACGACCCGCCCTCAATCCGTGAAGCTCAAGCAATCTTTTATGACGAATGCGCGCCGCGCTAGGGCGAGAGCTACATTTTGGAAACGACCCGCCCTCAATCCGTGAAGCTCTTGCAAATGTTTAAAGCGAATGTGCGCGTCGCTAAGGCGAGAGCCACATTTTGAAAACCACCCGCCTTCCACCTGTGAAACTGTCGTCAACTTTAAACATCAGGGTCGTCAGTGGTGAGGAAGTCTCAGGCGAACCCCCCGGCCCGCCCTTTCGACCGGCCTGGTGGTGCGACAGGGAGAAGTTATGTCTAAGGAAAAGAATGGAGGAAGAGGAGGAGTAGGAGGAGGATCAGGAGCAGGAGCAGGAGCAGGAGCAGGAGCAGGGGGAGGAATAGTCCCATTATGACAAGGATGAGCGTGCAATCTTGGAAAGTGATGTTGCCGTGCATGTGGAAGCCACAGCTACTGTTTAGGCAAGAGCCGCAACACAGGCGCATACACTGAGAACTCGCGTGTGCTGATATTTCCTGTTGTGGGCCACGGGTCAGTCTTGAGCAGCGCAGTGCATGTTTTCAAAGCATGGGGCCCAACACATTCCCAGGAAGAACGCACATGAATCGGGTCCAGCCTTGAATTTTGTTTGATACGACAGTGGCTCCTCTGGCTCCGCCTCCTCCCACCTCCTACTCCCTGCGTTCTCTTCAGCTAAGCCATGTTATCCAGCGTTGGCCCCAAGCAGTGTGCTCTGGCGCCCTAGGTGGTGCAATAGGTGCGGTGCAATGTTTGGCGACGCAGTATCAGTGGTGTAATCTTTGTGGTTAGCTAGGGGGTGCACTTTAATCTGGGTGGAACTCACGTACTCCT
Organism: Prorocentrum cordatum; assembly: GCA_963575745.1. Lineage (NCBI taxonomy): Eukaryota > Dinophyceae > Prorocentrales > Prorocentraceae > Prorocentrum > Prorocentrum cordatum. The sequence continues at coordinate 303,063 of CAUYUJ010014708.1, forward strand.
CGTGTTGTGAGCGGTGTAAGCTATGTGATCCCACTCGCAAGCTGGGTTGCAAAACCCATGCGGCGGCGATTGCGATGACTGCTGGGCGCTGGCGGGCGCATCGGTGCGGCCTCGCTAGCGGGTGCAGGCTCGCGGTTAGAGCGGACAGCTAGTGTGGCTCGACCGGCATGGCTGCGGTGGCGCTGACCGTTTGGGACTTCTCAACGCGTCTCGCAGGCCGCGCTGACGCGCGGGCAGTGTCGTGCGAATCGGTGATTCGGGCAGATTCGGTATCATGGCGACGTCGACAACGGCAAACACGATGATAATAGTAAAGATGCCGATGACAATGACGAGTACAAAGCCAATGGTTGCCGAAGGTTTTGGTGATAATGGTTTTGGAAGGATTTCGTTGATCATGTTTTTGGACGGTTTTCGACATGTGCGTGCGCCCGACGGTTGCGAATGGCCCGCATGGTTTTATTTGACAGGGATTTTGGCCTCCCCCCCGCGCGCGCGCAAGGGCGTTCGAATGATGCCGACATGTGCGCGCGAAGGGCCCGTTCGGTCGCACTTGATGGACATATTGAAAAGCCGATGGGTTCCATCAAAATTTGTAAGAGCGCGCGCGCCGACTGTCTTGAATCATGTTGCAAAACCATGTTCGTTGTTATAACATGTTTGCGTGTAACCGGTTTTATAGCCATTACGAAACTGAAGCTGGTTGAGGGATTCTCGAAAAATCGCGCGGCAACGCGCGCGTCGCCTTCTTTTGTATAAGAATATGTTTCTGATGCGACGTTGTACATGGATATCTGTTTTATACAATATACTTATAGATGTGTGTGTATACTTATGTGCACATGATTTAGGGGACGAGTTTGCGCGCATAGCATTGTTTGTCAAATATGGGGGGGGGGGGCGATACCAGCTGGGCTGGGAATGGTAGGATTCCACGTTCAGAATGAACGGTTGGGGCAGAATCATTGTACGTTCAGAATGTACGGTTGGGTCAGAATGAACGGTTGGGGCAGAACCAGGGGGTGGTGGTGGTAAAGCCTAATTTTTAATAGAGAAGTGAGACTCGGTGGTACAATATGTTTGGTTCAAGCGATGCGGTGCAACCGATGTTAAGCAATCTATTTGATTTAGGGCATGTGGTGTGGTGCAAACAACGTGTTGTAATTTGTATGTATGTATATCTATATGTGTGCATCTATATTGCTATGGTGCAACATGTGTGGTGCAGCCTATTTGGTGCAATCTATGTGGTCTGGCTTATGGGGTTGAACGTTGTGGTGCAGTCTATGTGGCGTCAGATACGTGGTGTAACCTACGAAGTGATACGTTGTGCAAGCCATGTGGTGTAATGTATGTGGTGCAATGCCTGTGGTGTAGACGATGTGGTGTAAGGTATGTGGTGCAATCTATGTTGTGCTAGTTAATTTTACAAATGAGATGATCAATCCCGCACCCTTGCAAACACCCCACCCACATACCCGCAATTTGGTTTGCAACACCCATGCGGCGGTGATTGCGATGAGTGCTTGGCGCTGGCTGGCGCATCGGTGCGGCCGCGCTTGCGGGTGCAGGCTCGCGCGCAGAGCGGCCAGCTAGTCTGACTCGACCGGCGCGGCCGCGGTGGCGCTGACCGTTTGGGACTTCCCACCGGGCACTTCTGTGCGAGTCGGTGACTTGGGCGGGCGCGGTATCATGGCGACGCCAACAATGGTTGACACGATTATGAGAGTAGCGATGATGGTGACGATGGTGGCGATGACGACGGCAACGACAAGAACGGCACCGATGTTGACCACGCCCGCCGATAGCGATGACGATGTCTTCGCGTCGACGATGAAGGTTTCTGATGGGTTCGACATGCAGAATTTGATGAGCATGTTGAGGAAACATGGTTTGTGTAGGGACCCGCAAGGCCGCGAGCTCAGGATTCTCCGAAAAATGATGTTCCAACGTTGCAAACAACACATATATGAATACGGATGTGTAAGTATATAGCTACATTTATGACTGTTGGTGTATATGTATACGTTTATCTATATATGTATGTATGTATATATATATATATATATATATTCGTACAAATATAGAAGACATGGTATTCTAAGTATAGGCATTTGCGCATGCATATGATTATGTGTATGTATCTGTATACATGCATGCAAGTGTATATGTGTATGCATACGTATATGTAGATGTATATGCATGTGCATTTGAAATTGTATGCGTCTTCGTATTCTTACATCTACATGTTTATGTATGTGTACATGCATATGTACATGTATTTGTATTTGTATATGTGTATGTATATGTATGTATTAGGTATGTATGTTTGTATGTATTTGTATGTATAAGTATAGAAGGAGGATTCCGGGATACTCGTCTTTGACAGCCTTACGCGACTCAATTTCGTGACGGACTTCAGTATGCGCGCGGCGACGCGCGCGCATGCACGCCGTCTTTTTTTTGCAAGGGATTATTGCGACAGCACGCGCGCAAGGGCGTTCGAACGATGTCGATATGCACGCGCGAAAGGCCAATTTGGTAGCATGTTATGTCGATGATGGAAAAACCAATGGTTTTCTCCAGAATTCGCAACAGCGCGGGCGCAGGCTACTTTTGAAAACTCTTGTTGTGAAACTGGGTGTCTTTTGTTTAACTATGTTTTCTTGACCCGCGGTTCGGAAGTCTTTACGACACCTTGTGTCGTTGAAGGATTTCGGCGTGCGCGCGCGACGACGCGCGCGTGTGCACTTCGCCCAAGTTTTGATCGACGAGTGTGCGCGCATTGAAGTTTTGGCGGAGGAGGAGGGGGGGCGGTATTGGCCTGCCTGGGATGGTATGGATCCATTTTACAGGATGGGCGATTGGGCAGAATCGTATGCAACTTGCAATGCGAAAGAGGTGGGCCGTTAACTCCGGGTGGGGGGGAGGTGGACACGATTGCAATGCAACGGGGAGGTGGGCGCAACGGGGCGGCGGCGACGGGCGGTGACGAGGCGGCGACGGGCAGCGACGGCGACAACAAACGCTGCGATCGACACCCAGGCGTAATTGAGCGGCGACGGACGGCGGCGTCGGCGATGACAAGCGCGGCGAGTGACACCCAGGCCCGGAAGCAGCGGCGACGGACGGCGGCGACGGGCGGCGACGGGCGGCGACGGCGATAACACGCCAGTTGGCCCGACACCCAGGCCCAGTTCATTCCAGACTAAGTCAGAACCTTAAGTACAAGCACTGCTTTGGAAATTGCAGATTCTGAGTAATACTCCTCTCCCGTGATTCTGTGCAGAAGATGTTCGGCCCTCTCCGCGTAGTTTCGCACACAGGATTTCAAAACTTGATTTCCGTTGTTTGTTCCCAATCCTATCGTTTTCGGTGTTTCAGAAAGGGTACCTCCCGCTGCAACAGGAAGCTTTCCAGTAATTGGGGTCGCGCCGTTTTTTGTTTGAGTTCCAAGCTAGCTATGATGCGCGTGTGCGGATGGAGAAACAAACCAGCGCAATGGAAAGGGATGGGAGGGAGGGATCAGATGTCAGATATGGTGCGAGCGCACCTAGCTTGTCAATGCTACTCTCCTCCCTCTCCTGACTCCGTCTGGAAGGTAGCCAGTCTCTCTGCATATTATTTTCCACACGACTCAAACAGTTTTTTCCGATGTTTGTTTCAATCCGATCCTTTTCGGTGTTTCAGAATGGTGCTCCTGATGCAACGTGGGCCTCAATTTGGGATCGGCGCTATGCCCGTCGTTCAGAATGGCGCTCTCGCTCCAGCCTCAGCGCGGGCCACTTTTCTGGATCCGAGTCCTTTTCACCGTTGTCGCCCCCTCGTTTCCCCTCCTCCGCCTTCCCCTGGTCCTCCTGCTCCTCCCGCTCCTGTCACTCCAGTTCATGCTGCTGCTGTTCGTCCTCCTCCTCCTCCTCCTCCGTCCTCCTCCGTCCTCCTCCTCCTCCTCCTCCTCCTCCTCCTCCTCCTCCTCCTCCTCCTCTTCCTCCTGCCCATCCACCGCCTGCTCAACTGTGCGCAGCGTCTTTTTTTGTTCGATCGCGCATTGGCCCCTCGGCAAGAGGGACACGCGGCCGTCTCCTTGTGGGGGCTGCCCGCGACCGCCCCCCCGCGTTGCCTGCAGAAGCAGGGGTGCCAGACGAGGCTGGCCCCCTTGGGGGGAGGGGGGCCAGGCAGACTCCCTCGAGCATCTTGTACCGCACCGGCTGTGCGTCCCCAGCGGGCCGTTCCACTTCCAACATGCATTTCTGATTTGCCAGGGAAAAAAGAGAAGGAGGAGTCCCTCGAGCAGAGTCCATGGCTGGCGGGAAGGTGCGCCGTCTCTTGACGAGAAGCGTGGGCTGGGTTCTGCTCACTGCTTGGCCGTTACTGCAGGGTTCGCCTGGTGACGGCCCCGCTCAGCTCGTCGCCCCCTTGCCGTTTTGGCAAGCTGGCCAGTTTTCCCCCGACACCGCCCTTCCCTGCAGCTTCATCTTCAAAAGCCAGGCTTCCGCCATCATGTGCCATCCTTGCCACGGCACTGCGGGTGCGCTTGGGAGTCTCAGCCGCCTGTGTCCGCGCAGGCCACGCCCACCGATATGGTGTCGCCAGCTGGCCGCGTGTGCATCGGCGCACCTCCCCGCCCTCGGGCGTCCACCGTTGCAGGCGAACCTGGTGTTCCCCGACTCTGACTTGCGAGCGCCTACCTCTAGGCACCCCTCTTGGCACCCGTCCACTCCTGCCGCCAGCGAGAGCTGCTCGCAGGGATGCGACAGCACGTCCGCTCTCCGCGGGCCCAGCCCGTGCGCCAGCGGGCCCCCGCACTGCACCTGGCGTGGCGCATCGCGAAGGGCGTCGGGCGCTGCGTAATGGGGGTGGGAGGGGGGCGATCAATGGGGGGGTGAAGGATGTCGCACCTTTCGTGCTCCTTTGAATCCCCAGAAGGGCCCCCCCGGGCCCCAAAGGGGTACGAAGGTTGCGCGTGCCATCGCCCCCCCCAACTTTACCGCCCCCCCGGCAAGCAGCGCCCAGGGGGAAGAGGGGGGAGGACCCCGCCAGGGGGGACCCGCCAGGCACGGGGCAGCCCGGGGGCCAGGGATCGCTGCGGAGGCCAGGCCGGGCGCGCGCCGGCGCGCCGCGCGCCAGCGCCGTGTGCGCGGCGCTGCCGCAGCCCGCCGCCCGTCGTCCAAAGCGCCTGTCGGCCGCCAGCGCCTGGCGCGCGCAGGCCGGGGCGGCCCGAGTGCAGCGAGCAGGTCGGCCAGGCGTAAGAGTGGTCCTCCGCCGGAGTGGCCCTTCGCCAGAGTGACCCTTCGCTGGAGTGACCACGAGAGCCCCCCCTGGCACTGGCGTGCGCGCTTGGATTCGGCCCACCCGCGGCCCCCCGGAGCCGTGCACAACAGGTCACTCTTGCCCAGGGTCGCTCGCGCTGGGCCGATCAGAGGCTGGCGAGCTGAGACAACGGCAGTTGGCTTTCGGGGGGGGCCCTCGTCGCCACAGCTGAACGCAGCTCGGAAGACTGGCGCGCTTGGACTTGAACCCTCCAGAGATCCGATTTTGACCAGTCGTTGCCTCAACTCGTCCTCCTCCGAACCAGGCTGGCTCGAGTGGAGTGAGCCCTCCGCTCTGCATCGCCGCCGTGCGGCGCTGCGCCGCGCGGCCGCAGGCTGCGCCGCGGCACTCTCTTAGGGTCGGGGCACGGTGGCGCCGCCCCGCGTGGCGCCCTCGCGGCCGCACCTCCGCGGGCGCCAGGGGTGCCGCCGCCGGCCGTCCGGGCGCCCGCTGGCCCGCAGCCTCCGCCTCCTCCCTCTCCGCGCACCCTGCCCCTTGGGGCCTCTTCCCCGGCCCCCTCCTCATCCTGCGGCCTGCAGTTGTTGTTGTTGTTGCTGCTGCTGCTGCTGCTGCTGTTGTTGTTGTTGTTGTTGTTGTTGTTGTTGTTGTTGTTGTTGTTGTTGTTGTTGTTGTTGTTGTTGTTGTTGTTGTTGTTGTTGTTGTTGTTGTTGTTGTTGTTGTTGTTGAACATTATTACTTCTAAAGAATAATTATTGTTGGGCCCCCTGGTGCACGCCCCCCCCGCCGCGCCTAGGCCGCAGCCACATTTTCATCATTTTCGTGAGGAAGCCTCAGGTAAAACGATGTGATCCAGATCCGGTTGTTTTGTTGTAATCCGTTTTCCCTTGCAAAAAACAATAAAATGACATTTCTTGTTCTAATATAATCAAATTTCAAGAATCCCTTGCAAAAAATAAGGTAAAGTGGACATTCGCGCGCGCAAGACGAAATCCTTCCAAAACCTTAGTGTTCGTAGCGATTTTAACATAAAAACATCAAAAAACCAATGGTTTTTCAAAAAAAATTGTCAAAATTTCATCCCGCGCGCTCTTGCGGATTCGTAGGAAACCCAACACTTTTTAAACATTTCTGTCAAACGGGCTTTTGCGAGCAACTTTTTCGAACTTCTGCAACAACGGTTGCGCACCTGCCAGGGCCATCATCCCTGTCAAATAATACCATGCGGGACACATTCGTTTTTTCTTCGCGCGCGCACGCCGTCGTCGTCGGCCGCGGGGCCCTGAATAGTAGCCACGGTCGTCCGCATGCCACGAAGTGAAGTGTCCGAACGTCATAGGGCGGGAAGCTGGGTGTGGGTGGTGGCGAAGAGTCGTTTGGAAATTTGGTAGAGCTTGAACCGGCCCCCCCACAAAGTGGGGGTATTGCCCGCCTCCTATGAAAACCCTGGCACTGGTGAGAACGGAGTGTCCCCACGTGCTAGTAATTGTTGTTGTTGTTGTTGTTGTTGTTGTTGTTGTTGTTGTTGTTGTTGTGACCGCACGCCCCCGTCTGTGGCTCCCCGGTGGAGCCCTTTCGCGGGCCTCCGATCCGATGCTTCTCCTCCTCATCCTCCTCTTTTGCCTCCTCGTCCTCCTCCTTTTCCTCCTCCTCTTTCTCCCCTTCGCCTCCGCCTCGCCTCCTCCTCCATTCCTTTTCCTTGTGCATAACTTCTCCCTGTCGCACCCCGAGGCCAGTTTTTAGGGCGGGCCGGGCGTTTGGCTTGAGATTTCCTCACCATGTCTGACTCTGAAGCTTAAACGTTGGCAACAGTTTCACAAATGGAGGGCGAGTGGTTTTCGAAATATGGCTCTCGCCTTAGCGCCGCGCACATTCGTTATTTTTTTTTATTGTTGTTGTTGTTGTTGTTATTGTTGTTGTTGTTGTTGTTGTTGTTGTTGTTGTTGTTGTTATGTTCTTTGCTTTTTTGTGATACATAAGTTTACAAG
>CAUYUJ010014708.1:315318-345318 GCA_963575745.1 Prorocentrum cordatum
CGACACCGATGAGATAATTGGTTTATCCTAGCTGTATCGAAGACGCGTGTGGCGAAGCACTGCCGCCCACTGCCTTTTGGACGCGCCTGTGCCGTGAAGTGTCGAACGAACGCGTGGCCGCGCTGGTAGACTTCATGTCCCCCCCGGGCCGCTGGGGAAAGCACCGGGGAAACACTGGTGGAAGGGCCCCCTGGGGCCGCATTAGGGCTGTCATGTTTTGGGCTTTCTCGTCTTTTGGGCCTTCATGGTGTCTCCGCCTCCTCCTCCTCCTCCTCCTCCCTCCTCCTCCCCCTCCTCCCCCTCCTCCTCCTCCTCCTCCTCCTCCTCCTCCTCCTCCTCCTCCTCCTCCTCCTCCTTCTCCACTTCTTGGGGCTCTCCGTGGGCCGACTTACGGCGCTCTTGAGCCGCTTGGCGCCCTCGGAGGCCGCCTCGGTGGCCTCTCTGGGGCTGTCCTGGGGTGCTCTTAGACCGCCTTCGGGCCATCTTGGGGCTCTCGGGGGGCCCTCCTGAGTCAGAAGGCGAAAACCCACCCCCACCCCCAGTCCCGACGCCCATCCCCGAGCCGGCGATTCAGGGGGTCGGGACTGGGGGTGGGGGTGGGTTTTCTCCACTCCTGGACCCCGGAACCCCCCCCCCCACCCCCAGTCCCGACTCCTTGAATCGCGGGTTCGGGGATGGAGTCGGGACTGGGGGTGGGGGTGGGTTTTCGCCTTCTCACTGAGCGCCGTCTGGGTTTGGGTTGTCTTGGGACGATTTTGGGGGCCTCTTGGGGTGTCTTTTGAGTGGTCTTAGGACCGAATGGGGCAAGAAACCGAAAACACATGCAAAGCACACTCATGGATGGCTTTGCCCCTTGAGGCCTTCCTGGGAGACCTCTTGGGGCCAGCTTTTGAGGCGTTTTGGGCGCCTCTTGGGGCCCAAATTGCCACTGCCTTCGACAGCAGGGACATCAGCTGCGGTGCCCTCGTCCAGGCCGCAAGGGGCATGGTGCCCGTGACAAGGACCATGTGCCGAACTGCCGCTTCTGGAGCCTCTTCCCGCGCCTTGGTCTGGCCTGCGCGACCCACTTCCCCAGTGCCTTCCTCCTCCTCCTTCTCCTCCTCCTCCCCCTCCTCCTCCTCCTCCTCCTTCTCGTCCTCCTCCTCCTCCTCCTCCTCCTCCTCCTCCCTTCTCCACTTCCATCGTCCTGTGGGCTGGGGCCCGCGCCGCCCCACTCTACGCTCGCCTCCTCCGTCTCCCATCCTTTCCCCCCGCGCCCCTCGCGCTGCAATCGGCGGCACCCCAGCATACTGATACTATGTGTGCGTCGCCCTCCCCCCAGAGGCGCCGCGCGCACCGAGAAATCTCATAGTATATGCGTCGTGGCGAGCGCTTCCTGGCCACACCGATCGGGAAACGATATACTACAAGATGGGTATGCTACATGTTCGGGTCGAGTGCGCGCCTCCCAGGGGACATATAGTATTAGTCCCTGTGCGTCCCATGCAATGCTGCTTCCTGGTGGCGCGGACTTGCGGGAGCCACGGCTGCGAAGCCATGACCGCGATTCGGATGCCTCCCTCCCTCACCCAACGGCCAGCGTCGACCACCCGTCGCTGAGGTCCAGACAATTCCTCCTGACCCTTCTCCTCCTCCTCCTCCTCCTCCTCCTCCTCCTCCTCCTCCTCCTCTCTTCTCACCCTTGGACGCGTGGGGGAACTCAAGAACGCGCATGCTTGCGCGCGGCCCCCGCCCCGGGGAGAAGATTCATGGCCTCTTGGCGAGGGCGTCGGAGTAGCGCAGACCCACCAAAGGTGCCCGCCCGAGGAGGGAGCGGTGGGGCAGCATTAAGGTTAAGTCGGGCCTGTCCCTTTACAGGTGGAGTATTCAAAAATAGTCAAAGAATAGCCCGGGAACTATTTCTTGAGTGTTTTTTTTTGGGATCATTTTGCAATTTTGTTCGAGTATTTTTTCGTCGAAAATCCCCCTGTAGGGGGACACGCCCGACTTCACATTAAGAGGAGCAGGAGAAGCAGCAGGATGACATGAGTACTGCGGGGCAGGGGGGAACGACAGGGGAGGAGGCAGGACACATTAGGAGCACGGCCCTGGGACAACGGCATCGAGGGGGACGACGGACCGAGCGGACCATAATGTATGGGTAGGACGGGGATACTGGCGCCGTGGTTTGGCATGTTTCCCCAGAGGTCCCCGAAGGTTTTTGGAGACCATTCGAGGCCCGAATAAGGTTACGCGCGCGCAGGCGAGCTGCCAGCAATGTCCTCGAGCGAAAACCTCCGCAGGCCTACCCTCGACCGACGTCTTACTCTGCAGCCTTTTCCATCGGCAAGTCAGCACCTTCTCCTCCCGAGGGGGAGACTGCGTCTGCGCGTCTGCCCGCGGACCTTCCGCACACCAGCGCATAATCACGATCGTTCTCCTCTCTTGCTCACAGCAACGCGACGATTTCTCTTCTTTCCCTCTCCTAATCGTCGTCGTCCTCCTCATCCTCCTCACTCCTCAGACTCCCGTATCTTTCGCTAGATCAGAGAGGAAATGTGAATGCTGTCGGAGGGACGGGATATGTATTTACACATATATATACATATACGATATGAGAGACGAGAGATAGGGATCATCGAGGAGGATGAGGGCGGGAGGAGGAAGCGTGGACGATGGTGGAGGGCGGGAGAAGGAGGGAGGAAGGAGGGGAGAGGGAAAGTGCGCGTGTGTGTGTGTGTGTGTGTGTGTGTGTGTGTGTGTGTGTCGCGTGCTTCGTGCCTCCTCGCCTCGCCGCTGGCCAGGCAGTGGCGTCGGCTGTCGTCCCGCCTGCGCCCTGGGCCCGCCGCTCCCCCACTTGGCGTGGGTCTGCTCCTTTCCCTGGCCTGCCACGCCGTTGCGCATCGCCGGGCTGTCCCTCTCTTCCGCGCCTGCGCCTCGTTGGTCAACCTGGTCTCGGCGCTCCCCAGCGTTGCCGACGTTCGGGGTGCCCTCCCCTCGGCAACGGGTCGAGACTCTGCTTTGCTCTTCCTACTTCCCCTTCCGTCGCCCTTCCGCGGGCTGCCTGCTCCCGCTTCTGCTCCGTGCCGCTCAGTGCTGCGCGGGGCCGTCGCATGTCATCCACCCCTCCCTGCCCGCGCCCAAGATCTTGGCGCATCGGCTCATCCTTGGACCGTATCTGGGTTCACCAGTTCGGGGCTCTGCTACATTGTGCTTCTCCCTCCTCTGCTGCAGCTCAGTGCTGCTCCCCCGCAGCCTCAGCCCTGTTCAGTTCAGTGCTGGCGCCGGTTCCCACTTGCGGCGCTCCCCCCCGCCGCAGTCGGCAGCTCCCTTCGGGCCTCTCCGCTTTCCAGCTATGCGCACGCGCCTCGTAGGCCCGCAGGTCTCGGCGCACTGGCCCATCCCTGGACTGCTCGGTTTACTGGGTCGGGCTCTGCTGCGTTGTGTTTTCCACCACCAGGTGCAGCTCCATGTTGCCTCCCCCCAGCTTCAGCTCAGTGGAGTGCAGTGCAGCTCTGTTCTGGCTCTGTTTCCCCCCCTCAGCGCTCCCCCCGCCGCTGCTGGCAGCTTTGAGTGGCCCGGCTTCCTCTTCCTGTCGCGCCGGGGCTCCTCCTCCTCCTCCTTCCGTGCATTGCGGCCTTACTTTGCATACAGCGTGTCCCCTGTTGCCATTCCGCCAGAGCAGTCGCCCTCTGCCCAGCCGCCGACGCAACAAGTGCATGTGCGCGTGTGTGTGTGTGTGTGTGTGTGTGTGTGTGTGTGTGTGTGTGTGTTGGGAATCGACGCACTCCTTTTCGTTTTGCTGCCAAAGATGCCCCCCTCCCTGCCAGCAATCTCCTCCTCCTCCTCCTCCTCCTCCTCCCTTCCCCTCCTCTTCCTCGTCTTCCTCCTCCTCCTCCTGCTCCTTCTCCTCCTCCTCCTCCTCCTCCTCGTCCTCCTCCTCCTCCTCCCCCTCCTCCTCCTCCTCCTCCTCCTCCTCCTCCTCCTCCTCCTCCTCCTCCTCCTCCTCCTCCTCCTCCCCCCTCCTCCTCCTCCTCCTCCTCCTCCTTCTCCTCCTCCTCCTCGTCCTCCTCCTCCCTCCTCCTCCTCCTCCTCCTCCTCCTCCTCCTCCTCCTCCTCCTCCTCCTCCTCCTCCTCCTCCTCCTCCTCCTCCTCCTCCCCCTCCTCCTCCTCCTCCTCCTCCTCCTCCTCTTCTCCTCTCTCTCCTCCTCCTCCTCCTCCTCCTCCTCCTCCTCCTCCTCCTCCTCCTCCCTCCTCCCCCTCCTTTTCCGCCTCCTCCTCCTCCTTCTCCCCCTTTTTCTCTTCCTCCTCCTTCCTCCTCCTCCTCCTCCTCCTCCTCCTCCTCCTCCCTCTTCCTCCTCCTCCTCCTCCTCCTCCTCCTCCTCCTCCTCCTCCTCCTCCTCCTCCCTCTCCTGTGTTCTCCGCCTTCTCTTCCCGATGCCGCCACTCCTCCCGCAGGGGAGGGGGGAACGGGGAGAGGGGAGCCACGAGAGCGCTAAACAAGCATTTTCGATCTCCGAGCCAACACGCTATACGGGCTGCGTGATGGGCAGGCGCGGGGTCCGCCGCCGACCGCCCGTAATTAGGCCCACGTGCCGCCGACAGCGCTATAATTGCACTTAGAGCCGCGCCCTACGCAGCGCAGGCTACGGCGCGCTGGGCCCGCGCTCTCGCGCACCTCGGCGGCATGCGGCCGAGCTCCACCCCCTCGGCCGCCACCTCCTCGCTCTCCGCTTCCTCCTCCGCTTCCTCCTCCGCTTCCTCCTCTGCTCCCTCTCCGCCTCCTCCTCCGCCTCCTGCTCCTCCCTCTCCCTCTCCCTCTCCCTGTCCTCCTCCTCCTCCTCCTTCTCCTCCTCCTCTGCCGTTCCTCATCCTTCACTTTCTCCTTCTCCTTCACCCCCTCCTCCTCCCCCTCCTCCTCCTCCTCCTCCTCTTCCCCCTCTCCTCGTCCCTTTCCCCCCTCCTCTTCCTTCTCCTGCACCTCCTCCTCTTCCTCCTCCCTCGCCTTCTTTCCGTCCTCCGCGTTCTCAATCCCCCCCTGACTTCTCACGCTCTTCCCCCCTTCCGTCGCTCGTCCCCCCGTCGGCCCATGCCGTGCGAGACCGAGGTTTCTCTTGCCAATGCAGATCCTCAAGGGTTACAGACACGGCTTTGTCGTCCAGCGCGTGGGGGAGAGGGGGCACGAAGAGCTCTACCACGCCGCGGCCGTGGTGATGCGCATAGTGTCATGGTGACCCCCAGCCCTCCTCCTCCTCCGCCTCCCCTCCGCCTTTTCCTTTGCCTCCTTCCCTTTCCTTTCCCCTCCTAATCATCCTTTTCTCTCCTCTCCTCTCCTCTTCTCTCCTCTCCTCTCCTAAGACCTCCTTTTTTCGAGTACCGTTTCCTCTCCTCTCCGTTTCCTCTTTTTCCTTCTCGTGCTCCCCCGCCCGTGCCCGTTCTTCCCCATCCTCCGCCGTCCTCCGACGTTTTCCCCCGTCCTCCCCTGTCCGCCCTTGCCACCCCCTTCCTTCCCCTTTGTTTCCCGTTTCTCGTCCCGTCTCCACATCTCCTCCTTTCTCTGCGCCCACTCCCACCCCCTCCCGTTCCCCTCCCTTGCCGTCCCCGTTCTGTCCCAGTCCCCGTCCCCTTCCCCTTTCCTTCCCTATCCTCCCCCTGACCTTCTCCTCCTCCTCCTCCTCCTCGGCCTCCTCCTCCTCGGCCTCCGCCTCCACCTCCGCCTCCATTCCTCCTCCTTGGACCCCTCTCCCTCCTCCTCCTGCTCTTCCTCCTTGAGCTATTTTCGTAAAGGTGCTTCTGTTCAGCCCACATTCGAGCATACCTTTCACGCGCAACCTTTGTCTGATGCGGGCCAGGCAGGAGTGGTGATCTAAGATGACACAGACAAGGGGTTTGGGCATGGGCAGTCAATGGCCCGGCAGTGTAATGTAATCGACACCGATGTTGCATTATATGTCGAATTATTTCACTTGACTTGCAACGATGCTTTCCAATTTTCAAGTCTGCATTCTGCAGTACGTGTGTTGGAAATTCTGGTGCCCCCAGTGCTTGTACATGGCGAGGGCGTCAAGTTGTGGTCAGTAGGACAGCGCAAGATGGCAGGTCCATGTATTTGCTGTGAACCACCATGATCTGGTAGGTCTGTTCAAGGCTTGGGGCTAGTTGGTCGCATGCAGGCTTCGGAAGACCTCGAGGCTCGTGGTATAACATTACGGAAGCCGTGTCAGAGAGTTGCTTGTTGCATACGGACGTGCTCCGCATGTACGTGCGAATATCTCTGGAGAGGCAACTGCTTCTGTCAGTTTTCGCTTGGTGTGGGCCAGAAGAGCGCATCATTTTATGTTATGCGTGTCTACTTGTACATCTATGTATACATACATATATGGATATATCATGTATATACCTATGTGATAGCCAGTGCGGAGCCACAAAAGTACGGTATGGCATTGTGGAGGTGGAAGCTATGCGGTGTAATGTTTGTGGTGGAAACTATGTCGTGTCCGCTATGTGGTGCGAGCGATGCAGGTGAAAGTTATGCGGCGTGAGCTATATGGGGCAAGATACGCAGTGTAATCTTGGAAGATGGCGAAACCTCGCCAGACACCAAGCGCACTAGGCGGCCACGAGGCGGCCCTGGCTGCAACGTGGCGAAACCTCGCTGGACCCAACAAGCCCACGAGGTGGCCACGAGGCGGTAACGTGGCGAAAACTCGCCGGACCCTCCCAGCGCACAAGGCAGGCGGCCACGGGCGGCAACGTGGCGAAACCTCGCCAGACCCACCTAGCGCACGAGGTTGCCACGAGGCAGCCACGGGCGGCAACGTTGTGAAACCTCGCTGGACCCACCCAGCGAACGAGCTGGCTACGAGACGGCCACGGGCGGCAACGTGGCGAAACCTCGCCGGACCAACCCAGCGCACGATGTGGCCACGAGGCGGCCCTGGCTGCAACGTGGCGAAACCTCGCCCTTCCCAGCGCACAAGGCAGGCGGCCACGGGCGGCAACGTGGCGAAACCTCGCCGGACCCACCCATCGAACGAGGCGGCCACGAGACGGCCACGGGCGGCAACGTGGAAGGTGCTCTCCGAGCCCATCCAATTCCTGAGTCACATGCGTAAGAACCACTAAGTACAAGCACTGTTTGGGGAAATATCTGGTAAGACTAGTGTGGACCCGTGGATCAAATCCACGGCGCTGTGTGCGTCGAAGCTTTCCGACATCTGTCTCTGACGCGCAAATGTCAGCAAGCTGCGGTGTGCGATGAAATCGATGATTTTCGCATCTCCAGGCCCTCTTGGGGGTCTTCCTGGGGCTCTTTTGGGGCGTTTGAGGCCCCCCTGGGGCAGACTCGGGGCCCCCTTGGCCTGTCTTGGGGGCCTTTTGGGGGCTTGTTGGGCCGTCTTGGGGGCCTCTTGGAGATTTCTTGGGCCGTCTCGGGGGCGTCTTTGGCCCCCCTTGTGCCCCTCGTGGGCTGTCTTCGGGGCTGTCTTGGGGCTCTCTTGGGCGCGTCTTGGGCGCGTCTTGGGCCCTCTCGGGGCGATCCTGGAGGCCTCTTGGGCCGTCTTGGGTGTCCAGACGTTTGAGACTGAGAGTGCGAGAATCTCAGAATCCGTAGGAAATCCGTCGGAAATCTACGATTTTGGCCTCTTGGGGCACTCTAGGGTGTCCCCTCGGAGCCGTCCAGGGGCGTCTTGGCGGCCTATGGGGCCGTCTGGGGAGCGCCTTGGGTGAGGGCCTTCTTGGTCATCTCGGAGCTGTTTTTGGTCGTCTCGGGGCCTCCTTGGGCCGTTTCGGAGCTCTTCTGGGGGGCTCTTGTGCCGTTTCGGGGCTCTCTGGCGGCTCCGGGGACCAGCCCCCCCCAAACCCGCAAGGTATTTGACGGATTTGTTAGAATGCATATTGAACAGATGTGAATGCATAGTAGAAGAAAACACATCTTGGCATAGCAGAACAAACCAGTTCTTCTACATTCTCATACGCACGAGCACAACATGGCATAACAAGCTAAGCTCAGCTGCACTATGTAAGTTATGTGGCGTGAGCCACGGTGTAAGATGTGTGGTGCGAGCTGTGTGGTGCTGGCTGCGTTGTGTGAGCTATGTGGTGCAAGCTATCGTGAATGGACCCCGAGGCGGCCACGAGACGTCCACGGGCGGCGATGCGGCGAAACCTCGACGTGCGGCCCACTGTACGCGGTGCAGGGTAGAGGTGGCCACGGGAGGCAGCGCGGCGAGACCTCGCCTGCCACGCCCCAGCGCACGAGGCGGCCACAGGAGCGGCCACGGGCGGCAGCGTTGAGGTTCCTCGGCACCCACATCGAGCCCTCGGTGAGGTGTGGGTTTTTGTGCCGTGGATGTGTGAGCTACGTGGTTGCACGCCACGTGGTGTCAGCTATGACGTGCAATCTATGCAGCGCAGGGTGCGTGGTGGAAGGGATGTGGCGCAGGCGGGGAGGTGCCAGCTATGTGGTGCAAGCCATGTGGTGCAAGTTCCGCAGTGCAATCTACGTGGTGCACGCTAGGAGGTGCAAGATATGCTGTGCAAGATATGTGATGCAAGCTTTGTTGGGCGGCCACGCACGGCCACGGGGCGGCCACCATTCCTGCGTAAAACACGGCTCCCGAGTAAAACAAATCAGAATTCCGAAGTGCAATCATTTATTGGTGGAGTAAAGATGTGGCTATTTCGATCTGTGTGCGCACTTGGCCAGGGAAGTGGTACGGGTGCACTCGAGCCAAAGTCCACCATGCCTCGTTTGAAGAAAGGACGCAGCTCTTCGTGGACGATTGCCCCAACCGCTGTTCCAGTCGGCAATCCGTGCTGCATGGCGAGTCGCACATCTGATGGCATGCGTTCAGGCAGCGCCGACACACGACGAACGCAGTTTGGCCGCGGACGAAGAAAGCGTGCCGCAGCGAGTTGAGTTTTTGTGCGCCTTTTGACGGAGCACGGGCTGGTGCGGAGCAGGTTGCTCAGGTTTGGCGTGTCGATGATTCGCTAGTGGCCTCTTGCCGATCGTGTAAGGCTTCCTCAGGCCCTGTGCGAGACAGTATCTATGGCCAGCACGTCAAGTTCAACCATGCAGAGGCAGAGGGTTGGGGTCTGCCATGGCCTGATGATGCTCTGAAGACAACCGTCTCGGGCTGGCTGCGCAGGACGGCAATCGACGCAATGGCTGCCAGCTTTTGTCAGCGATGCAGATTTTCATTGGCCTGACGTGGTCAACCGGGCCGCTCTCTCGCAGGCCTGCCGATCGGGTCGTGGATGCCCCAAGCTGCCCAGAGAGCGTGCGGTTTCGCCCTCGGGGGCCTGCCGCCGACATCGGTGACGCATCACCGATTCCAGATCGACGTTTCGTGAGGAGGAGGAGGACAAGGAGGACGAGGAGGACGAGCAGGACGAAGAGGATGAGGACGAGGATGGAGGATAAGGAGGAGTAGGAGGAAAAGGAGGGGGAGGAGGAGGACCTCCACTGGGTTTGTAGCCTCAATGGGTAGTCCCCTGGACCACGCCCTCCCCTGAGCCGGCCAGCCCCCTTCTGGCATCCGAGAGCTGGCCCATCCCCCCGGACCCCCCCCCATCCTAGCTGCTTCCACCCCGGAGCCAGCACTCCCCCGAGTCGGCCCTCGACGCGCGACCGATTCCAGTCGGCTTCTGCCACCCTGTAGATCATTCGACCTTCAACGATCATCAATTTCTGACAGGCGGGATCTTTCGGTATTGATCGATTCCAGGCCACTGGCGACGTTCAGCTTTGCACGCCCGCGCCGGGGTCGCCGCCCGTGTCGACACGACAACCGTCGACACGGCATGACATGTACAGTTCATATAGTTCCAAAAGGAGCGCTACATGAGCAACGAAGCCCCCTTTTGCCCCAGAAGCGTCTGGGGTGCACGAGCAGCGCAAGGGAAACACACATGGAAGGACGTAAGGAACAACGAGCTCATTCAGAGTCCGAGCTGACCGTTATTTCAGTGTCTTGATAGTATCCTTCCCCGAGTCAGCCCTCCCCCGTCGACGGGTTAACATATCCTCGGGAGTGGTAAGGACGCGCACGCGCACCGTCTCGGGTGACTACCACCATGAACAGGTCGTGAGGATTACAGCCTATTTTTCATCAGTGGGTCAACCCTGCCAGATCAAGGGTACCCTTGTGCCCTGTGTTTCGCCACCCATGCCTTCTACCTTCCTATGGCAATGTGGTCCTCAGAGAGGTCTTCTGTCTCGGCGGCGAGCGAGGGGGGAAACGACAAGGATAAGACCTTTTCAGAGGGCCGCTGGACTTCTCAGAAGCCCTCGGGCCTTCCGAGAGGTTTTCCGTGTCTTCGAGAAAGGCTCATAACATTTCACAGAAGGCCAGGGGACTTCCGAGCCTTCTGAGGAGGCCCGCCCCCTCTCGGACGCCTGGTGGTCTTTCGGCCATAACTCGGCTCTCCTGTGACCATTCGAGGCGATCCAGGCACCCCTGGAACGCCCTCGGCGAGGCGCAGCCGCCGGAGCGCATCCCGAGGCTGGAAAACTGCCGAGAACCGACGGCGACGCCCGAAAACAATCTCGAACCTCGAGCCCGAAACTCCCGAACCTTCCCCCCCCCGGGCTCGCCGCCGAGCGCCCTCTTGCGCGCCCTCTCCGGTCAAGCTCGACCGCGTCGCGGGCGCCCTCCGTGCTGCCCCCGCGGGGCTGCCCGGAGCGGCCGCCTCTCTCGGGCGGCCGGCGACGCCAGGATGAATATCGTTTGACCGACCCCCATCCCCATCCTCGTCCCTTTTGAGACCTCCACCAAATTACCACCCCGATTCGGGATATCGGGCGACGAAATCTATACATATCCACTGCTCCCTGACCAGGCCCATCTTGAACCCAGGAGCTGTGTTTGCGCCCTCCTGGCCAAGCCAGGAGGGCGTGGCGTATACACCGCTGCGGGGTTGAGGATGGGCCTGGCCTGGGAGCAGTGGATATGTATAGATTTCGTCGCCCTATTTTGAGACCTCCACCAAATTACCACCCCGATTGGGGATACGCCCCTCGAAGGCCGAAGGGAGCGGCCTACATTCCCATCCAGGGGGGCAGATCGGCCAGTGCAGGGCCCGGGCCCCGCCGCTGGGGAGGGGGGTCGGAGAAGCGCTGCTCGGGGCGGGCGGCGGCCTCTCTCTCTCTCTCTCGGAGGAGGAGGAGGAGGTGGAGGAGGAGGAGGAGGAGGAGGAGGAGGAGGAGGAGGGAGGAGAGGAGGAGGTGGAGGTGGAGGTGGAGGTGGAGGAGGAGGAGGAGGAGGAGCAGGAGCAGGAGCAGGAGCAGGAGCAGGAGCAGGAGCAGGAGCAGGAGCAGGAGCAGGAGGGAGGGAGGAGGGAGGAGGGAGGAGGGAGGGAGGAGGGAGGAGGGAGGAGGGAGGAGGTAGGAGGGAGGAGGGAGGAGGGAGGAGGGAGGAGGGGAGTGGTTCCCCAGCCAGCGCTTGCCCTGACGGGGTCCTCGCGGAAATCGAACGAGTTGGCGAAAGTTCCCCGCCGATTTTGGTGGCCGGCTGGGTTCCCAGACCCCCTCGAGTCGCGAAACAATCACGACGGGAGGTTTTTCATTATTTTCGGCCTCTGGGGGCCCTTGCCGGCCCTCGGGACCGTCAAAAAACGGCTCGGGACGAAAAACTGGTCCCAGGGAATGGGTCCAGACCTTTTTGGGGGTCGCGTAATGAAAAAATCATGACGTCGGGGGTCTGGGTTCCCAGGTCCCCAGTTCTGGGTTCCCGGGCCCCTGGTCATTGGTGCCGGTCCGATTTCGGTGGGTTCAGGGTTCCCGGGTTCCCGGGTTCCCGGTCGATCTGCTCATCGATCTCTTTATCGATCCCATGTCAAACCACCTACTGATTGGGGCTTTTCTCTGGCGTGATTTGTTTTTGCCCCCCGGTCCCCGGCGTCCATTGTCTTGACAAAGCGCAGGGCGGAGGCTGCTCGCCGTTCTCGGTCCCCGGGGCCGGGGTCCGTACGCTCGCCTGCGTGCCCAGGGGCCGGCAATAGCCGGGTGCAGCCAGGACCCGAGGTAAGGGGACTGGGTTCGTAGTACACCTCAGGCGATGCTTAAGAAAACTTAAGTTTTCGGCCAGAGTCTCGATTATTCTTAACGTTTCAATGTAAATCCTAAGATTTTGATAGAAATCTTGGGTTTTTGTTCAAGTTCTGAGACTATGAATTTCTTAACCCATGATTTCTTAGGCATCTCGCAGGGTGTAGGGCCCTGGAGCCCCTGAGCTGGCCAGAATCACCAAACCAGGTCTGCCGTAGCTGGTGTTTTCGCGGGTGGCGGCAGTTCCGGTTAGTGGAACGGGGCGGGGGGGGGCGTCCCTCCGTACAGTCGGGGCGCTGAAGAAGGAACCCTTTTCGTTGGGGAGGGGCTCGGTGCTCCTTGATTGTTCTACAGCTTGCCTTAGGTTTTCATGAGGTTTTCCATGGGAGATCGAAGTGTAACTTATGGGAAAAAGGGGCCTCGTTCTTTATTTAGGGTTCCTTGGGTCAACGCCCCGACTGTACACATCACTAAACCAGGTCCCACTAAACCCAGTGCTGCTAACGCGACCTGGCACGAGAAGCCAGCACCGGGGAAGGGGTCGAGCGGTCTGGGGTCTGGGGAGTGGCGACCCGCAGCGGTCGAGTCCTCGGAGGTCTGGGTCCACGGGTTTTCCCGAGGTTGCCCGATGTTGATCGCGGTGTCCTTCACAAGCTGCCCAGGTCAAGATTGTCTTGCGCGGCGTGTGAGAAGAGGTCCCCGACAGGGGGTCATGATCGAGGACGGGAGACAAGGTGGGGTACCGCGGGGGGGGGGAGATTGTGGCTGCTGCCGTCGCTGTTGGGCTGCCAGATCGGTTCACCCAGATATGTGCCCTGAGGTCGCCAAGACGCTGACCAAGAGGCTGGCAGCCATTACAGAGCACGATCACGAGAAGCTACACAAAGTGAACAAGGCGCGTTCCTGCCACGCGTCGGGTGCAGAAAACCATTCCCACCACTAATCTGCACTCCTCCTGTGGTACAACCTCGCTCCCATATCACATCACATCTGCCTCCGCCTCTGACTCCTCGTTATCCTCTTCTGCTCTCCTCCTCATGCTCTTTCTCCTCGTCTACTCTCCTCAGCCCCCCGCGCTCCAACCTCATCTGCTCTCCTCACCCGAACACTGCGAGCACTGACGTCTGCAGTGCCGGAGCAAGCAAGACCTAGCAGCAAGAGAGAGAGAGAGAGGAAGAGAGGGATGCCTCGCTACTCGTTGCACGCTGGGCAGGCATCGGGCCCAAGCTCGATCTTCGCGCGCACCGGGAGATGTTGAACGTGGCCCTCGGGCCGCCGGAGGAGGAGGGCATCGCGGCTGGCTCTGGCGGCTGGCCTGGCGAGGCGACGCCGCAGCCGGCGGGCGCCGAGACCCGCCCGAGTTGCTGGTGCAGCCCCGACGGCGGCTCCGACTGCGGCCCCGCGTCCGAGCGCACTTCGGGGCAAGACGGACGTGCCGAGGCGCTCGGCTCGCAAGAAGGCCCAGGCGGCGGTTCAGGCCGAGCTGCTGCAGCGGCGGGACGACGGGCAGGGCGCGCCGATGCGTCGCCTGGAGGCGCCAAGGCCGGCCACCCGCCGGCACTCCCTGGAGCCAGTGGGATCCCACGGGGCCTGCCCGCCCGCCCGCCGCCGCCGCCGACGACGACGACGATGCGCCTGGCAGTGTCAGCTCCCCCAGGGGCCCTCCCAGCATCGTGGCTCCCCTGCCAGCAGCGGCATCAGCGGCCCCTCCAGCTTCCTCTGCGTTGGGGAGCGGGCTGCGGTGTGCGGGACGCGCGCCTGGCCTGCTGGCGCCAAGCAGGCCGGAGCCATCTCGGCAGCGCTGGCTGTAGCCAGGCCCCCGCCTCGACGCCGTGCGACGGCGCTGAACCCGTTCACGAAGCCCCGCCGCGTCGCGGCTCAGCCGGCACGTGCCCCTACCTGGCCGTGCTGAGGGTTCATTGGACCGATGCTCCGCCCCCAGCCCCTGCGGGCATCGCTGGGGCCCTTGCCAGCGACGCCCTCCCCCTGGGAGCCTTCCCGCGACGAGCGCCTGCTCCGCCCAGCTGCGGCCAGCCCCTGGCCCGTGCCGTGAGGGAGCGAGGACCGCGGCTCGATGTGCCCGGGCATGGCAGAGGCCTCCACGGACTACGTTTGCCTCTCCGACGACGCCACCAGCGAGCTCTTTGGCGGGAGCAGCACCTCGACGCGCTCCAGCGCGCGCGGCGGGACGGCCCTGGAGGCTTTCCGCCGTCGCCTGCAGCTGCAGCCCCAGGCGATATCGGCGGCAGTGTGCAGGAACCACCTGGGGAATATGGGCGGAGCGGTGGGCGAGCAGGGCGTGGGCGACTCGACCAGGAACTACTTCACCCGGAGCGTCCCTTCGGCCTGGCGCGTGCGTCGGGTACAGCCAAGACCCTGGGTAAGGGGAGCCAGTCAGTGATTGGGCCCTGAAGCCCTTCAAATTGGTCAGAATCACTAAACCAGGTCTGCCGTAGCTTGTGCTTGTCGGGTGACGGCAGTTCTGGTTGGTGGAATGGGGGGCGGGGGAGGCGTCCTCAATCGCACATCACTAAACCAGATCCCACTCAACCCAGTCCTGCCAATGCCCGAGTACAGCAGCCTTCCTGGTCTTCGGCACGGCGGAGGTGTTCGACCTGATGGAGCGCGAGGCGCGGCGCGCCGCCGCCGGGGCGGCCGAGGCGCAGTTGGCCCTGCGGATCTTCGCCTCTCAGCAGGCGGCGATGCGGGAGTGGAACTGGGCGACGGCGTGGTTGATGACGTGCCTGCCCGAGCCGCACTGGGGCAGCATTCGCCGCCCGCCCCTCCGCAGCCAGATCCGCCCGCTGCCCAGGCTGGCGGAGCCCGGCCGGGCCAGCGCCACCACCGCGTGCGCCAAGGACACGGTGGCGCTGAATGGGGCGGAGCGAAGGCTGGGTGCGGCCTGCATGTGGGTGAACGCCGTGGCACTCCCTGTCGCCCTGTCGCACCTGCACCTGGGCGAGGCCCGGCACTGCCCGACGCGTGCCCGCGCGGGGAGGCAGCTCAGCTCTGCCCAGCAGGGCGTGGTATGCAGGCGGATGCGGTCTACGCAGCCGACGTGTCGCCCGACCCCATGGGGTGGCGGGCGCGTGGGGAAGGCTGATCTTCTCCTCCAGTGCATCATCGGCGCGGCTCGGTCGCCGCTTGGAGCCGAAGTTCCGTTCGGCCAGGCCCCGGCGAGGCGCGTCGACCCCGACCGCGCGCCCTTCTGCAACGAGGACTGCCACTTCGAACCGGCGCCGTCCCTGGGCGAGTCCTCGGCGGCCTGCTTCCTGAAGCCGCGGCTGCTGGCGAGGAGCGGGCCCGGGGCCCCCGCCCCTTCGGCCGCGGCTGGCCTGCCGGCTCGGCTGGCGCCTGCGTCGCAGCGCCCGGCAGGCAGGCCGCCGAGCTGACCCGCTGCAGTGCCCGCTGCAGCGGGGCGAGGCTGGCCGCTTGGAGCTCGTCGGCGCCCGAAGCTTCCCGACGGCGGGGCCTGATCAGACGCGCCCTGGCACGCTATTCCCTGTGCCCAAGGACGCGCGCACGCAGCGGGTGGCCTTCGACCGAATCGCCCAGAACGCTGCAGAGCCCCCCCTTGCAAGGCTTCTCACGCGGGGCGCCGAGTGGGCCCGCGCCGGCCGACCAGGAGGTCCCGAGGTCCAATTCGGTGAGGATTTGGACCGACGACCTGCAGGATTATTACCCAGCCTTCGACTCTAGCCTGCCCCAGCCTTGGGCAGGGTGGGGCTGGGCATGCTGGGCTGACGGAGGGGGGAGGGGGGACAGCGCGCGCGCTCGCAGCGCCGCAAGGCGGCGCAGAGAAGGGGCGCTCTCCCAAACGCGGCTCGCTGCGGGGGTCCCCTGCCCCATCCTCGTCGGTGCAGCATTGAGGTGGCGCGCGCCAGCGGCATCGCGCATCCGGGGCCGCCAGGAGCCTGCGAGGGCTTCGCCGCTCTGAAGCGCTCGAAAGCCCGTCTTCGGCGCGAAGGCGGCCCCCTTCCTTCGACTACACGTCAGAGCGACCCTTGGCCGGAGCGACCTTTGGTGCGTGCCAGCCGGGGTCCCCCGATCACCGAGCGCGGGGCGATAGTGGCGTTTTGCGCACCTGTGTTTGGTTCCCCCGCGGCCCCCCCAGAAGCCGCGCACCAAAGGTCACTCTTACCCAGGGTCATTCTTGCGCGCAGTCGATTTTTTTTTTTTTTTTTTTTTTTTTTTTTGTGGAGAGGGAGAGGGAAGGCAGAGGGGAGGCGGCGAACCATCGATGAGCAACACACACCTCGTCCCACTCGGTGCAATCTGCGACGACCGCCGGAGTGAAACATGCGGAGAAAGACTACCGTAAAAGAAAAAACAAATTCTTGCGCGCAGTCGATTCCTGATGCGGTGTTGCGTTGCCACGGCGGCCTCCTCACGGGTGGTCTCCACGGCCCGGGCGCTCGGCCTGGGAGGCCCGTTCGTGCAGCTGCGGGCCCCTGCGGGGAGCTTCTCTCCCCGGCGAGCCGCTCGCGGAGCCAGCGCCTTTCCCGCCCGCGGGCGGGCTCTGGGAGGGTGTCGTCTTTCAGGAGGGAAAGAAACACACAGACACAATTAATCGTCGATTCCCCAGAAAATGTGGGAAAATATGGGAAGTGGGGGGGAAGACAAAAACCCGGAAAATATGCGAAAATATGGGGAATCTGTTTATTTGTGTGTATTTATTTGTGTGTCCCAGGGCCCCTTCACTCTGGGAGGGCGTCGTCTTGGGCGACCACTTCTTTGGCATCGCGGTGCGCCCGTCCAGCTGGGCTCGGAGCCGTCAGGCCCTCCGCCTCTCCTGCGGGGCGGCGCGTGCCGGAATCCGGCAAAAACCGTTCTGTGGCTGCGGAGGGATTTCAGAAAGCGAGTGTCCCGAAGCATGTACCAGCACCTGGTTTCGCAACAGGAAGGTTCAAAACAAAGTTTGCGCCCGCGCTCTTGCGACGTCTTAAGAAAGTCATATGTTGCTCGATATTTTGTAAGCCTGCTACCAAACGGGCCTCTCGCGCGCGCATGTCGAATTCGTTCGAGCGCCCCTGCGCGCGTGCTGTCGCAAGAGCTCCTTGCAACACATGGGACGAAGTGCGCCAGAATCTTCAAACTCTTTTTTTTTGCCAGGATTTGAAAATCGAGAGTCCCCAAATCAAATTAAACACGTATTCTTGCAACGCCATTGTTGGACACAAATCCAACCCTCGCGTTTCTGTTATTTAACACAACTATAAGTTTTACCAGCATCGTTACTATCATCCTCGTGTCTATCGGTGTCGGCGTTGCCGTGGTACCGCGCCCGCCCAAGTCGCTGACACGCACTGGAGTGCCCGCTGGGAACTGCCCACCGGCCACTGCCGCACCGGCCGCGTCGGTCGCGCCAAAGTAGCTGGTCGCTCCGCGCGCGAGCATGCGCGGATTAGCGCGGCCGCAGAGATGCATCCGTCAATGCCGAGCACTCATTGCAGTCGTCGCCCCATGGGTTTATGTAAACCGAGGTGCGGGTGGATGGATGGGATGGTTGCGCGAGCAGTGTAAATTACAACTCATTGTGAACAGAAATTTAAAGACACCCCTTATACTGCACCGCGTAGGTTGCACCGCATGCGTTGCACCACGTAGTATTCTAGAACGCATTGTTTTGGGCCCACGCCGGCGAAGCCACGCGTGCACCTTTTGATTTACACGTGTATGAACACGCTTGTACGGTATATATACACATACATTTACACATGTTGATTTCTGCATATCCGTCCCCCAACAGCGTTTATACGTAGTGATCCTTGCTTCGGCTCTTACCTGCTGGGTTGGGGGGTCGTGAGCTTTCGCTCGCCGCGACGCTGGGGTTTCGCTCCTTCTCCCGCGCTCTTTGCGGTATCTTGACCGCGCGCGTCGTGTCGCGTCGGCGCGCGTCGTGCCGACGCTGCGGCGACCCCGGCGCGGGAGTGCCAGGGGCGCAGGGCTCCGAGGGAGCACCCGGGGCACCTCCGGGCTCGTGCTTGTGTGATCTGGGTGTCCCTGGGCGCCAAGGGCCCCGACCTCCTCCTCCCCCTCCTCCTCGCCCCTCTCCTTCCTCCTCCTCCTCCTCCTCCTCCTCCTCCTCCTCCTCCTCCTCCTCCTCCTGTATGTTCCCTCCAGGTCGTCCAGAAGCTGCAGAACACCGTCGTGAAATACAGCGGCAGTGCGAACGGGCATGCCGTCGAGGCGCGCCAGCGCAGCAGCATGGGGGGAGCGGGCAGGAGGAGGAAGATGAGTGAGGAGGAGGAGGAGGAGGAGGAGGAGGAGGAGGAGGAGTGAGGAGAATGAGGAGGAGGATGAGGAGGAAGAGGAAGAGGGATGATGATGATGATGATGATGATGATGATGATGATGATGATGATGATGATGATGATGAGGATGAGGTGGATGAGGATAAGTTGGAGGACGGTAGCGATGATCATGCTGCTGCTGATGATGATGATGATCATGATGCGTGACGATAACTATGATGATGATGCTGATGCAGATGCTGATGCTGGTGATGATACTGCTCATGATGATGATGATGATGATACTGATGATGATGCTGATGCTGATGCTGATGCTGATTATGATGGTTATGAAGGTGTGGATGATGTTTTTCATGATGAGGATGATGGTGCTGGTAATGAGGAAGATGATGACCATGATGATGAGGGTGGGGAGGAGGAGGGGAAGACCTCAAAAGGGAACAGGAGGAGGATGAGCACGAGCAGAATCACCATCGTTCTCTTCCTCCATCCTCTTCCTCCTCTGGCTTGCGGTGCGATTGCTTTCTGCTTTCTTCTTGCTTTGGAGCGTCCGGACAGCGGCATGGTGCTCGTGGCGGATGCGGGAAGCTGTCCGAGCGGTGCGTGTGTGCGATCAGCACGCATCAGAAGGAGTGCCGCAGCGGGAGTGTCCCGCACGGCGTGACCGTAAGAAAGCACGTAAACACGAAAGAACATGATACCGGAGAAAAGCCCCAATCATAATCTTTCCAGGGCTATGGGGCTATGGGGCTATAGGGAAATGGGGCTATAGGACTATAGGGCTATAGGGCTATATGGCTACAGGGCTACAGGGCTATAGGGCTACAGGGCTATAGGGCTTTCAGGCTAAAAGGCTATAGGGCTACAGGGCTGTAGGGCTATAGGGCTTTAGAGCTATAGGGCTACAGGGCTATAGGGCTATAGGGCTATAAGACTATAAGGCTATAGGGCTATGGACTCTAGGGCTACCGGGCACCCAGGCACCTGGGCACCCAGGCACCCGGGCGTGCCGCTGAAATCGGCGCCATACCGCACCTAACCATATGAATCCGCTGGGACCCCTACAGGGGCAATCTCTGATTGGGGAATTTGCCCGGCGAAGGACCCAAGCAGATGCAGCTGTCAGTACCGCAATTGTGAGCCTCGTTTTTGGCGGCGCTCCCTATGCGGCCACGAACCTTGTGGCGTGCCGAAATGTGTGGCGGGGTGCACAGCACGAACACGAACGAAAACGATAGGTCTGGGTACGAGAGACAGAGGGGCAGGGAGGAGGGAGGACGGAGGGGGGAGGGAGGACAGAGGGGCAGGGAGAGGGGGGAGGGAGGACAGAGGGGCAGGGAGGAGGGGGGAGGAGAACGAGGAGGAGGAGGAGGTTGTTGGGGACGGGCCTAAAGCCAGAGCACCTCCTCGTTCAGCCAAAATCGGAGGCCTCCGAGTCTGACTCGAAACCGCAGTCCGAGGCTCGGAGGGAGGCGGCCCCTAGGTCCTTGACCCAGGATAAATCCGACTCGGACAGGCCGAACGAATCCAACACCTGCTCTCGCGGGGCGAAGCCCTCCGCGGAACCGACATTCACAGGACCTGAAACTCCCTGGGGGGCCTGGCCATCCTCTACCAGCGACTGAGCCAAGACCCTCTGCTCGGCGAGGCTCAGGCTCTCATGAGCCCCCAGAGTCAAATTCTTCAGGTCCTTCTTATACGAGGGAAACTTGCCCTGCCGAATCCTTCTCAGCTGGTCATTAATTCCTCCCGTCGTGAGTTTGGGCCTGCACAGGCCTTTAGCTCCGGCATTGGGAGCCCCAGAGAAAAACGATCCGCACCGACAACAAAATTGGATCCTACCCCTGGGGTTTCCAGGAGGTTCAATGACAGGGCTGGCCAAAAAAGCATGGCCGTTGGCCCGAAAAACTTGCCGAGAGAATGAACGCCACTCCTCCCCCAAGTCCGAA
The DNA here is from genome assembly GCA_963575745.1 of Prorocentrum cordatum. Classification (NCBI taxonomy): domain Eukaryota; class Dinophyceae; order Prorocentrales; family Prorocentraceae; genus Prorocentrum; species Prorocentrum cordatum. The sequence goes on from CAUYUJ010014708.1 coordinate 335,553, forward strand.
GAACCTCCCACCTCCCTTTGATCGTCGCCCAGGGCCTGGCCGAGGGCCTCAACCTCTTGTGAGTGCTGCCCCTGGCCATCGCTGCCTGTCGACCTGGGCACTAGGCCTGTAGTGTCACGGGGCCCGTTGGACATCAGTACCTCCACCGATCCAGCCCACCTGCAGGCCTCGCGGGCGAGGCACTTGAGGCCTCTGTACAGGCTGGCCTCTTCGTCGCTGACCCCGTGACACTCGGCTCCTAGTTTGGCGAACTTATCTGCGAGCCCATTGGCCCGTCTTTCCCAAACACTGCTCCTGCCCGCCTCGACATCGGCCGCCGTGGTCTGGCCGAGCGTCTTGAAGCACTCGAAATCGCTGAGAGTGAACGAGCTCCACACGGGGCCCCAAAGATGACCGCGGGGGGCTCCAGGGCCCTCCGCGAACCCAGGGCCCCGAGACAGCGAATCCAGAGTGCTCTGGCAATCAATATAGCATTGAAACGGGGGAAGACCAACTTGCGTAAGCATATATACAGCATAGTCTTCCCCATCTTTACTAGTTTGCTGCGGGGCCGCACTCAGAGGAACTGGACCATAGGCCGCCGAGAGCAACTCCCCAAACCTGTCGACCGATACGATACTCCAACCAGCCCGAGTGAGTCCATCGAGGCCCATGTATTTGGCCGACCCGTCCAGGAATAACAACCCCGTCAAACGCCCCGTCTCGGGCCTCTCGTGCCAGTGAACTGTTAGCGTGGGCTCCTCGACGTCGAAGAGCGAGCGAGGGTGAGGAAAGATGCACCTCGCGAACCTCTCCGCCATGAGCGGCCCGAACTGCTTCACTCTCTGCGCACACCTACACAAGCGAGCACTCGCATGGTCTCGCCGCCGGGCTTCGTGCGCAGGGCACTCGTACTGACGGTGCCACAATGTACCTGGGGCCCCCTTGCACACTTGACAAAGATCATCCTCGTGGAGGTTGTGAGCATGAAGTCGGGCTTGGGGCCAGTGAACTCCCGAGACCAAACCTCTTAAACATCTCTGATGGTGCTTCCCCCAGGTTTCGGACTTCTCCTTGAACATCCTGGAAATGCCATCCCAGAAGATAGGGTACACAGGTGGCCCATCAAGGCCATTCTGCAAGAGAAGGGCATGCCTATCTGACGCTCGCACAGCACCTTGCCTGATCATAGACCTGACCTGCATCGGGGAGAGCCTGAGCAAGTCATGCACAACGTTCAAGTCATCTTTGATGGTGTGCTGGTCTACAAAGTCCCAGCCTATGCCCCGCAACGTTAAAAGCGCGACGTCGCTGGGGGAAGACGCTGACCTCCAGGGCTGAGCTGAATTCTGAAACTTGGCGATCGAGACCCTCATGGTATTGGCCAACACCTGAACGTGAGGGACAGCTTCCCAAACAGCAGTCGCCCACATGAAAAGCACGTGCCCCACGTAAACCACCAGAGGGTCTACCTTGACCCCAAGCCCGTACGTGTACATCCTGAGCCCAACCGAAGCACCTTTAGGGAGCCTGCCTAGGGAACTAGCAGCCCCGATACGGAGCCCAGCCATTTTTGTGGGGGCCACCCCAGAGACCGATGATCCCCATAGGGCCGATGCCACTGGCCCCATCCTGTGAACCATCCCGATGTCGGCTCCAGCTCCTTGTAGTATCTTGAGCCTCCTGGCCCTGCGCGACGCACCTGCAAACCTTGAGTTCTGAATACCGATCCTGCGGAGGCCTCCCAAGGTAGCGTTGGTCCCAAGATTCCTCGCCGTGTCGGTGCGGCAAGAGGTGGGGAGGGACCAGGCCTTGGACAGGTGCGCCTCGACCTCCTTCGAGCAAAGGTAGGCACACTTCTTAAACGCCACAGGGAGCTGCAGCTGCTTGAAACTCTTGATCAGAGACTCTACTCCCCAGCCAGTTGGGCCGCCACCTGATGCTTGGGCCCGCAACACTGAACAGTGATGTCGTCCACCACATTACGCACATACAACAAGTTCCTGCTCTCACGGGCCTCCAATAGCGGTCCTAGTAGCAACATCTTGGCGAACGTCGTAGCCCCCGAGCACCCAGCCACGATTGCCCCGTTCGATCCGACGACGGCCGACGAAGCTCCCCCGTAAAGAAGCACACGGTGGCCAGCATAGATGGTACAGTACGCTTTGACCAGCCTGACTGGGAAACCAAACCGTTTAGCTGCAACCAGGAGGTCCCCGTGGTTGACATTCTCATAGAACTTAGCCAAGTCCAAGAGAGCCGACGCTGATTCGAAACCTGCTTTACGACAATGCGCCCCGAGCAAGTTGTGGACCCATCCGGCCCTCTCGCACGTTGTGTCGGGCCCTGAGCCCCAGAAAAACTCGTACACGTGGGCCTTTTCCCATGAGCGGCAATACGGCTGCCTCAATCGGCTCCAGAGCTTCGTGAAAAGGCATAGCAAACCGATCGGCCTGACCCCTCCCGTTGGTTTGTCCAAGAAAACCACATTGGTCAGGAACATCACGACGGCCCCAGGGTCGACCTCGAAGAGCGTCAAAATCTCCAGGAGCCTAAACTGGTAACTTTCGGGCAGCTGCAAAATCCACCTCGGGTTAAATCCATCCCAGCCTAGGCCCGCCGCGGGCCCGTACATCTTACAAACTCGATGTAAATCCTCCAGTCTGAGCGGGGAAAGGGCAGGCTCGTCGGCAGGAACTTCCCAGGAGCTCGGTGCGGGCCCGCGGCCAGCTCGAAACCACATCGGGTGCCACGCATCGACAAGCTCTTGCACTGCGGCCTGACCAGCCACTGGAAGCCGAGGATCATCCGACGTACCTCGCGAGAAACCACACGAGACCTGCTGCTTGGAGAAGGCATGCGCCGCTTTACCACCTCCAGAGACGGCACTCTTGGCCCATTCCTTCCACTTAGCTAGCTGCGAAGCCGCATCCAGCCTCTGGCGACGAGTGCACTCTTTGCAGATGGCCCCATTGACGTCGTCGTTCCAGGAACCTTCTCCCGATGCCGCCCTAACAATGGAGTGCAACTGGGCCTTAGTGGGCCCATCTTCCGTCAGCTGGAGGTCCTCTAAAATGTCGAACAGCTTAAGCTTCCAGGATCCCCAAAGAGCTCTTCCCTTGGCACCTGGGTTCCCAGCACTGATTGCCTTTGCCTTCTTGAGCAGGGCCTCGAACGAGATCCAGCATACAGTCTGCTTCGAAAAACGCCGGCGGTGATCTCGCTCTAGCAGCGCCACTAAGGGAACTTTGCGAGACTTGGGCCCAGCGGAGCGACCTACATACCCTTTCTGATCACTTATTCCATGAATTTCCACCAGGCGAGCTTCGGCTACCCCGAACCACTCCCGAGCGAGCGTGTTCAAATCTGAGTTTAGAGGGTCGCTCCATTGGATGTCCCTTTCCTGCGGCAGAGGCCCCATGAGCGCGGTGCTGAACGGCTTGAAACGCGTCTGCTGCTGGACTACCGCCGTCTGGCAGAGGTTCCCCAACCGAAGCAGCACAGGGCAATGGGGAAAAAGAGGCGCTCCTCGGATAGCCTGGACATCTTTGATGCACGAACTGATGGCCGATGACACGACGAAGAAGTCAAGCTCCCTTCCTCCCCCGTCATGCTCCGTCAGCTCCTCCTCCTCCATATCTTCTCCCCTGGCAGTCCTAGGAGCGCAGGCCGAGCAGGTTGCCTGGCCAGAAGAGGCTAGCACACCGTGCACATGCTGTATCCAACCTGATAGCTGGAGAGCCGCGGGCGTGAAATTCCAATCACCTTGCACGACCCACGGGCGCTTACTGCATAAAAGAAGCGCCCCCAGAACTTCCAAAAGCTCTAAATTCTCGCCCGTCACGCCTATGTCGTTGACGAGGTAGACACTGTAGATCTCAAGGCCCTGGTCGAACCCCGCGTTGATGACCCGACCTACGATCCTCCCGTCGAACCTGCCCAAACCTGGAAGATCCAAGGGCCTCGAAGCGATCTCCCCAGCAACCAAGATACCGACTCCTCCAGAGCTCTGCAGGGGCCCGTCGCCAGTGCTGAGGGCCTTCCCGAGAGACACCTGGTGCCCATTCCTGCAGGCCCAACTCTGGGCCGAGATGATCTTGTCGGGGGACTTCAACCTTGTCTCCTGGAGCGTGACCACCTGGAACTTGCTTTGGACTAAACCCCAAGACTCCGCCCCAGATCCTCCGACGTCAGCTTGATCTCGGACCCAGTTCACTACAGTGTCCGCTGTCGACCAGCTGTTGACGTTGGCTCCAAAAATGCACAGGTCTGCAGATCCCCGCGCTACACCAGAGACACGATCGTCCGCAAGAAGATTACGAGCGGGAGGTACTTCCGCCCTCCCGTCGGATTTCAACCAATGTGTTTTCGAATCCGCATCTGGCTCAACTTGGGGACGAAGGAGGCCACGCACACTGCCAGCCAATCTCGCTTCAGCGTCTGGATGCTGCGCCAGCAAAACATCCTGCCCCCCCCTCCCCACGCGCTGAGACCCCCGCCTCCTGTGGAAGGGGTGCCCTGGGGGAGGGAAGGGCGGACGGCGACGACTGTTGCGTCCTAACGCCACGCGAAGAACCAGCCGTCGCCGCCGTAGCCGTCTGCGTCGACGCGCATGCCATCCACGAAGAAGGTCTGGCCTCACAGCTAGGAGATGCCCCCAACCCCGAGGAGCTGGCCAGTTGGGGCGGTAGCCTCTGCGCTGCACATGTCCCCAACCCCGAGGAGCGGGCCAGTTGGGGAGTATGTTCCTGCGCTGCACTTGCCCCCAACCCCGAGGAGCGGGCCAGTTGGGGGATCATCGAGGATGCCGAAGTCGCCGTGCTCGAACTGGAAGCCATCGACGATGCGGGCAAGGGAGTGTGACTTCGAGGGGCTGAATCCCTCCCTCCCTTGCCCAATCGATACGACGACGTACTCCTCGCCAAAGCGGAACCGAGCACGGGCCAATCCTTCTCGTCCAACTCCATCAAAGTTCCGTCGCGCTGGCGAGACTGCATCGAGTCGAACAGCAGGTCGTCGCGCATGACTGGCACCGCGAAGCCCGTGGCCTGCTCCCAGTCATGGTCCAGGATGTTGCACCTCAGGAAGGCATTCAAGCTGGACTGCTCCTTCACACCACTGACTGGAGGAGGGCCCTCCTCTCCAGCGTCCAGCTCAGGAGCACGACCGAGCCCGCTTGACCCCAATGGCCTCCGCAGCCTCGAGGTACTTGCGCTTGGCGGCGTCGAGCTGCTCCTGACTTCCTCCTTTGGCCTCCTTGAGCTCCTGGGCGGCCTTGTCAAAAGCTGCCCTGCGCTCATCGAAGTCTTCTCCATCCAGCAAGTCCATGTCGATGTCGTCGCCGTCGCCTGCCGTGGCTGCAATGTGCTCGCCGCTGCCCGCCCCGCCTGTAGCAGGACCAGGAGGAGCACTTGCAGCATCAGGCCCGCTGGCCACTGCCCTCTTGGCCTGAGCCTCGGCCTGCAGGCGCTGGAGGGTGGCCAATGCAGCTTTTCCTTCATCAGACTGGGCGACGGCCTCGTCCAGGGTGGCCGTGACTGCTCTGAGTGGATCTCCATCTGCTTGGACGCGGAAAAGCGCCTGCTCAGCCTGTCCGAGGTCCTCTTTGAGCTTGTCGACGCTCTTGTCCAGCTCAGCGATCTCAGCCTGAAGATCCTCCTGTTGCTTGCGCAACGCCGCCGCACGCACCTCCGCCTTGGAGAGCTTGGTGCGGAGGTTCTCGACCTTCCAGTGCGCGGCCCTGGACGTGGGCTGCTTGACTGCCGTAGCCTGCTTCTTTGCCTGTTCTGCTTCTTCGACCTTCGCCGTGTCAACGCCCTCATCCTTGAGGAACTGCAGCACATCAGCGAACGAGAGCTTGGCGGACGATTCGCCCGTCGTGCCCCGCTGCGGCGAAGGGGAGCTGGACTGCCATGGCGGCCGAGCTGGGGGCTGCTTACCCGCCAACTGTGCGACCTCTGCCCTGAGCTCCTGGATGAGGCGCATCTGCTCCTTGTTGCTGGGTCCGATCGGCGGCGGCCCTTGAGCCCAGGCGCCACGAGGCCCGCGAACCGATCCTGACTTAAGTGCCGCTGAAGCCTTACGAGCTGCCTGGACGACTCGCACTGGGGCTTCCTTGCCGCAGCCTCTGCATATGACCCTGGACGCCCAATTGTCCGGGCACCCGCAGCTGCAACTCCACAGGGGAGCCTTGGCTCCAGGCAAGACATCGGGCGGGTTTGGCACCATCCGCCACTGCTGGACTCTGCAGCGGGAGGCGCCGTGCGCTTGTGAAGTGGCCCGTGTTCACGAGCCGCTTCGAAGTACGTGAACACAAGCACGGGCCCCTGAAAGAGCTCGTGCCGAAACGGCTAGGAGGAGGAGGAGGAGGAGGGGGATGAGGATGAGGAGGGAGGAGGAGGAGGAGGAGGAAGATGAGGAGGATGAGGAAGAGGAGGAGGAGGATGAGGAGGATGAGGAGCAGGAGGAGGAGGAGGAGGAGGAGGAGGAAGAGGAGGCGGAGGAGGAGGAGCAGGAGGAGGAGGAGGATGACAAGGAGCAGAAGGAGGAAGAGGCGAAGGAGGAGGAGGATGAGGGGGAGGAGGAGGGGGAGTAAGAGAGGAGGAGTAGCGGGATGATGATGATGATGATGATGATGATGATGATGATGATGATGATGATGGTGATGATGATGATGATGATGATGATGATGATGATGATCATGATGATGATGAGGATGATGATGATGATGATGATGATGAAGAGGAGAGCGGGAGGGAGGAAGGGATGGACGAATTATGATGCTGATGATGATGATGCTGATGACGATGCTGATGATGCTGATGCTGCTGATGATGTCATTGACGGATTTTGTGATGGTAGAAGTAATGAAGATGATCATTCTGATGGTGATGTTGATGATGATGACGATGATGATGGCGATGACGATAACGATGACCGTGATGATGATGATGATGGTGATGATGATGATGATGATGATGATGATGGTGGTGATGATGATGATGATGATGATGATGATGATGATGATGCTGACGATGAGGATGATGATGATGATGATGATGATGATGATGATGATGATGATGATGATGCTGATAGGCAATGTTGCGTTTCTCCTTAATTCGAGCTCCAGGCGAGCTACGGAGCTGGGAAGCAGGCCGTTAAACAGGGAATGACCAGAAACATTTGCCTACAGTATCGAGACGTCTGATATCTGTCCGCTACCAGAGCTACGAAATTCTATTCCCACTCTGCAAATTTGAGAGATCAAGGTTAGTTTTCTCTACTTAATTCGAGCTTTAGGCGAGCTGTGGAGCTGAGATGCACGCCTGTCGACAGAAAATTATCGGGAGCGCTAGTCTAAAGTATCTAGACGCCTGAGATCGGTCTGCTACCAGAGCTGCAACAGAAACAAACTATTTTGACTCTTCAAATTTTTGGAGAGGCGATCTTGGTTTTCCCCACTTAATTCGAGCTGCAGGCAAGCTGTGATGCTGCTGCTGATGATGATGCTGCTGTTGATGACGATCATGCTGATGATGATGATAATCATGCTGATGAGGATGATGACGCTGGTGATGATGACGATGATTACGACGATGATGACGATGCTGATGATGTTGCTGTTGCTGCTGCTGTTGATGATGACGATGATGATGATGATGATGATGATGATGATGATGATGGTGATGATGATGCTGATGATACTGGTGCTGATGCTGCTGATGATGCTGATGAGGATCATGATGCTGTTGTTATTGAAGATGATGCTGACGATGATGATGCTGCAGATGCAGATGCAGATGCAGATGATGGTGATCATGCTGATGCTGATGCTGATGCTGCTGATGATGATCGTGATACTGGTGATGGTGGTGATGATGAAGATAATGATGGCTGCTGCTGCTGAGGAGGAGGACGACGAGGAGGAGGGCGAGGAGGTTGAGGAAGGGGGGGGAGGAGGATGAAGGGGGAGGAGGATGAAGGGGGAGGAGGAGGAGGAGGAGGAGAGGAGGAGGAGGAGGAGGAGGAGGAGGAGGAGGAGGAGGAGGGGGAGGAGGGGAGGAGGGAGGAGGAGGGAGGAGGGAGGAGGGAGGAGGAGGAGAGGAGGAGGAGGAGGAGGAGGAGGAGGAGGAGGAGGAGGAGGAGGAGGAGGAGGAGGAGGAGGAGGAGGAGGAGGAGGAGGAGGAGGAGGAGGAGGAGGAGGAGGAGGAGAGGAGGAGGAGGAGGAGGAGGAGGAGGAGACAGGAGGAGGGAGAAGGACGAGGACGAGGAGGAGGCTTGGATCGGCTTCGGTGTCCGCGAGAGGGGTCCAGTAGAGAGCCACTGGCAGGGCAGCAGAGCAGGCAGGAGGGCGAGGACGAGGCTGCAGGCCACGGCGAGGGCGAGGCGGCCGTCGGCCGGGCCCAACCGTCGCGAGCACCGCTCCTGGGATGGAAAAGCCCGGAGGCCCGGGGCGTCGGCACGGAGAGCCCAGCGGCCCAGGAGGAGGAGGAGGAGGGGAGGAGGAGGAGGAGGAGGAGGAGGGAGGAGGAGGAGGAGGAGGAGGAGGAGGGAGGGCGAGGAGGGGCCCCCGTCGAGGCGAGCCGACACGGCCACAGCGCGGTCGGCAACGGTGCGCCGGAGGGCTACGCGCCGCTGCCCGCGTCCCAGGCGGAGGAGCCCGCTCCGGCCGTGAGGGCCCGCCGCCGGAGGCGTGTGCACCTGGCGCGCTGCCCGAAGGCGAGGGTCGAGTGTTTTTTCGTCTTCGTCAGCGTCTGGGGCCGTTCTCGGCGCCCAGCGCCGTCGGGCACCAATCCGGGATGAGCAGCTCGCCCCGTTGGGCCCGAGGCGGGGTCCAGGTACCGAGCGGATTTCACCCAGCATGTTCACACGTGCGGTGTCCGTCATGTTGGGTCCTTTCTGTTCGGTTGCGAAAGCTGGTCGGTGTCGGGGGGGGGAAGGCGTCGGTTTCAGCCAGATCCAGGGCTCCGGAGGCCCCAAGCCTTCATGTCTTCCGTTCTCGTCCCTGCGAGCGGCGACGAGGTCGGGGACTTATCCGGCTGCCTGCAGCAAGGTCCGCCGCAGTGCCAGCGCAGCGCGCTGCGTGGCGACGCTTCGAGCACACCGAATGCCGCAACATGTGCCACATGTCGTTTGTATTGCGGAGGCCTTGTGGCCCGTGCCGCCGACCCTGGGGAGGTCGCGACTTCGTCGTCGTCGTCGTCGGCGGCGGCGGCGGCGGCGGCGACGACGACGACGGCGACGAGAAGACGAGGACGCGATAAATACAGAAACGCTGAGTGAAGATACATGTCACCCATCGTGGATCCCTAACAGTGATTGATTGCGTTGTGGAAGTGTGGACGTATGTTTTTGTAAGCTATGTTGTGTAAGGTATGTTGTGTAAGCTTTGCGGTGTGCGCTGAGCATGTAGTGCGAACTACGTTTGGGAATCTCGGCTTAGCGTGTCGCGCCGCCGGTTCTAGCCCACCCCGCTGTGGCGCGACACGCTATCTACGTCGTGGCCCCCAGGCGTCAACGCCCCGAGCCTTCCCCAGCCTCCCGCCCCGCGGAGCGGAGCGACATGCTATCCACTCGCAAGGCATACTGTGTCGCAGGGGCCGCCGTCGCGACATGCTAAGCAACAGTTCCCGACTGTATGTTGTGTAAGTCATTTGGTGTAAGCTATGCGGTGTAAGCTGTGTGGTAAGAGCTAATGTCAGCTTGTGATTACTACAAGATGCCCCCCACCCCCCGAGGCTGATGAATAGACCCCGCTGGGCGCGAAACAAATTTTTGAATCACGTGC
>CAUYUJ010014708.1:350318-382772 GCA_963575745.1 Prorocentrum cordatum
TCTCGGAGCCCTCTTGGGGCCTCTTGGGGCGCTCGTGGGGCCCTCTTGGGGGCATCTTGGGAGCCCTGGAGGGCCTCTTGGTGCCATCTTGGAAGCGGTCGGTCAAAAGAGGGGGGGTCCTCGATGTCTGCCCCCCCCATCGGGGGCCACGATCCTCGTGAAGGGTGTCCAAAATTGGCCCTCACACCGGCCGAAAAAGGACCCTCTGACACAACGGTTCCGCCCTTCAAAAAACCCAGGCAGGGGAGGGGGAGGGTCCCCCCCCCCCCGGAGGGACGAGGGGTTGTGGAAGAACAAGGAGATCAGCTTTACACCACCTGTCGCCCAAAGGGCTGGTGGAATTACTTTCCCCGTGGGAGCCCCCAGAATCGCCTTTTGGGCCCATCTTGGAGCGCTCTTAGAGTGCTCTTGGGCGCTTTTGGTGCCGTCTTGGTGCTCTCTCGGGCCTCTCTTGGGGCCCTCTTGGGCCATCTTGGAGCCATCCTGAGGCTTCGGAAAGCCATCGACAGCAAAAAGGCGAGGAGGCCAGGTTCATAGGTTTTCTTGAGATTTTTGAAGGGTGTTGGCCTCTTGGCGGCCTCCTGGGGAGGCCCCTTGCCCATCCTGAGCTGTCTTGGAGCGGTCTTGGGGCCTCTCGGAGCATCTTGGGGCCATCTTGAGCCAGCTTGGACTGTCTTGAGCCATCTGGGAGGTCATCTTGGGCTCTCTGGGGCCGCTTGGGGGCCACTTTGGGGCCTCTTGGGGTCCGCTCCGGGGGCCTCTTGGAGCCCTCTTGGGGCCTCTTGGGGCGCTTGTGGGGCCCTCTTGGGGGCTTCTTGGGAGCCCTGGAGGGCCTCTTGGTGCCATCTCGGAGGCGGTCGGTCAAAAGAGAGGGGGTCCTCGATGTCCGTCCCTCCTTCGGGGGCCACGATCCTCGTGAAGGGTATCCAAAATTGGCCCGCCCACTGGCCGAAAAAGGAGCCTCCGACACCTCGCGAAACCTCAAAAAAACAATGGAGGGGAGGGGGAGGGTTCCCCTCCCCGAAGGGAGAGGGTTGTGGAAGACAAAAGAGATCCACAACCACTGATAAGCCGACCCTCCTGAGTCGAACATCGTGCGTATCGGGCCCGCCAGACGCGTCTCCAAATATGAGCTAATGTCGATCTGCTGATCCAGGACCCATGCTATCATTCCGAAGCGGCCCAGAAATATGCCCAACACTCCATACATTCACTGTCTACCACGATACGCATGCTGAGTATGCAGAATCAGTGCGCGATAGCGCAACATGTCAACACCACCTTCCACTCCAGCGCTATCAAAACGATCTGCCGCTGACCGCCACAGTTGCAGGTTGAGCGTCTCCTCAAAATCGGAGAGTACAGGCCTCGCCTTATCCATCGAGGTCAAATAGTCGGGCCCGAAATTCCAAACCGTCCGATCCACGCTGATGTCACTAGTGAGCTCCCACTCTACAGCTGACTTCGGGTTCCACCCTGCCTGCGAAAGATATGCTGCCACCGCCGAAAGCGGCCCACGAATGTGCCTCGACCGCTGCTGAAAATGAACCTGCTGCAAGTCGGCTATCATCTGTGGCCAAACCTTCTTGGCACCTGAACGTAAGCCGGCCTCGGAGAGCCAGGCTTGGGACCGTAACTCTAGGCACTGCCGCGGTAGAACGAGCCCTGGGTATCCTCCTGGCAGCTTGAGCGCAAGCAGAGACGTGGTGCACCGCCCTCGCCCGGAGGAGCCTGCAGTTGCTGCCGAGCGTTGCCGATGGAGAAGCATGCTTGAGCCAAAAACACCGTGCACTTGATGGCCGCAGGTGGCCGCTGCTTGCGGCCCTGCCCGTTGAATGTTCAAAGTCCGCCCATATCTCCGAGCTGCATGTGCAAACCTGCGTGGCTTACCGTGCTGAGTGCCCGACTTCGACACCCGCTTGCGAGCTGTGTCTCTCGCATGCCTTCGCCTCGCTCTAAGGTCAACACCTAGATGCGCCGTCTGCCACGTAGCCGACATACGAATGCCACGGCGCTTGAGACTCCGAATGCTGACACGCGCATCCTCAGGACCGAACACGTGATGACGCTTTTCGGAGAAATCCTGAGTTGCCGCTGAGCGAAATGTTTGGCAACCAACCTGACTCCACGAACCAACGTCCTACGCGCATGCTGTCGCGATCCTGCCGTGCGAAGCGACAAGTCGTCCACCCAGAGGCGCTCGGTCATGCATGCGCGGGCCGTGCTAAGTTTCATGATAACCCTATACGTCATGCATCGCCCAAATCTGGTACCATGTCGTAAGCCTTGAACCACCGACCTCGTAGGCTGGAACAACTTGGATCATGGGTCCAATTGTGATAGAGCTTGCGGGTGCAAACGCGACTGCATCTCGAGAAGCAGTCGTACAAGAAACTTATATCCACCAGTGCTCGCCCGCGTGGGACTCGCAGCCTTGTCTGCGCCTCGCCAGTCAATGCATGACTGAAAGCTTCACGCCATGCACTGTTGTTGGCCACCGCTGCGTCCCACGCGGGCTCCTGCTCGGCTGTCCATGGCTTGGTGATGTCTTCCCGCGCCATCGGCCATGCCCGATATGGCATGGCGATGAGTCCACTGACTCGGTCGCCCCCCGACTTCTTGCCGAGAGGGCGCCTGGCGATGGCCATGGCCTGCCATGGCCAGGAAATAACCTTCCTCGATCATGGTATGCACCCGACGCAACTTTTGCCGAGCCTCGTAGGGCAAGCGCTGAGCATCTACTGGTGACATGCGAGATACTCCTGGCCCAGCTTTGGCCTTCATGCGGCCCAGTGCCCGCCGAAGATCACTGACCTGCAACGGTACTTTGCCTTCGATTCTGGCTTGAGTCCGAGTAGTATCGCAAGCATTCTGCAACGCTGAAAAGGCAGTGTATCTGACTTTCAAAGCTCATGCCACCGGGAAACCTTGTGATCGATAGTATCAAATGAATTCACATAGGATTGTTGCCCGACGTGCACCTCCTCAATACTTGGCAATGGATCCTTGATGCCGCGATGGACAACTCCAATGGCTTGCATGGTACCAACCCACTCCTTGAACTCACGAACTTCAAGATTGGCCGCAAGAGTCTGAGCACGCTTGGCATCTTGAACAGCCCTCATCTCCAAACTCTTGAGACCATCCACCGAAGCATCTCCAATACTGCTACGTGCTCTCGAAGTAGTGCATGAGGCCCGTGACTAGCTGGCCGAATCTAGTCGACGCGTCGGGAGCACAGTCTGCCAGCTTGCCAACAGCCTCGCATGAATGATCAACCTGTTGCCGACCGTTGCCACGACCGCGATGGCGATGCAGCTTCTGAACCACAGTGCACGCTGCTCCACCAGGCTGCTACATAATCGTGTAGAGGCTGAGTCCTGATATGCTGGGCCTGATGTACGCACGCGTGTACGGACGCGACGCGTAGTTGAAATCCGTTCGCTCTCGAAGTGCGCGGAGGCTCGACCTGATGATGCGCTGAAGTGGTTTTCTCGGCCGCAGACCAGGCTGCGTACTTGCCCAAGGAGCAGCAGAGATGGCGAACGAGGGCCTAGCATCAGCACCAGCAGGGAGATGGGATTTTTCCTCAGCTCAGTTGAGGGCTTCCCTTTGAGGACTCTCGCTCTGGTCGGCCGCGCTCTCCCTCGAAACTCCCTCACCAAGCTCAACAGTGCCTGAGATATCTGGATTACTGGGGCGGTCCGCGGAAGCGGTGAGACTCTTTCGACACCTCAGACTGCCTGCGATCGCTGACACACCCCCTGCAGGAAGACCCTCGCCCCCCCAGGGAGAAGCGCCCTTCGACGTCTTCGGGGATCGACTGCAAGGTACCTTCGTGCGCCCGAGGGTCGACTGCCCCCTCGGAGTCGCAGTCAAGGTGGAACTGGTCAAGCTCGCCTGACTCATCCAAGCCTGACTGCGTCGCCCCGAGGGTGCCCGCGGACGGAGTGGGTCCAGCCGGGGGCCCCGACGGACCAGCGGGCGAAGCACCACCACCCCACCTCAGCAAGAGCACACTCGGTCCCAGACGGGCGCAGCGAGTCGGATGACAGTTCGCCACGAACCTCACGATGCTTCTCGCAGGCCCAAGCACTGCGCATGCTGTTTCCACGGCGAGCCCGACTGGCTTTCGATCTGGCCGTGGGCTCCTGTCGAGGCCGCTCCGCGCGCGGCAGCCGCGGCACCACCTCTGGGGTCCCGGTGAGCAGCTGCTGCCCCTCGCTCTGCAACGCGATGGAGAGGCCCACGTGCGGCTTGAAGGGCACGTGGGATATTGCCTCGACACTCTTGCCGTAGGGTACGGCCGCTGGACTCACATGAGGTAGTCGATGTGAGACTGTCCTGAACTCCCTGTGCAGGTATACTCAATCTCAGACCGCCTCATATGTCCTCCCAATCGCCGAAACCATTAAAACGTCACCATCTCCTCAACATCTATGCTGCAACCTCCAATCATGCACCGTTTGAGCTGAAGACTGCGAACGGAAGCTCCCGCCTTGGAGTACCGAATTATGTTGTCCTGTGTGAGGCCAACGGAGGCATGACCGTACAAAATAACGAAGACGATGCTGAAATCTTTCTAATGCACTGGCATGCAACCATAGAACATGGCACAATATTCGCTGCAGTATCCTGGTAGTTGCGAAACCTTCTCCGCGAACCTCTGCACATGACGATAGTTGCGAGCCGCGAAGATCTCCCCGCCTTCGTTGGCTCTTTCCTGTGTGCTCGCCGACTTGTGATTGCCCGTTGGACGAGCACGATTATCTAAACACTTCCACTTGATGCCTTGAAGCTTGCGAGCCCATTCGTTGCGAGTGGGCCCGCTCCCCTTCACGTGCGTCTCCACGAGCCCCATGTACTGATAACGCTGAAGATGCTCAACCGACGACATGAAAGGCCAAGCTTCTTTCCCAGCGTTGTGATGTTCGCGGAAATCGAGTGGCAGTCCCTGGGCTCCTTTTCTCGTCGGGCGTCGCCTCCTCGGCGTTCAGCGGTGGCCCGCCTGAGGCCCAGGCCGACGGCTGCTGAGGAGGAGGAGGAGGAGGAGGAGGAGGAGGGGGAGGAGGGGGAGGAGGAGGAGGAGGAGGAGGAGGAGGAGGAGGAGGAGGAGGAGGGAAGCCGCCCTCACAGCTCCCCGTCGGCCTCGCTGGTCGCGGGCGTGGCCGTCGCGACCGCGGCCTCGGCCGCCTCCCGCGCCGCGCGACTGCGAGCCCTCTCGCGCTCCCCACCTCGGCGTCCCTCGGCTCCGCGCCCCCGCCCACCTGCGCCGGCGGTGCTGGGCGCCGTGCCCGCTGCTCCCCACCCGCTAGCGGCCTCCTCCTCCTCCTCCTCCTCCTCCCTCCTCTCCTCCTCCTCCTCCCCCTCCTCCTCCTGCGCGTCTCCTGCCCCCGCCGCTGTCCCAGCCGAGCGGCTCCTTGGTCGCGTGGTGCTGCCTCCGCCTCCTGCCGGGGCCGCGGCCGCGGAGGGAGGCGCAGCGCCCGCAGCCACGCGGGGGGGGGGGGCCGCCAGGGTCGGCCATCCTCCTCCTCTTGCTGGCCCGGCGTTCCTCGAGGGTGCGCTGGAGCTCCCTGCGCGAGGCCTTCCACTCCGAGGCCTCGGCGGGCTCGGTGGCGAGGTGCGTCTTCGCATCCTTTGGGATCCTTCTCAGACTGGCGCAGCTGTCCGGGCAGGAGCAGGGTGTCGACCAAAAACAATCGACACCACCCCACCTACGGCCCTCCATGTTGCGCTACGGCCCATCGGGCGCCGTAGCGTATACCATGCAAAAACTCACGTCTGATCTCCTTGTATACGCGAAGCCCCGTGGGGCCGTAGGTGGGGTTGTGTCGTTTGTTTTCTGATCCAGGGTGGAGGATATGGAGCAGGGGGGGCAGAAGGAGGAGAAGGGAAGGAGTGGGAGGAGAGGGAGCCGCCCCGTGTCTCCCACCGAAGGCGCAGCCCTCTCCATCTGCTCCTGCTTCTCCTCCTCTTTCTCCCCCTCCTCCTACTCCTCCTCCTCCTCCTCTTCCTCCTCCTGCATTCCTTTTCCTGCGAACTAATGTCTCCCTGTCGCACCCCGAAGCCAGTTTTTAGGGCGGGCCGGGCGTTTCGCCTGAGGCGTTTCGCCTGAGGCTTCCTCACCACTTATGATTCTGAAGCTTAAAATGTGGCAACAGTTTCACAGATGGTGGGCGGGTGGTTTTCAAAATGTGGCTCTCGCCTTAGCGCCGCGCGCATCCATCTTCCACATTTGCAACAATTTCACGGATTGAGGGTGGTTCCTTTTCAAAAGGTGGCTCTCGCCCTAGCGCCGCGCACACTCGTCGTAAAACATTTGCAAGAGTTTCACGGATTGAGGGCGGTTCCTTTTCAACATGTGGCTCTCGCCTTAGCGCCGTGCGCATTTGTGTTATGATTTTACAAGAGTTTGAAGGGTTTCCATGACCAACGTACCAGAAATGGCGTCTTGGAAGGATTCAGGCCTATGAGGGTGCACAAGTTATGTTGACTCGCGGTGTTCAAGTCCCAGGAATGGTGTTCTGGCACGATTCAGGATCGTCAAGACGCAGCAGTCAGGTTGATCCGTGGCGTTGGAATCCCGAGAACAATGTCTTGGCATGCATCAGTGTCTTCAAAGTAAACATGATCAGTTGTAGGGGCCCATGAAGAGGGAGCTTGGAGAGAGGGTGTACTTATTTCAAAATCGTTGATGCCTCTTGGGTTTACACTGGTCCTCCTCCTCCCCCTCCTCCGCCTCCTCCTCCTCCTCCTCCTTTCCTCCTCCTTTCCTCCTCCTCCTCCTCCTCCTCCTCCTCCTCCTCCTCCTCCCTCTCGTGCTGCTGCTCCCCCCTCTCTCTCCTCCTGCTGCTGCTCCCTCCTCTTCCGCCTCCTGGCGCCCTGCTGCTGCCTCGGGGCCAGCCTCTGCGGCGCGGCCTGGCTCCCTCCTCCGTCTCCTCCTCCGCCTCCCCCCTGCGCAGACCGGGGCCAGGCCCAGGGAGGGTCGGGCCTATGGGCTCCTCGACTCTGAGAGAGGTTTGAAACTTTTCGGGCTTTCGCGGGAGGAGGGCGTCGTGCTGGGCCAGGCCGCTCGCGCGGCCAAAGCAGCAGCAGCAGCAGGCCAGGTGTGACACCTTTTCCCTCCTGCCCCGACCCCCTTGGTTGGACTCGCTTCCCCTTATCAGTGTTATCAGGTTAAGCTTGTGCCCCCGTCGCAGGAGCTCGAGAAACTCAGGCGGGAAGTCGAGGAGCTCGGGACCGTCAGGACAGAGAACATGCGGCTGAGCAAGGAGAACCAGACCTTCAAGGCTCGGGTGAGAGGTGAGGGGATGTGGGAGGAGGAGGGGGACAAGTCTTTATTCGAGGAAGCTCTGGCCCCTCAAGCTGCTGCCTCACGAGGAGGCGGAGTGGCGGCAAGGGAGATCATTCCTTCCATCTATCTTTGCAGCTCAAATTGATCAACTATTGGGTGAGTGAAGAAAGAGCCACTGGACAAAGGGGGAGGAGGTGAGGAGGAGGAGGTCCCTGGAGGTCCCTGAAGATCTCCAGATGCCTCCAGATGCCCTTTCGCGCGAAAAACACAATCAATCGATTCTCGAGCATCGAGGATCGATGAGGCGGAGATAGACGCTCCGACCACTTTGCTGAAGTCTGGCGGACTAAAAAGATGAGGCTCGAGCCAAGAGCCTGGCTGCTAATGCCCTGTGCAAGTATAGCTTCAAGTGGAACTACTAGCCGCTACAGTTCTTTCTCTGTGGTTCCTTGCAGGGTCTACCTGTTCAGACCTTGTCGTTGCATGCTCCTGCCGAGTACGCATTCTAGCGAGTGTCAGTTTTAAGGATTGCTTGGGCGAGGTTGCCCCACATTTTTAGGATACCTGCAAATTTCTGGAGTATCAATTTGGAAGGCTTCCGCGATCTCCTGGAAGAGTAGTGGTTTTCTCGGAGGCCAAGGGTCGGCCAAGGTCAAAGCTGCAAGCGTCGGGCGGGGTGCCGTCGACGTCAGCCATGTTTGGGTGACCCTCTTGTTTTGTATGGGAACAACTGTTTTTGTGCGAACCTCGTGGCGCGTTTCGGAATCTGTGTTGTTCAGTCTGAGAATTCAGAAGGTGACTTTTCTGTGACAAATGTCCGACTGGGGCGCCCCAGAAAGGGCCTTCGAGGATCGAAGGAGCTGCCATCCAGTCCTCGGCGGAAGCCGGCGCAAAAGGGCGGCGCGAGGGCGGCGGAAGGAGAGCGCGGGCGGCTCCGTCAGCGGATCCTGGCGGAAACGAACGTCGTTGGCCAATTTTTTTGTATTGTAGTGGCCTTGGGCCAGTGCCGACTATCCGGGTCGCTTGGGGTGCCCCCCAGACTGGGCGGCGACATTTCGCCGACAGACACGCACGCACACGCTCGCAGACATTACGCGCACACACGCACACACACACGCACACACATACACACATACACACACATTACACACACCCGCAGACACACACACACACACCACACGGCTTTCATAACGGGGCCAACTGGAGACGGATAAGAAGCGAAAGTCGTACTCAGCACAACTCACGAACATCCTGATTGCTCACCAAGGTATCCAGGACAATTTTGGCCTTCTCTGGGTATGCGTCAACATGTAAGGAGCTATGCGCAAATATGCATGGATGAACAAATCAGATCGCTTGATTGGCCCGTACAGCATGTTGGCTAACACAAAGTATGCTATTTTTTGATCGGTGGGAGGCATACAAGTATCTTTGCAGATGGCAGGGGCACGACCTAAGGAACGGGGATTATACATTGCATACGTTCGGGGGCGCATTCACGAATGGGATGATGCACTTTGCCTGCGGCTTCCCTCTTCCTCTTCCTCACCCCTCTCACACGTCTGCTGCCTCCCATGGAGCTTCACCCAGGGCTTTCGTGGGTGCGGCTGCATGGCGCCGTCGCGCCTATGTCGGCACACCCTTCACATGTTTTTCTGCATCCCAAAAAATTCGACCGAAGGCTTTAGTGGGGGGTCCGAATGGACCCGCCGCGCCCATCTCGGCCCACCACTCACACTTGTCCTACGCTCGCGGAGTCCATCAAGCTTCCCAAGTCCCTCCAGTCCGACTCCTTTCCGGTGCGGCCCGATTTGGCGCACATGTCGATTCGACCCGACCTCCCGATGCGACGCCGACTGATCTTGACCTGGCCTCGAAGGGTCGACTACACGTAAGGGTGACCCTTCGCCGGAGTGACCCTTGGTGCGGGCCTATTGGAATCCCCCGATCGCCGAACGCGATGGGATAGTAGCGTCTTGCGCGCCTGTGTGTTGGCCCCCCCGCGGCCCCCCAAGAAGCCGCGCTCCAAAGGCCACTCTCACCAAAGGGCCATTCTTGAGTGCGGCCGAAAGGAGACGTTCAGGGAGTCCATCAAGGTCCTCAAGTCCCTCCAGCAGACCGAGGAGGAGCGCGCAGAGGGGCTCCGCCAGCACAACCTGCAGATGGACCACGTGCTGGGCAGGGTGCGGCCCTCTTCCCGTTCCCCCCCGCCGCCACTTTCGCACTCGTGGGGTGCCCGTCCCCCGCGCTTTTTCGTGAGGCCTCCGCCGAATAAGAAATCACAGCGGGGACCCAGGCCAAGAAACACCCCGCTTGCCTCCAGGGTGCCCTGGCTTTCTTGGGCTCCGCTGGTTTTTTTCTCTGGAAAGCGCGACGTCCCCACACCAGAAAATCAAAGGACGTCCTGGGGGGGTCTCAGGGTTGGGTTTCTTCTGGAAGGTTTCTTGTTGACTGGCCTCCACTGTGCGACATGAAAGCGTCAGCTTTCGGAGCTCCGCGCCGCTCTCTTGGATCGGCACTTGGGCCCCGCTGGCAGCGCGTCCCGGGCGCCGATCCAGGAAGCTCGCGCGGAGCTCTGAAAGTCTCATGTTGCTGCAGCTGCTTCTTGTCCAGGGAGGGGGAGCACCGCGTATACTTTTGCGGACGCGCCCACCGCCGCGGCGGCACTGCCGGCCGGGGCCAGTTTTATCGGGGGGGGGGAGGCCCGGCGACGGGGCCGCGGGCGGGGCAACATGGGGGTTACCAACCTGGAGCAGGTCCCTGCCCCCGTGATTCGCATCCCTCGATCTCGACGCCGATCGCTGGGAGGTCCCTCAGTTCCCGAGGGCGCATCCCTGTGATTGTTATCGCACGTGGGGCTTCACAATCTTGGGGGTAGGGTTACGTCGGGCGTGTCCCCCGACAGGAGGAATATTCAACAATAGTGAAAAAATAGTCCGTGGACGATATTTCGAGCATTTCTTTATACCATCTTTTGATTTTTCATTTTTAAGTTTTTTTCGTCGAACATCGGCCTGTAGGGGGACATACTTTAAACGGAGAAGGTTAAAGGCGAGGTATAAATCGAGCATGTACCGCTGCCGTGCCTGGCTCAAGCCGGGCCCGGCCAAGATATGTGACTGTGCCTCACCGAGGCGCACTACTTGCATCTGAGATCGGAAAACATCCTTTCCATTGACGATGCCCATCCTACTCTTTACTCCAGATCCCATGCTTCGTCTCGCTCTCTTGCTCATGCGCTATGAGCCTAAGCCTGGGATATGGAAGCGCCTAAGGCGGACTGTATACCTAAGCTTACCAGCTTGTTTTCGACTTGGTAGCGGAGCTGGCTACACTCTCGTGTGGCTGGCTCTCGCTCTGATTCCTGTAATCCACGGCACAACTTGGTGGACTACTACCACGGTGGAATACCATGTTGCGCCGGCTCTGCGAGGAGCGGAGCCAGTCCGCGATCGAGCTAGCGGGGCAACCCGCGAACTCGAGACGCTCTCTCCTACTTCACTGCGCTACTTCACTCCCGACTTCCACCAGATGCCAATCGGCAACTCGATCGAGAACGTGGTCACCCTGCGGGGCTACCCGCAGCGGGGCCACCTGCATCCCGTGCCAGTCAGGCGCCTCACGGCTACTACGCCAGAGCCTGACAAACCACAGCCTAAACCAATCACCGAAGCCGAAATGCACATGCATTGGATCAAGATAACTATCTTCGGCATTCTGTGGGTAATAATGGGATGTGCTGTGGGATACATGCGGCAGGGGATGGACGACACGCGTACTACTGGCCCTTCATGGGACCCTGCCGGTACTACGCCTTTCCGCGAATACGTTCGCGAAGTACATGCATGGTTAAACGTAACGAGCGGCAATATGACACCACCACAACAAGCTGCAGCACTACAACGAGGCCTTCAAGGTCTGGCTCGTCGTATCGCCATGCAGGTCCCCTCCCAGATCATCAATTATGTGTAACTGTCAATGGACAGCCAACGGATGCAGTAACCTACATACTGTACTTGCTGAGCACCAAATTTGAAAATCTGGAAGATGAGCGCCAGCTCAACTCTGGCACGGCCCTTATCGACTTCCGCGTCGAAAGGGGCGAGCGAATCGACTCGGTATTAGCTCGATTCGAGATGCCCGTGACGAGGCTAACTCTGTTGGCTTTGTCATCCCCAACTTTCAGATCCTAACGCTGATTCTCTTCAGAGCGTTAGGCGTTGGCGCGTCACGAGCCCAACACCTGCTTGAGCCCTTCAATCATCAGATGCCCCGAACACAAGCAGACTATGACAGGCTGCTGACCAGGATGAGGAACTACGGACATGTTGCCGAGCGCTCTCCTGGTAATATAGCGGGTATCTTCACAGGGCACCACTCACATGCAGGTGTTTACGCCACGACTGCGGGGTCACCCGCTGGTCCTGGCGAGCCAAATCCCTGGGCTGACCCAGCCAATATGCCCAACGAGGCCACTGCCCTTCTAGGGCAGACCGGCCAGGCATCGGCAGAGGCAGCTGAGGCGAACGCCTGGTCGAACTACTCGCCAGGCGCCGCCTACACTGCAAGCCCGCCCTCGGGCACAACCCTCTGGGGCCAAGCGGAGTCATCCGCTCAAGGTCTCAGCCACCCTCACCGTTTGAATCTGGCACTGACACAGACACCTCATCTGACGATGAGCACAATGGAATAGTCTCTGCTGGTAATGACTATCCAGCGGATGACACTCACCTTTCTGAACAACACAGGGCGGAAGCCGCCTTTATGGCTTATCGCAAATCAAAACGCCGTTGGAGGCGCTTTATGAAGAAACCAGTCAGAAAGGTGAGACGTGCAGTACGCCGACATTTCAAACAATTTGGAAAGGGTCGTGGTAAAGGGGGTCGCAGACGCCGTATGCATGGTAGGGGTATTACTGCTTTCCTCACGTCCTTAACTGATATGGCTTTTGAAGAAGTTCTTATCGGAGGCAAAGGTCGGGGTCACAGGCGGACCTCCGGTAAAGGAAAAGGGCGGAGGGGCAACCCTAGGGACGCTTCTGGTAATACTATGAAGTGTCATACATGCGGTAGCACAGAGCATTTGCGCGATCACTGCCCGAAGGGGAAAGGAAAGGGATCCGTACACTTGGCTCAAAATTCTTTTATGGATGACATAGATTACATTGACTACGAGTTTTACGTCAATCCAGAAGCGGCTCCCGCTGCGGGCTCCTCCACGTATTACGTGATGGCCCGCGATGCTGAAGCAACTGTGGCCCTGGAAGACTACGCAGTGACCCTCTTCGACGAGTTCCACGGCTGGGACGAGGTCGATGAGATTGCGTACAATGCTTGGTTCGGTCTTCCAGCGGGGCCACCCGCCGGTGACGAGGTCTCCGAAGCCGAGACTGTCCCGGCAACAGAGGAAGAACTCACCGCCGCGCTGGCCCCACAAGTGATTGGCATGCCGTTGATGCCAAATCCGTCGTGGGCTGGCTCGGAGATGGGAGACGCTGATGACGAAATGCGGGGCCATCCCGCGGATTCCGACTCCGAAGAATCCGAAGAAGATTATAACGGCATGCTCCAGGAGCAGGTTTCAGAAGCAATCCGACTCTTGAGTGCGCCAGCACAGCAGCAGATGACGATGAACGAACTGCTGTCACACCCAGGAGTTGCCCGTCTACGTCCATACTTGGATTCGAACATGTCAGCATCTCAGATGCTTAAAGCACTTCAAGCTCTAGCGGGGTCACCCGCCGAAGAGATGCTAGACACAACAGCGGGGCCACCCGCTTGGTCTATGGATGTATTCATGCAAGGTTGCGATCAAATGAACATTAACGACCTCTCGATGGAGCAGTTGAATGACATCGGATACTTCAGAAGCCCGTATCAAAACGTGTTCATGGTCCAGGACAGCTCAGAGGACTCGGAGGACATGCGGTACGCCAAGAGGGACAGGCGACCGTCGCCTCCCCGAGACTCAGAGCATGACGATCAAAGGCCAGTGACACGCGGTAGTGCGTCAGCGGGGCCAGCCCGCGGAAGGAGCCGCTCAGCTCCTAGACGCCCTACGCATGATGAATCGGGCTATCCATACAGCACTGAGCACTCCGTTGGAGTATCTGCTCAGCAGGTGCCGGATTGGTACATAAGATGGTACCCCGGCTACTCTATGGATACTCTTCGGCACTGGTATTCTAAGGAATACTGTGCCAAAAGGGACGAGACTGGCGCGATAATCCGTACCAAGGGCGGCAAGACCAAGACGCCAGAGGCCTGGGACAAAAGGGCGAAGAAGCAGGAGATCATCACTGACCGCAAAACGTACAGAAAGCAAGTATGTCAGTGTGAGCCCTTTAAAGGCCACATGCGCAGGTGTCCGATGGACCGCCCCTCCAGGAGCCCTCACCACGGAGAGACCCCGTGGAATTGGTCTCACGGAGACGACGCTGGCAACGTCCATGATCCAAACAAAGAGGTTCCTGGAGGGGGCAAGCGCATCACGGAGGCCGATCGCGTCCCTATGACCGAAGAGGTGGCCAACACCGTCAGGGAAAATTGGGCAAAGCTTCCCAATGACCACCGCCTCAAGGAATGGAACCGCCGATTCCAAGGGACAGCGGGGTCACCCGCAGAATCCAGTAAGGAAGCGGGGTCACCCGCAGAATCCAGCAAGGAAGCGGGGTCACCCGCAGAAGCAGCACCAGCCGCTGGATCTGCGGACGAGTGGATAGACGTTGTCTCTGCTGCCGGGTCCGCCGCCGGCACTGACCGCACCGAGCTAAATGAAGAGTGGGCGGCGGAAGACGGCTCAGAGAATCCTTTCCCTGACGGAAGCGCCTGCTGGTACTACAGTTCTTCGGCGCAGAAGTGGTTCTGCACGAGGGTACTCTACCGCCACGAGAATGGCAAGTACAAGCTGGCCATAAAGGGTACTGCCGACATCGACCAGATGAGGCAGGTCATCCATGATCATGGCCAGCCAGAAGGCCCACCTAGAGACCCTCCTGGTCCACGACAGGCAAGAGCAGCAGACCACCGCCGAGACCTAAAGCCGACTCCTCGTCCTCACCGACTCCTGCGAAAAGGCAACCGTCCAAGAGCCCCGAAGGCACCCATGAGCGGGCGAAGGCCAGAGGGACTGCCAAGACGGACGATCCTAAGCCGGCAGGTCCTCCCGGTCCGTCCGTGACAGAGAGGAAGAAGGCTTTTGCTGGACCATCGACCCCGATGCCGCCGGCGACCCAAGGCGATGTCAAGGACGAAGCTCGCGACAAGCCTAAGGCAGCTTTCCGAGGTGACTGGACTCCAACTCTGCATCAGCCGCGCCTTGCACCACGACCAGGTTCGGCACGAATGAAAGCACAGCCGAAGCCCGAAGCTGGGATGAGGTCGGTGCGGGCAGAAGCGGCCGCCAAGGCTAAGGAGGACAAGGGCTATGCGGGGCCACCCGCTAAAGCGGCGCCAGCTGCAGCAGCGGGGACACCCGCAGAAGGCACTCTCTCAAGAGAAGAACGCTTCAGAGTCCTCAAAGAATTTGGCGACCGACAGAAACTAACCGATGATGCAGTTGCTGACCAAGGTCACCCGAACCCTGGCGCGGAGTCATCCGCTGGAGCTGCCTCGTCAGCCGCAGGTTCTGCAGGGCCACCCATTAAAGCGGCGCCAGCTGCATTAGCGGGGCCACCCGTCAAGGCGCCGCCGGCTGCATTAGCGGGGCCACCCGCACCATGGCAGCCAACAATGTCTGTTCTGAGGGTCATTCCTTTGGAATGCAAGTTGTATTGGCAAGGCATTGTAGACAAAGGCCCGAGGCAGCCCATCAACCCACGAGTCACTCCAGACGACACGGACCGATATGAAGTCATTTATTGTCCGGTTCGTCGTAATTTCAAGTGCCACAACGACTGGGAGCGCGAACAGCAGAAAGTGGGAAACATGCTGCGAGACAGGCCGCCACTACGCGCTGCGCAGCATAAAGAAGCACTCCTGAAGGTCATGACACAGAACGGCATGGATCCAACCTTGCCGAGTAACGAGCAGATGACCAAGGTGTCGATGTGGTTTTCAACGGCTCTACGCCACAGTCCATATTACAAGGACAAACATAATCGACACTTCGAAAAGGTCAGCACTTTTGATCCATACGACGGCTGGGTTGTCGTTGATGATCTGCTGACAAACTGGACTGAAAATGATCAGTATAAGCACTACCGTGAAATGCACGAGGTGCTGATCAAAGGCAGGCCCCACCCGTCATTCGTGTATTGGGTGCTGCTAAACTGCTGTGAGATGGTTGACCATCACGGCATGCAGAAGGGCAGGCTCCAGATGAAGTGCGTTGATGACAGTATGCTGCTGCCTCCTAGGTTTCGACCAACGGCACGCAGGCCACAGTACTTCATCAGAGCCACGAACGGCCACAGCAGTCCAGGCATCCACTGTCCCGAGTCGCTGTACAAGCCGATCACAACATGGATGAAAGAACCAGACGACCCAGTATATTTCATCCACGGGACACAGTGGGAGTATGTCAAGGACATCCTTGCTAATGGCCTTTCATGCCTCGCACAGGACAACCCGAAGAGGAAGGGGGGGCGCCAATTTGTGCACGGCTGCCCCTACCTCCCGGGCGACCCGAGGATTCAATCGGGCATCCGTCCTGACTCGGAGGTGCTCATATTCTGCAGCATCAGCAAGATGTTGTCCAGTGGCTTCTCTTTATGGAGATCAGCAAATGACATAGTCATGACACGGGGCCACGACGGACGTATACCGCCCGATCATATCCTCCAGATAGTGAGCATTGCGAAATATCGGGTCGGCGAAGCCTGGAGCAATCCGCTGGCTTATGACAAGTCGCGGAGGCGGGGCCAACCCGCGGACAGGATTCGCACTGATGACTACCTGCCACTTAAGATGTGTGACAGAACTCTGGGTGTAATGGAAGATCACGCCATGTGCCTAAAGGGCTGGACTAAGACGGACGGTCGTCCATTTAATTTGGTCATGACCGAGCAAGATGTTGCTCCACGACCGTACGACACACAGACAGTCCTCATGATGAATGCCCAGGAGGACGTTGTCATGCCTGAAGCGGGGCCACCCGCAGGTGCGGGGACACCCGCGGCAGACGCCTCTGACGGTTCATGGCAACAAGTGGTCACACCAGTGGCAACGGTAGCATCTCCTTTGAGGCCGGACCAACAGTCATGGGTCCAGGCTCTCAACAGCCATTTGACATCAGCCGACGTCTCTGGACTAACCGATCAGCTATACCGTGCTGACCCGTGGGCGGTGCATACAGGTATCCAAGACGCGCAGCAGAGGAACCTGCGCCCTCCTGCGGGGCCACCAGGCGTCCTAGGACCACAACCACAACGCCCTCCGCAGCAAGCTGGAGGTGCGAGGTTTGCTCCTATGGGCGGCTCAGACGGTGGCTCGCCGTTTCGGACTCCGCCGTCTGAAACGAGCGAGAACAGCCTGTGGCAAAGACTCCAGGCGATTCGCGGAAATCCGGCGCTCGCAGCAGCACTCCAGGCGACCACTCCCTTTGGCACTCCGAGGGGTAGTGAAGGAGGAGTGGCTGCGGGGACACCCGCCGAGCGAACGCCTGTGGAGTCATCCGCACATGCGGGGCCACCCGCTGACGGACAACAAGGTTCAGACTACGAACGTCGGGCAGCCAACTTGAGAGCACAGGCTACCTTTTTGCAGCAACAAGCTGATAGAGTGCCCAGCCTGTTGCGGAACCGCAACATAGATGTTACGAATCATGGCGACTTTCGGCCTCTCTGGAGCTGGACTTCTGACGACGCTCCAAATGCTGATCCCACGAATCCATATCGACAGGTATTTATTCCAGGAATAGCAT
The DNA here is from genome assembly GCA_963575745.1 of Prorocentrum cordatum. NCBI lineage: Eukaryota > Dinophyceae > Prorocentrales > Prorocentraceae > Prorocentrum > Prorocentrum cordatum. The sequence continues at coordinate 367,474 of CAUYUJ010014708.1, forward strand.
CACACCCGATATATGGATGGGATAATCATGGACCAGCAGAGGCACCGGCCATGGATGCGCCGATGTACCCGGAGTACTACGCGCAGGTGAATAACACTCCTATGATTGCGGGGCCACCTGCAAACGAATACACTCGAAATCTGGCCAATGAGATGTTTCGGTTGCAGTATACACGAGCAGTCGATGCGCAGTCTATGCCGCACTACGCCTACATGCCCACGCCGACGGACCCCGAGACCGTAGTTCAGCCAGCTGGTCTCGCGGTGCCAGCCGCTCTGGGCAGCATGCCAGACTACATTCGCGACGTGCACATCACGCAGCAAGCGATACTGGCATCTAGGCAGCAGGCTCGGGACAACGCTAGGCTGCGCCAACAGCGCGCGATCCAGAGAAGGATCGAGCGTGATAACCAAGCGGGGACACCCGCAGGCGCGGGGCCACCCGCTGAACAGACAGATAGACTGCCACCACCGACGCCATATCGGGAGGGTGAAACTACCTTCGAGCGTCAGGCTCGGACACGCCCTGACGTGCCTACTCCAGTCATTTCAGACTACAACTTCACACAGTGCCCAATTTGTATGGACCCCTACGAAATGGGCACCACGGTGTGGAGACTGGCGCGTGGGCACTTCTTCCACGATATATGCTGGGATCGTGTTGCACAGCAGCACGTCCGCAATCAGCGACCAGGTGCGCCAAACGAGGCACCCTGCGCTGTATGTCGTGGGCCGGGCATAATCACAGCACACTTTCCGTATGCTGGACAGCGCGACGCTGAGTCGGAACAGGCGCGCCAGCAGGAAAGATACGTGGTGGATGCTCGGGAAATGCGTCGGCTGCGGGAAGCAGTGGAGGCGCTAGAGGCTCGAGCCGCAGCGCCAGAGCAAGGCATCCAGATGCCGATCCTGCCTACGCTTCGAGCACAGGGGCCCCCAGCAGCGGGGTCACCCGCCGAAGCGACTCCCGCCGCCACAGCGGGGCACCCGCCGAAGCGGCTCCTGCCGCCAAAGCGGGGTCACCCGCAAATGGACCTCCGAATCCGGGATTCCTGAGGGCAATGGAGGCCAATATTAGGCGGAGTGGCAGGAGCGGAGGCGGATCCAGAACCTCACGTGTAGAGAGTCCGGTAAGCGCTAGAAGCCGGGCCAGTGCTGAGAGCGCGGAGGCAGCCCAATTCCACAATACCTTCATGATCAACACGGAAGGGCTGACCTACACACGTGACGTCACGGATGCGCTTCCGCCAGGAGGTGAGTGGACCTCCACACTCTCCGCGAACTATTGGGTTCTTGAACAGGAACCAATCACCGTGGAGGAGCGCCGCCAATATGAGCAAATATGGTGCACCGAGTTAACAATGAGCCAGTGGGTGCTGGAACAACGCCTACTGAAAGGCACGCTCGGTTCACAGATTACGTACCATACTGATGACCATGGGACGATGGCTCTGGCGGCGCGGACAGGGACATTCTTCCCCGACGAAGACGGAATGCCCTGCATATCGTTCATGCTAGACATTGGCTCCAACGTGAACATCATCGGAGCTAATACAGCACGAACCTTCCAGGAGGTTATGGCCAGGTACAATCACAAACCGGCCATATGCACACTGAGCAAAACCCTCTACATCAACGGCGTTGGTGAGGGTGCTGCGATCTGTCGGAAAATGGGCAACTTCAAGATCGGGGTGCAATACGCCAATGAGGCAAGCCCCCGCATCGAGGAGTATGCTTCCAACATCGCAGAGGGATCAGGTGCAAACCTCCCAGCCATCTGGGGCCTGAGTGCCATGGAAGCACGTGACACAATTATCGTGCTAAAGCCAGGCTTCCAGAAGGTTATCTTCCCCAGCGGAGAGTATACTCTTAAGCTGGGGAAAGGCGCCAAGGTCCTGAGGGCAAAGAAGACCCCCTCAGGACACCTAGCCATTCCCTGCGGATTGTATGACGGGGCTAAAAGCCAGACGGTCACCAACACCTTCACAATCCGCAGTATTCATGACGGCTACACCGAGACGGAGAACGACGAGGACTCCGTCAATGCGGGGCCACCCGCCGGTGTAGGTGCGGGGTCACCCGCTGGGGTAACAGCGGGGCAACCCGCGATGGGACAGTCTATGACCGTTACGACTGATACGTTCATTGTCGAGCCGTATCTCGACAAGCAGCTCCTGGAAGACACGACCCGTGCGATCGTGGACAGGACGCTCAACAGCTGGTGGAGAAGCCAACAGTGTCCTGAAGGGACCTGGCCACATATGAAGGATGCCCTGCAGTCTAAGATTTTCTGGGCAGTCCAGGAGGCGGTGAATAAATGGTCGCCTGAGAACCAAGCGGGGCCACCCGCGACACCGCCATCACCACCAAGCTGCACGGGCGGAGGTTCGACGGATCTTGCGGGGCCAACCCGCGTGGAGATCGTGAGCGCAGCCGCACCAGTGACGCCTGCGGAGCCATCCGCTAACAGCATGCCCCTCTGACGGGGGCAGGCGGGCGCGCCGGCGGCGCTCGCTTGCGAAGAGAAGCCGAATACCGGCCTCCTCGCGACATACGTTGGCCGCGCTGAGGCCCGAGAAGAAAATTATCATTCAAAATGCCTCGTCATCGAAGATATTCGCACAGCTTGCGCTGAACTCCGAACCCGTGGTTATATATGCGACCGGATTACCCATTATGAGGTAATGACTTCAACTGGAACACAGTATTTGGGAAATTTGTTGGCAGGAGACTACAATATGTTGTGGGTGGCCACACCCTCTGATTGGTACGTGCGTACTCCAGGAAAGAGGGCGGGACCACATTATCAACGTTTACAAAATCTCCTGATCAAAGCGCGTGCTCTGAGAATGCAGATAGTTATCCTGGGGCCACCCGGGTATTTCTGGAAACAGGGTCCGATCAAAGATGTTATCGAAGATTTGAAGCTAAGCATTATACGAATCAGACTCTGTCATTTCGGTATCAAGTTTGACCGATCCAGTAAATATCCCAGTGGTTATTATATACAAGTTGCTACATCTTGTCCTCATATACCGATAAACTTATGGAAATGTACTTGTGGCTCACACAAGGAGCATGATTTGGATTGGTATGGCCAAGATCAGCAACGTGCCGAGTTTCGGTATAAAATATATAATAAAATAATAAATAAATTATAAAAAAAATAAAAATAATATTAAAATAGTATAAAACTTTGGCTATTATTATTGCACGCTTCCTTGATCAACTCGATAAAGCCAACATGATCAGGAATGAGCGGAGTGCGGTACACCTCAGTGTGTGTACACGCGTTGACAAAAAGGTCAGACACTACGTTCAATGTCCACAGAAGGGCCCTCAATGGGACCATGTGGTTCGTAGGGTTACGACCGACCTGGACACGAACAAGATCGTTCAAGACATTAGAATCCAGGATCAGCCAACTGGGTACAATTATGTAGCTCCATTACCTGATGGGGTTACAAACATCAGTACTCGGCTTTACTGGGAGCCTCCGGCTCCAGTTCTTCATGGCAATGGTGAGTCGCGAAGGCCACGCCCAAAGCGTGTGACGATCGTCGATGACGATCGATCTCCTCCCCCTTCGATTGAGCGTTGCAAAACGCGACCCACCAACGACCTTCCTGAAATTCCGCCATTTCCTGATTTTACAGCGGATTCCTCCGCAGCGGATCTCTCCGCGGAAACTGCGTTGCCCACTGATGCCAGGATAAAACAGAAAGAAAAGCAGAAAGCTGACAAAGAAGCCGGCATCAAACCGAAGAAAGTTCCGAAGAAAGTGAAGACGGTAACGACGACTGTCGTGCGCCCCTGACGGGGCTGACTGCTCCAATATTGCCCGACGTTTCCTTCTTCTTTTTTTTAATCTTTTTTCTTTTTCTTTTTTTCTTTTCGCTTTTTCTTTTTTTTTTTTTTTTTTTTTTTTTCTTCTTTATTTCTTTTCTAATTCTTTTTTTCTTCTTTTCTTTTTTTCAACGACGTTCCTCTTGACGACTCGGACTCGGACAGCGAATCAGAGGACATCTTCATGATGTTACCGGCGGGGCAACCCGCTGACTCACATGCCGATGTCTTCTCGATAGTCCAGTCGTTATGCTACGGCAGAAACAATCAGGTGGACATGCTTGAATTATGTGGGGGCAAGGGTGGTATATCCATATTAGCCTTCAAGAGGGGACTCTCGTCAGGCGGGAACCTTGATAAGATATCTATGGTTGACCTTGGAAACTCGGAAGTACAAAGAGCAGTCCTCCACTACCTCAAGACTTGCTTTGTAAAGATCACGATTCTGCAGCCAAGTTGCAGAACTACTGGACTCCCTTCTTACTTCAACGCACAGGTCAATCATGATACGTGGCTTAAACACCACAAAGAGGACCTGCCTCACATCACGTTCTGTGGAACAGTTGCTCTATTACAAGACGACCTAAGACGTTTCTTTCTCAGGGAACAACCAATGGGCACGTGGGTGGATGAGATCCAGCCATGGAAGGAACTGGCACAACGCAAGGTCACTTGCCAAACAATCATTGATCAGTGCACGACTGGTCTCAAAGATTCATTTGGGCAATACATCCGCAAGCCAACACAGATAATGGCAAATAAAGAAGAGTTGTTGGCACCTTTCAGAGGCAAGCGTTGTCCAGGAAATCATGTGCACGCCAATGCTTGTAACAAAGAGCTAGCAAGGGCGGCACAGTATACCTACAGAATGCAGTCATTGATCGTTGATGCGGTGCAAATCGCCAAAGACCTGTTTGCTTACGGTCGCGATCCATTCGCGAATCGTGAACGCAGCTATGCGTTCGTAACAAACAGTGCTGGCTACGACTTGGACGACCCAACAATTCGGAGACACCCAAACGGAGAAATCTGTCGACCACCACCTGGCGGTCTTGGGTGCCCTGGCTGTGTGGACAACAATTACAAGCAATCACCGAAGCACAGCAGGGACCCGAAGATGTGTCGGTGGTATGACGTTGAACCGTATTACTGGGACTGTCCAAGTGGTAAGAAGGAATATCAGAAGAGCAATCCTCACCACACCAAGATATCTGGCCAATGCAGATTCGCCGAAAAATGGAAGCTGCCAGATAACTTTGGCCAGCCGCGCCCGGCGGAGCAAGCCGCTCCTGCGGCGCCAGCCGCGGAAGCGGCTCCGGCCGCAGAAGCGGCGCCAGCCGCAAAAGCGGCGCCGGCCGCGAGAGCGCGCATACGCGCGCCTAGGCCGCCACGGCCTGGTGAGGGCGATCCAACCGCAGGCGCCAGCAGCCATGACATCACCAGAGCCGACGAGGCTAATGGTGGCAACAGTGGCGCTGGCAGCTCTGACGATCATCGTAGACTGCCACAAGTTGCAGCAAGGCGCGGACGCATGGAGGGAGGAGATCCTCCACCACCGCCGCAGCCTCAAGCAGAGCCGAGGCCAAGGCCCAGGCTCCCTGAGTGGACTCGCTTCGACGTTCAGCTCAGCCTCCAAAACCTGCGCAGCTTCGACCCAGCTGTAGTGCAGCGAGAACTCCGCAAACTCCACCTGAGATGGTTTCATGCCAAGGAGCCAAAAATGCGGATGATTCTAACCAAGGTTGGTCTGGGTGAAACCCGTTTGAGTCTGATCAAAGGCATTTGTGACTCGTGCAGAGAATGTCGAGCGCTGGGACAAACCAGGCAACACGGCGATGCCTTCTGTGTCACTGCCAGGACGTTTCAACGAGGAAGTCGAATGTGATCTTCTTCGAGCACTTCTTTCTTTTTTTTTTTTTTTTTTCTGTTTTTTTGTGTTGTTCGTTTTTTTTTTTGCTTTTTTTTTCTATTTTTTCTTTTTTTTTCTTTTTCTCTTTTTTTTTTTTTTATGTTTTTTTTTTTTTTTATTTTATTTTTTTTTTTCTTTTTTTTTTGTTTTTTTTTTTTTTTCTTTTTCTTTTTCTTTTTTTTTTTTTTTTTTTTTTTTTTTTTTTTTTTCGTTTTTTTTTTTTTTTATTTTTTTTATTTTTTCTTTTTTCTCTCTTTTTTCTTTTTCTTTCTTATCTCTTTTTTTTCTTTTTTTTTTTCTTTTATAAACAGGAACATATTGTTTTTCACATCATCGACCGTTGTATTCGCTGGGCAGCTGGCACAGAGATTCCTGATAACGCTATGCATACTGTTCTCGATGCCTATCATACGACTTGGATGCAGCATGGCCCTGCTAAAATTCTATACTCCGATGGGGAAGGAGCACTGAATAATGATACAGCAAAGGCCATCCTTAAGGCTAAGGGAACAGAGCTTCGTATTCGAGCGCGTGGCCAACACGCTACAACTATCGAAGCTAGGAACGGCATCCTGCGACACCTCCTACACGTGATGGGAGAAGAACTGAATAGATTAAATATCCCTCTCAATTTCACTCGTCTCTTACATGAAGCCTTGTTTGCCAGCAACGCAGTTACCTTCTACAATGAAGTATCTCCGTGCAATGCGCTGTATGGCAGACAACCAGCTATGCTTCCTGATTTCCCTGTCTTGGATCATGATCAGCCCACTGAATCATCAGATCACTCAAGGGAGGAAACAATCAGGAGGGTTAGTCTGGAGGCAATCACGCAGGCCACTGCGGTTGCCAAGACGAACAGGGCTCTCCGTACAAAGACTACTGCTACGGGCGAATTTCACTATAAAGAGGGAGATCTCGTGGACTATCATCGCCCGACACCACGAAAGACGACTGGGGTGGATGGAGTGGTCCATACCCGGTCATCCGCAACGAACCTGACCGAGGCAGGTCATCGTGAAGGTCGGCAATCGCGAAGTACGAGTACAGTATCCTGACACACGACACACACTGTACATCGAAGCACTTATGGTCCGCGAGATAGGATCGGACAATATGGCCCTTCGAACAGTATTGGCCTTTATTGCCGGTCTGCCAGCGGGGAAACCCGCCATGACTTTCGGGTATCTACCAACGAAACAGGGTCGGCTGCAGATGACTGCTGCGAGCCGACTTTCACCTAAGGTGCACTTGGCTCTTCAGTACCTCATACGCAACTACTTTCGTATTGAAAACGTTGTTGCTGTACGACTCGCCAAGAGCCTGACGAAGCTGCCTGCCGCACCCTATGCAGACAGCTGTACACTAGTGCACTATGATAACGATGTGACCCCTGGGTTTCATTACTATGAAGCTAATGGCACTGCCTTGAACATCTATGACATCACAGGATCTACACACTCACGCATCATCCAGTGTCTTAAATCCAGGAAGCCGTCTGCTGGGTTTGACCAAGATCTCACTAAGTTTGAGGAACTCGCTGATGGTCCACCACCAAGCGAATCACTTCCAGCAGCTGCTCCTGAGGAGCCTCCTACGGACAACGATGGTCGGCTCCCGACCATCATAGAGGAGACAGAAGAAGATCTGGATGCTTTTGTCTTGAAGTCGTGGTATGCTGAACTGATGGATGACAGAACACTCCTTGAAGCTGACACAGAGGAAGTCATGCATACAGTTCCTACATACATGACAGACACACAGTGTGTATTATTCTCTACGACCTGTGAAGATGTGCAAGGCCACTTGCCGGAGCGGGGTCACCCGCCAGGATACGACATGGACACTTCTTACTACATTCCTTTATGCTCCACGGAACCGGATAGCAACTATGATCTGGACTCCGATGAGCACGGGAAGTATATCGAGCTCTGCTTCACTGCAGACATGTCCAAAGTCGTCCTGTCCGAGCAGCAACACCGACTGTTGGATGACAGCAGCGTCACAACTATGCGAGTATACGTCAGCGCTGCCTCCAAACGTGCCGTGGTCGTCAAGGAAGACGATCTACTCACGAAGGCCGACATCCAAGCAAATCCGGTCAAAGTTTCCAAAGCCCTCTACACAGAGCTGAAGACGTGGCTTGACAACAAATGCTTCCAGATGACTGACTTAAGCAAGGCGTCTAACATCATGACGTCACGCTACGTATACAAATGGAAGTTTGTCAAGCACGAAAAGGGCGAAATGGAAAGGACGATCCGGTTACGCTTGGTACTCCGTGGCTTCATGGACCTCGAAGCCTTTGACGTCGAAACCTTCTCTGGCACGGCAAGGAGGTCAAGCCAGAGACTGCTCGCAAGTTCTGCTGCATGCAACAAAGCTTGGATCATCGCGTCCCTGGACATCAACATGGCTTTCTTGAAGGGACTGACCTATGGCGAGCTCGCCGCGGCAACGGGCGAGAAAGAACGTGTGGTGTGTTTCACACTACCACCTGGATCTGCAGCTGTCCTTCGCACACTGCCAGGCTTTGAGTCATATGACGAATCAAAGCATTGTCTCCGGTGTCTGAATCCGGGGACAGGCACGAAGGATGCTCCCAGGGCATTCTCGCTGAAGCTCAGGTCCATCACTAGGAGCTTTGGGCTACAGCCTACTTCATACGACGAAGAATTCGAGATGAGCCAAAACCTCTTGACAGCCAAGCACGTTGATGACATCAATATGACTGGGAAGGAAGAGGCTATCGACAAGTATGTCAAGTGTGTTGAAGATACGTTTGGGAAGTGCAAACTGAACAAGCACACATACACGAATTGTGCTGTTCGGTACAACAAGACCGATGATGGGAGCGTCACTCTCGACCAGGACGAATACATCAAACAGCTTCGTCCTATCACACATCCAGAACTCACAGGAGCTGATCCTGAAAGCAAGGCGACGAAGACAATCTCTGATATGTTCGTCAGTCTTCGTGGCGCTCTAGCCTATGCGTTGATCACGCAGGTATGGCTAATGGTCTATGTTGTCTCACTACAACGTATCCAAGAACCGACAAACATCCAGGTACGACGACTAAACGCGGTTACCAGAAAATTGCAGGCAGGCCCGAAGAAGATCGTGTATCATGCTATGACTCCAACAGGAGAAGTCAACCTGCATAGCGATTCTGGCTATCGTCGTCTCAACGGAGATGAAGACGACGAAGTCAAAGGCTATGGTATCCGCGGGGCTAACCTGCTGAGGCGGGGCCACACGCAAGCGGGGAAACCCGTCGTGCACCTGGTGGACGCATACTGCAAGTCTCATCGACTGCAAGTGCGTTCGAGCTACTCTGCGGAAACACTGGCAGCAGCCCACAACTTGGAAGACTGCTACCCGACCATTGTAACGCTCCACGAGCTACACTCGGGACCATTGACCCCCACACAGTTTAAGAACATATTGGAAATGGGTGGTCTATGTATCAAAGTCACTCTGACTATTGATGCCGAGTCTGTCTTCAAATCTTTGTCTAGCAAGGATCTGAAGAAGCCCACAGAGTGTACTCTGCTTGGGCACATCAGCTGGATTCGCCAGATGATGGAACGTGGAATCGTGGAAAGCGTTCAATGGTGTGACACGCGGGATATGACTGCCGATGGTCATACCAAAGGTAGCATTGACCGCGCGTTGCTCCTACAAGTAATGGCCGGCAAGCAATCCTTCAAGCACGAGCTGAAGAAACATACGCCGTATAGGGCGGGCAGGTCGTCTCAGGACGGCCCTGCCTCCCGAGCCAGCGGGGAAACCCGCGGGCAGGTGCGCTTTAGCAGCGAGGAAACTCGCCGGTAGCGAGGCTACTCGCGCGCCCTTTCCTTGTAAGCAGCCGCTGCTGCTTAGCACTGTTTTTCCGCATAATAGAAGTGCGGTACCTGCTCGTCTCCTCCCCCTCCGACTTTAAACGGAGAAGGTTAAAGGCGAGGTATAAATCGAGCATGTACCGCTGCCGTGCCTGGCTCAAGCCGGGCCCGGCCTGATATGTGACTGTGCCTCACCGAGGCGCACTACTTGCAACTGAGATCGGAAAACATCCTTTCCATTGACGATGCCCATCCTACTCTATACTCCAGATCCCATGCTTCGTCTCGCTCTCTTGCTCATGCGCTATGAGCCTAAGCCTGGGATATGGAAGCGCCTAAGGCGGACTGTATACCTAAGCTTACCAGCTTGTTTTCGACTCCCTATGGGGCCACGCAGCGTGTGAGGGGTGTGCCGAAATGGGTGCGGCGCCGCCATGCAAACGCAGCCACTGACCGTAGGGTGAGCTCCCCAATGGGGCCAAGAAAAACGGTGAGGGGAGGTGGGGGGGGTGTGCTGTGAACATGGGTGCGGCGCCGCAATGCCAACGCCACCCCACTGGGGCCGCGGTGGAGCTTTTTCCCGATGGGGCCACGAAGCGTGTGAGGGTGTCCCGAAATGGGGCGGCGCGCCATTGCGAACGCAGCCACTGGGGCCCTCGGTGGAGCTCCCTATGGGGCCACGAAACGTGTGAGGGGTGTGCCGAAATGGGTGCGGCGCCGCCATGCGAACGCAGCCACTGGGGCCTTCGGTGGAACTCCCTATGGGGCCACGAAACGTGTGAGGGGTGTGCCGAAATGGGTGCGGTGACGAGGGAGGGGGCAGCGGGAGGAAGGAAGGAAGGAAGGAGTGAACGCGGGGCGCTGTCTCTTCAAAACGAGGACCCAACACCACAGGATGGTTGGGAAAAAAGTTGCAGAATGCTGAAGAAATCAATGATTTTGGCATCTTGGGGCCCTCTTTGGAAGGCCTCTTGGGCCGTCTGTGGGCCATCTTGAGCGTCCTGGAGCGATCGTTTGGCGACTCGGGGCCCTGGACCGTCTTGAAAGGCCTCTTGGGGCACACTTGGCCCGTCTTGGGGCCCTCTTGAACCCGAGGGATTCACGCGACGATACTTCCTGGAGCCTAGGGGGCACACGACAAGCCCCAGGGGGCACGCGGGAAGCCCTGGGAGATTTGAGAGCGAGGGGTCTGGGCCCCTTTGAAAAGATGTTTCAAGAGTGAGGAGTGCGGCTGAGAGGATTTGACCCAGGACCTGAGGATACGCCCATCCCGTGCCCAGAGGCACGATGTCGGATGTTGTTTACGGTCAGAGCACGGGGTGCCCCCGAGGCGGCACGGGCGGTAGCGTGGCGCAACCTCGGCATACACACTTGAAGCGCGGGGCGCCCGCGAGGCGGCACGGGCCGCAACGTGGCGAGAATCTTGAAGACCGGCCAGTTCGTTTTTAGCGATGCGAAGTAAGAACTCCTGAACGCAGGCACCGTTCTGCGAATGCGCGCTCAACCGTTGCAGCCCCAGGACAGCTTTGTGACAGAGAAGAGCCTTGCGCCCAAGAGCTTCCCAACAGAACCTCACCAAATGTCTTCTCGGATTCTCTGGCACGCCCTCGTCTGGCGCAGGGTAAGCAAAACAGACAGGCAGATGACGCTCCAGAGGTGCCACAAAGTTCCGGTCGCCATCCGCTCCACCGAGCTGGGTTTCGGAGGGCAGTCTTCAGGTCCATGCCGGCACGCGAGCTACTTTCGAGTCTCTGGAGGTCCGAGGGTGCCCTCAGACCCCGCAGGTGGCGCTGTGCAAGGCGGAGCTGCAGCGCGGCGGCAAGGCGGCGGGGGCGCACGGGCAGCTGCAGAGCCTGGCCGGCCTGCGCCTGAAGCTCCGCTATGCGTCCGAGGCCCGGAGTCGCCCTTGCCCCACCTCGGGCGGGTGGTGGGGGGGGGGGGGGGGCAATGCACGGGGGGCGAAGATGAGGGCCCTGGAGGGGACCTTTTGGGGCCCCTTTCGGGGCCAGCCCAGGGGCCCGAAAAGGGACCCTGACCCTCGAATGCCCCCTTTAGGGCACCTTGCTTCACCCCCCATTGCCACCCGCCCGACCACCGCCGCTTCCCAGACCTCCAAGGTAAAGAACACAAGCGAGAAGGAGGTTTTTTGTCGTTTCCTTCCCGATCGGATCGGATCGATCGGGTCGCAGTGGATGCTGGCCAGCCTCGCGGAGGGCCGCTCCCACAGCACATTTCCCGGCACCTTGCGGGCAGGGCCAGGCCCAAGACCTCCCACACGTGCTGTAATAAATCTCAGGACGGCGTGCGTCGTCGTTTTCGGCCTCCGGGGGCCCTCGCCGGGCCCCGGACCCCTCAAATAACGGCTCGGGATAAAGGCCGGCCCCAGGCAGAGGGTCGGGATTTCGGGGATTCCGCACAGAGCAAACTCAAGGTATCGGATGATTGGGGCATCCCATTTCGATCCGATCGGCCCGATGCGATGTAGGTTCTGGCCAGCCCGATCCGACTCAATTCCGATATCCCGACGCACCGATGCGACCCAATATTCGCACGGCGTTGGAGACTGTTTTTGTTGGCTCTGGCGATAGTCCGGGGTAGCGAGCCCGCCCGCCCCCCCCCCTCCCCCCCGGATAACCTGACCTCGTCGGCTGCGCGGTCTGAAAGGGGTGCGCAGTAGTGGTGCGCGCGGACATGCGTGAGGCTGCCTAAAGCGGAAAAGTTCGGTTATCGGCCGTCACCTTCCCCACCCCCCACCCCCTCCCGGATAACCCTTGTGTGCAATTCTGCTGTAATCGGATAGCCAATACCAGATAACCCTGTCGTTATCGTCGAACACTTAAGAGGCGGTCTCCTGCTGTGCATCTTGGCGCGGTCGGTTCAATCCGATGTCGAGTCCGTGCCGACACAGCCCCATCCGACACACGTTCCAATTTGATTGAATTTCCCTGCTCGATGCTTACTGATCTTGCCCCTCTCGTGTCGCGAAGCAGGTCACGACTGGAGGCTTTGGGCCGATCGCGACCTCCCCCTGACGGGGCCCCCAGGAAGCCGTCAAAGACCGACCCAGGATGAACAATAGTGTTGTCCCGAGGAAGGGGCCGAGACCTCTGGGAGCCCACGTTGTGCAGAAAGTCACGTTGTCGGGGGTCTGGGTCCTCCACTTCCACGCACCCCCATAGAGGATGGACGCCCCCCCAACGTACAATCCCAGATTGGTCCCCAATGTTTTGGTCTAGTCGAAAATCCCTTACTTTCTAGGATCGGGGTCGACATGGCCTCCGTTCCACAGCACGTTTGGCGCTGACCGCGCGTCCCGTGAAACCGTGCCCTGGTTAAGTTAAACTTGGCGCCCGCCTTCCTTGTGAGGGTGTAGAGCCTCATGGAAAGGCATAAGCAGCTTCTCCAATTACCGTCGTCGGATTTTCAATCTCTGTCCTGGTGCCCTGTGCCCGGACGCGAATCGGCTTTTGGTGGACGCGTGTTGCACAGGGCCCGTGTAGGCCTCCGCGCCTCAGTTAATTCCGTGCGCCTCGGTCGTTGACCATTGCAAAGTGCCGAGCAATCTCAGGAATATGTTAGTCTTCTTTGTGTTCGGCAGTTGTGGTCTAAGCTTGCGAGCCCCGCAGTGCCAGGGACATTGTTTGTTTTTGCTTGAGGGAGAGATTTGCTCGTTTGCTCGGGGGCTGTGCGCGCGCTGCTTTTGGATGTGGACATAAATTGCAAAAGTCCGCGCATTTATTGTTGGTCTATCGAGGGACATCTTAATCAGGATCATCAGTCCTTGAAGCTTCGCCCCCGCCGTCAGCCCATCCAGCAAAGATTACGTTGCGAATCGGAGCCCCTGTGAGGTCAGCTGCCCCCTATCGGCTTGACAAGAACTACGACGCTTCTGCTCCGCAGCCCTCTTGAACGACCGACCCACCTGGCAGAAGCTGATTCCTGAGACAATGGTCTCTTGTCAGACAACACCCTCAATCCGCGTGAGGGAAATGAGGGCAAGCGAGGATAATGAGGAGGGAGGAGGCGGAGGAGGAATATCACGAGGAAGGAGGGAACATGAAGCACATGGAGGAGCAGAAGAAACGATGCAGGAGAGCAGGGTGGAGGGGATGAGGGAAATTGGGAAGCGGAGCAGATCATGTGTTGAGCATTTGGCCAATCTTATTTTGTCACTGCACATGATGCATCGACGCCATATTTAACACTAGCTACCTGTGACACTCATTGCCCGGCGTATGCTTGGCCATTGCCCCAGGGACGCTGGGCCAGTTCCATCTTGCTCCCTTCTCCGTTGGCCGAGCACGACTGCAACCGGTACATTCGAGTAGCGGTCTTTCGCTGCTCAGGCGCGTTCCCGCCAGGCTCTCACAGGGACGTCCGCCGAGGCGTCTGTCCCAATCGCCTCGCCTCGCGCCAGCTGGTGCACGGGCTGGTGCATCACGCCCGTCTCTACGCTTCTGGTGCTACGCTGTTTGCTCGCAGCGGGCAGTGGCACCTCGAGCCTGCCCCCTCTCTCTGCGCCTCGTCCTCATCTGCCGTATAGTCGAAACGGATAGTAAGGACGATCGATTCTGTAGGCTTGCGCCACATCCGCCGACCGCTTCGTAAACTGCGGCGCTCTGGGGGGGGCTCGGGGGGGCATCCTGGGCGGCTCCCTCTTGGGGCTCCCTGGGGGCCTCTTTGGGCCACTTGGGGACTTCTTGGGGCAACCTGGGGGCGGTTTGGGGCCGAAGGCTCGAAACTGTTGTTCTGGTTGCCCCTCTGGGCCTCCTCTTGGGGCCGTCCTGGGGCGGTCTTGAGGGCTTCTTTGGCCGTCTTGGGGCCCTCGTGGGCCGTCTTTGAGCCCTCTCGGGGGCCTCTTGGGTTGTCTTGGACGTGGTGAAAGCCCAAGGGTCTGCTGAAAATGCGTTTTCCTTACGGAGTCGGGCGATTTTGGCTTGCTGGGGTTCTCGAGGGGAGCCTCGTCGAGGCCTCGTGGGGCGTCTTGAAGGTATCTCGGGCTGTCTGGAGGCCATAGAATGCGTTGTGGAACGATCTTCCGGCGACTCGGGGCCCTCTTGGGCCGTCTTAGGGGCGTTCTGGGAGGCCTCAGGGGTTGTGTTGGAGCTCGAAAGGGTGGCCTGGGGAGGGCCGGAGCCCCCTTGGGGAGCCCATCTGGGGTTCGTCCCGGCCGGGCCAGGGGGGCGGTCGAATTGCCGGTTTGGGTGCAGGGGGGGGGGGGGGTTCTGGAGGGGTAGCAGGGGTACCCCTGCATCCTTGGCTACTCGGTCATCTGCGGTCCATCCTCAACCAATTTCGATGGCCAGCCCCTCTCGAAGAGCTTCGGCATGGGTCCAACCCAAGCCCCCGAGCGGAGCGAGAGAAGCCACGTCGCAAGGAAGTGCAGGAGAGCGACGGCGGAGAGCAAGCCTCGCCCCTCTGCAAGGTCGAAACCTATTCCATCACATCAGCTAAAGCTCGACGACAGCTTCAAGACTGCGGTTCTCATGGGCCGATCGGCCTTCTGTGGGCTACGTTCGGGCTCAGGAGCCGGTTCGACACAATGGCACGAAGGATGCGAGCCATCACGGGGCGGGGCGGCTCGCGGCGGGGGGCTTCCTGGGACACCGAGGTTTGCCAAGGAAGTTGCGCCGGATGCGATCGAGCATCACGAGAGTCGGGCGGGTCTTAAAGGGGGTACAGCACCTAAATGGGGGGTGA
>CAUYUJ010014709.1:0-97500 GCA_963575745.1 Prorocentrum cordatum
GTCCATCCAGTTTGCCAGTCCTCCTCCACTCGTGACACCTTGTTCACTCGCGTCCTCTCTTATTTCGCCTTCCCTTCCTCCCCCTCTCCCACCTCCTCTTCCTACACCTCCTCATCTTCGGTGTTATCATCATCATTCACACCCCCCTCGCCGCACCTCGCATCGCTCCACCTCCTGACTCGTTCGTTCGTTTGCTATGCTATGGTATGCGCTACGCATGTGAAGGAGCGCCCTTGAAAGAGAAGTGCGGCGACTAAGACGCCTGTGATTGCGAGCCAAACGCTCCGCCAGCAGTGGGCGACAACAGGCGCGCGTCATCGCGAGCATCCTCGCCAATAACTGACGCGATGGCCGCAGCAAAAGCTTCACAGAAATCGCTAGGATACTCAGCAGACAAGCTTTGCACAGACTTGTCACCAGAGACCCACCCCTTCTGCGACCAGCCTTTATCTGACTTCGAGGTTCGGGTGGTGCGAACTGTCAGCGGTTTCGCCGCGCCGCCCAAGCGAGCCTGCGCCTGCTGTTTCGAGCGATAGAGGGTTTCGACCACATGCTTCGGCAGCGTCGTAAACAGAGTCGAGGGCTTGAGGCTGTTGCCGCCAAACCCGCCCATCCAGAAGAAAAAATAGCGTGCTCCAGACTGCCGCAGCGCAGTCTTCAAATGACGGTCCCAGAACAGCAAGCTCGCAAGCGGTTGCTCCACGGACGTGTAGATGTTCCTGGTCAGTGCCAGGACGTGCATGTATGACCTTCGGAGGTATGTCCATCCTCATCGTCCCCCTCCTCCTCCTCCTCCTCCTCATCCTCATCCTCGTCATCCGCTCCCCGCCCTTGCCCTTCCACCCTTCCCATCATCCCTCCTCGTGTACCCCCGCCCTCTGCAACCTCAACACACGCACCCTAATATATCGTATTCTTCTTCGTTCTGACCCTCGCCCTCTACCTGCTCTGATTTGTTCCCAGTCAAGTTGCGATTGCGACAACTTGACCATTCAGATACAATCAGAGCTGGTCGAGGACCAAGGGGAGAGCGAGAGAGGTGAGGTGGTGAACTGGCGGTGAGATCGGTGAGCTCACGACGACACCGACCTCACCGATCTCACCGATTTCGGTGATATCGGTGAGCTGGCGGTGAGATCGGTGAGCGCAGTTCGCCACAGTCACCGCGGTGAACAGCATCTCGGTCACCGCCAGCTCACCGATCTCACCGAAATCGGTGACATCGGTGAGTCGCTAGAGGGTGCTAGCCATGAGCAGCAGGAGAAAACATCGGCGCGTGCTAGGTTCTAGGCCATTTGAATTTCGAATTGAATCCAGCCGATGTGCGACGAGCTGTTGCCAGACCCCTCGCGTCCTTTGATATAACCCAGCCCACATCACTTGCATGATGAAGTTCGCGCGGCGAACATCGAGTCTCTGAGAAGTACCCTCAGTAGATGTCCGGCTCCTCTTTGTATGTCCCGAAGATAGCCCCAGCCACGTCTCGCACGGCGGCGCGAAGTGCGCGGTGCCGGTGGGCACCACGGAGCACACCAGGTACATCGCGTACAGCAGCCCGACCTGCTGGCCAATCAGTTCCCTCCGTCCTCATCCTCTCCCTCCGCCTCCCCCTCTTACCCGTCCTCCTCCTGCTCCTCATCCTCCTCCTCCTACTATTCCTCCTCCTCCTCATCGTCATCCTCATCCTCATCCCTCCCCCTCCTCTTCCTCCTCCTCCTCTTGATTAACCTCGACCTCCTCGCCTCTCCTCCTACCTTCATGCTCCGTTGTTGGGGTGGTGTTCGCATTTGCACTCCGAGTGCGACCACGGTGCACATGTCTTGGTGCACGTCGTCGTCGATCACATCGAACGTGGCGCTCTTGAGCCCGAGCCGTGAAACTTGAGACGCCGTGCCAGCGCGGCCAGAGAATATCTCCACGAAAGCCAGCGCACGGGGAATACTGCCGAACGAAGCCACCAAGTGTGCGACAGCACCATTGAATACAGCACCAGCGCCGTCTTCGACGGCGAAGTCAATGTCAACGATGCCTCTCTCAGCCAGCGCCTTCGCGCCGTCCGTCGCCCAAGCGATGCCGCAGTGCAGCGCAGGTTGCGCCGCAATCGCAGGTGACACGAGTGCGAGCAGAATGATCACCGAGGTCCATCGACAATGGCCAAGCATTCTCCCGTCGGGAAGTGCGGGCAGATGTTGAGAAGTTGCTGCAAGTGAAACAAACTGAAAACCCTGTATTCGAACCGTGAGCGATGAGCGAAAATCGACACGGCCCGCAGCGACGTGTTCAACGTCTCGTCTATGAAACAGTTGTACATCTTTGGGGATCCGTGCTCATGTATCCTGGAGATTCGTTTTCATAGCCCTGCTTGGTTTCCATATTGTGTTGCTTCCCCACTGAGACCCTTTGCTCGCTCCACCCCCCTTCCCAGTGCGATCAACCCCTTCAACCCCTTCGATATCATGCCTTCGGGGTCGAGCGTGACGTCTGCGAGGGGAGGTGGTGAGATGGGATGCAGGGGGCGCGATGAGGAGGTGGTGGGACGGAGAGGGGAAAGATGGAGAGGTGAGCGAGAGTGGGCGAGAGGGGAGGTTACATGTGGGAAGGATGGGCGATGGCCCTCGAATCGTCGGGGACGCCGATGGCCCGTCGCCCTGGCGCGCGCCAGGCGGCTGGATCGCCTCGAAGTTCGGCAACCCCCCCTACCCCGAGGCAACAACCCGCCCCTCCCCGACTACGAGGGGGAGGAAGAGATGAGGAGGAAGAGGGGAGGAGGAGGAGGAGGAGGAGGAGGAGGAGGAATAGAGGAATAGAGGAATAGAGGAATAGAGGAGGAGGAGGAGGAGGAGGAGGAGGAGGAGGAGGAGCAGGGGGACCAGGAGCAGGAGCAAGAGCAAGAGCAGACGCAGGATCAGGGGCAGGAACAGGAGGAGGAGGAGGAGCAGGATGAGCAGGAGGAGCAGTGACGTAAGGAGGTTGATGCTGATGATGATGATGATGATGATGATGATGAGATGATGAGGATGAGGATGAGGATGAGGATGAGGATGACGACGACGACGATGATGATGATGATCATGGTGATGGTGATGGTGATGATGATGATGGTGATGATGATGATGAGGAGGAGGAGGAGGGGACGGAGAGGAAGGAGGATGATAACGACGACGACGACGACGACCCGATATTGCGCACGTGTACGTGAAAGGCGTGTCCTGTCGACGAGGTGCGCCGTCTGGTGGTGCTTCGGCGTGTACGCGATGCCAGCACGCGCGCACGCCTGCATGTGGATGGTGATGGAGTTGATCATGATGGTGATGCTATCTGGTGGCACCACGCACACGTGCGTTCTCATCTCAAACAAAAACGTCTCTAATGCAGTTCCAGCGTGGACGAGGGCTGCGCCGAAACGGGCGATGCCGCCGTGCTTGACCAACGTATCCACTGCGAACTGCAGCATATATCCCACCTCGGCCGCCTTGAGGGTCATCTTACACCCTCCGTGGCAAGGGTCCTCGGGGCGAGCTTAACGATGGCACTTTCGTGCCGGAGCATGTGTGGGAGTGTTATTTATGTTAGACAACGGTTTAAACCACAACGAACGACATATGCAAACGGCCTGGTGCACAACCAACGACAACGGCATAACGACTGCATTTCAAGATGCCGTGGGCAAGTCCTGTAGCGTGCGATCGCATCTCTTGCCCAGCATCTTGAGCGAGAGCTTCCCAAGTCTGAGCTGGGGAGGCACGTCGCGCTCCTCCTGCCAGTGGGCCAGTTCGGAGTGCAGCAATCGAGCTCCTACCTCCAAGACATGTTCGAGGGGGCCAGCGATATTATACACGTTGAAGAGGAGGATCCGCCACATTACCGCACTCACGTATCGCATGATCGGGCCATAGTACAAACAACGTAGGGAGTCGATGGCCAAACTCCTGGCGGGACTTGTCCCGAGCACAATCGAAAACAATGGGCAGCGATGGTTGACGGGGTCAGTGACCTTGGGGCTGCGGCTCGCATCCAGCGTGGGTCGCCAGAACACAACAGACAATGGTAATGGTGTCCTCTCTAGCGAGAAGGTGTCCATGAGAACTGCTGATGGCTCCAAGCGGTCGCCGACTAGGAGGGAAACACCGTTCACCGTGAGGGCTTTGGAGATAACCCTGCCGTTGATGCCCTTCTTCCCTTTGATGGTTCTCAGGCATCGCAATAACTCCGTCCGATCATGGGGCGTCTGCAACGTGACGACCCTCTCGCATTTCAAACAAGCGGCCTCGTAATCAGCATGCTCTCTCAGGATCCACGGCATGCCCGTGCAAAGGTCATCGTAGGATCCATGCAGTTCGTGTTTGCACATCGTGCAGAATTGGCAGGGGTTGTAGGCCGACGCCCAATTCGCCAGCCCGAGGGACTTCGAATGTTCGGCCCAGTCGCCCTTGATCCAGATGAGCGCCGCACGGAAGGACAAGCCGCCCGCCCGCGCATCATCTTGCCATGGCGAACCGTCGAATTGCGCGTCAGGTCGGCGGCCGCGAGCCATGGCAGCCGCTTGCCATCGGGCGGCTTCAAGATGAGGATACAACGTGCACCACCCCCGACAGCCGCACTGACATGCGTCAGAGGTCCTGGTCACCGAAAGTAAATGCCGCTTGCCAGAGGCCAGGTTGATTGTCCAAATCCCCAAAGTAGAATCCGCGTGGCCTGCAGCGGACGCCAAGTAACTGACGCCGCCAAGGTAGATGGCAATGGGCAACGGAGCACGCTCGCCCTTTGACAGGGCATCTTGAACGACGGGGTGCTGAGTATAGCACGGCAAGTCCAAGATGCAGGGTTCCCTCTCTTCTGGGTCAGAATCCAATAGCTCAAATGTCGCAGGGTCTGATGTCATCTCGTCCTCGAGCGTCTCCCATGTGCACTTGATCGGCGTGGTACGTATGGTTCGCCTGAACCCGCGGTTCAGATTGACGGGTGTCTTGATGCACATCATACTTTCTGGTTCTGGGAGGACCCTGGACAGCAAGTTCTGATAGTTGGCGCCTGGTACGTCTGCGACGTCAGCATAATAACAAAGCTGGCAAAACTCAACGGCACTTAATTTACACGACGCATACAGTCGCAATGCCATTTGCAGTAGCGACGAGCCTGCCTCTCGAGCTGCGGGGGTGGACCCCTTGAACATGCGCGGGCCAGTGTCGCGCCGTTTCTCTCTGGCATTGCCCGTCGTGCTCACGGCTCGACTGCGCTTCGGCGGAGGCATAGTGCCACCATCTAATTTGAGCACTCAAAAAACTACGGGAAGTGGCGTGCCGATGATGATGTGATGGTTCATGATGTATGTGACGATGTTGATGATGATGATGATGCTGGTGTTGGTGCTGATGGTGGTCATGGTGTGATCACGTGCTTATTGTTGTGGGCGTGGTGTATGTAACGTGTGCCACGCGCGATGTCACGTTATGCCGAAGCTTAATGACTGCTCAATGTGCGTGCTCGAATCTGTCGTGAGCGGCGGCGGGTGGGTGGGGGGGGTAGTATTCGAGCAAAGGGAGGCGGATGATGATGAGGAGGAGGAGGAACGTATATGGCATTTGCGTTTGTGAGAGCGATTGGGCCTATTGATGATGGAAGGAAGTTGGCAGGGTGACAGGGCGATGCATCCCCGACACAAGAGTATAGTAGGCTCGGGACTGAAGGGGTTGGCCAGGGGCCGAAGGGGCTCTTCGGGGGTGCCATTGAAGAGCACGAGGAGTGCATGGCGATACCAAGGAATGGAGGCATGGAGGGATTGGAGGTCTTGGTAGAGGTGTGGACATTGAGGATCGAGGAGCTTTGCCAACGCAAGAACTGGTGACCGTTCAGAACACTTCTTAGGCCACCGGGCAGCACCGCTGCCACTCCTTGATGCCACGGTCGCGGCAAATCGTGTCGCCTCGACTCCGAGACAGGCTGCCCCGCGGTGCGGTCACTGTGACCGCATCTTGCCTGAATGAGTCGTGGCGCGCGGTTCAAATCACGGTGCAGCGTTCGGGCGTGAGTGCGATCACGGCGCACCAGCTCGTAGCATCAGCGCAGGCGCAAGGCTGAAAAGAGTACACATTCGATACTGCGCGCACAGCCTCCCACTGCAACTGCCTACACACCCCAGAAGTGTCAAACTCACGCACATATTACACAAACCGTTTAGGCCGAGCTGCATTCAGTTCCAAAAATCGGAACTCGACGACCAGAACTCCAGGAATTTGTCTGAAGCGCTGGCTCACCGCAGGCTCACCGGTGTCTCACCGCTCACCGGTGCGGTGAGGCGTGCATGCTCACCGCGAGGAAACCATGTATTTTCACAGGGAAAGTGGAGATCTCACCGGTGCGGTGAGATCGGTGAGTTCACCGGTGGTTCACCGGTGCGGTGAGCCTGCGATTCCGTCGTTGGTTTATCAAAAACTCCCGAAACCATCAGAAAACATTCAATTGTCAATTCTGCAAGTCTGGTTTCTATCCTCCTTCCTGTCCTGTCCTTTCCCTGTAGGTAGATGCGCGCTGGCGCAGAGTGGGAATGCAACGAGGGCAGCTGCGAGCACCAGAGCAGCTGCGAAGACAAAAATGCGCCGTGTACACCCAGAGCCTGCAGTCAGGCTCCCGCTGCAGGGGTGGTGCGCCCCAGCTTGATCTTGTGCACGTCCAGCAAGTCCTGCTGCATGCTGCTGATGGCCGTCAGGGTATCGTCCAGGTTGCTCAGCTTCTGGAGCGCTTCCACGTAGGCGGCGTCGCCGATCTCCTTGCGCAGCTTGCCCAGCGGCTCGATCAGCGCCCGATTCATGTGGCTGGTCTTCTTGTTCTGGATGTCCGCGTATGCCTTCTTGAAGGCGCCTGCTTCTTCGTCACGAGCCGCCCAGCTCCACAGCGGGTCGATGTCGATCGCTGTCGAAACCGTCAGCGCCGTGGCCATGGTGGCGTTGTACTTGATGATCAGCTTCCTCACGTCTTGCGTCAACTGCTTCACGAACTCATCCGAGCCAGCGCCGCCTCCACCTGCACCACCGCCGACGCTGCTGCCACCCTCGCCGACGGGCTGCTTCTTGCCCCTGGGCTTCTTGGTCACGGGCGGCGCATCGATCGCGACAGCCGCGACACTTTGAGCAGCTCCGTCGACAGTGCCCTGGCGCCTGCGCTTCTTGCCATCATCTGCAGCTGCTGCCTCCCCTGGAGCTGCCCCTGCGCCCGCGCCGCTGCTGGCGCCTCCCGAGCCCGCGGGGGCGACGCCGCCACTGCCGCTCGCGGCTGGCGCGCCTGGTGGCTGTCCTCCACCACCGCCGTTCAGGCTCGGCGCAGGCGGCCCGCCCTGCTGCTCCTGTGGAACGGGGAAGGTGAATATGAGTTCGCCATCCTACATGTCCAATTCGCCTACAATCGTACCCCTGACCATTTGTCGTTTTGGCCCCCCTGGGCCTCCCCTGACAGCCCCGAGGCTCAAGAAATCAGACCCGCCAGCGGATCGTTTCAAAGTCCCAGGGGCTTGCCGATCCAACAGAAATTCCAAGGGATCCCCCGTGCGACGCACGACCTAGATTTGCGAGGCCCGCGTCTCCTCGCGCAGCGCCCTCGCCCAGGTCGCAACCTGGGGCCGCAAACTAATCGGCGCAACCACGGGATAAGCGGGCAGCCCTCACCAGCCAGCCCAACTTCGACTTATCAGGCAGCTTGCCCGATCTGTCGTAGTTGGGCTGGCTGGCGGCGGCTGCCGCCGATGCACGCGGTGCTGCGGTAGTTTGCCACCCGCGCACCTCCGCCTCGCGCGATTGCTTGGTCCCAGCGCTGTCGATCTTGTCGCTGCACCACTCCTCCATGATGGTCCAGGCCTCGGTGAACGACACGTTGATGCCCCCCACGACGTACAGCACTCTCAGGCTGCGCGTGGCGTCGTCATAGATGACCCACGGAGCTCCGAGTAGCATGGCCCGCAGGAAGTATCTGATCGCCTCGGGGTGGATGCAGGACTGATTTGATACCCTCCCCCAGTCCTCCTCCTCATCCTCATCATCCCCTCCTTCCTCATCCTCCTCATGGCCCTCCTCCTCTTCCATCTCCTCCTCGTCCTCCTCCTCCTCCTCCTCCTCCTCCTCCTCGTCTTCCTCCCCCTCCTCCTTTTGCTTCTCCTCCTCCTCCTCCTCCTCCTCCTCCTTCTTCTCATCCTCCCCATCTCCCCTTCCATCCCATAACGCCTGCATCCACCCCAGCTTGCCGCCGCCCTCCTTGTGGGCCACGCGCCCCAGCGGCATGTACTGCCCCTTGCGGAACGAGCTGTTCACCACGGACGTGGTTCTGCGCTTGGTCGAGCAGTAGTTGTCGAACTTCAGCTTCGCCCAGTCGGCGCGAAACTTGCTCTGGTCCGCAGGCGATCCCGTGAGCTGCTTGTACGCAGCTGCCAACTCAGCGTCCTTCTTCTTGGCGCGCTCGAAGCGCGACCCCAGGGGATTGCCAGCACCTCCGCGAGCATTGAACATGAAATTGTTCTGCTCGCACTGCTTCATGATCTGATACTCCGCCAGCTGGTCGGGCGTGAACCCCGTGGTGTCGACGGTGTCAGAGACGAGCGGCACCGCCGCCTCCTGGAGCTGGCCGGCCTTCGCCCTGGGGTCGGGCATCTGGAAGGTCTTGCTGTCGAGAGCTGCGGCGCCGATCCCCTGCGATGATGCAAACATGTCCTTGAAGTCCATGCCCCGCAGCTTCTGAACAGCAGCCACATCAGCACCGTGGAAGCAACTGAAGAGCATCGCGTTGATGCCGAGCTCGTCGATGCCCTCGGCTGCTCGCAGCTTCTCCTTCTTGGAGCCCGCAAACGCGTTTCCAACTCGCCACCGCGCTCACCGATGACTCACCGATGACTCACCGATCTCACCGATATCGGTGCGATCGGTGACCTCGCCGATCTCACCGATATCAGTGACATCGGTGAGCTCATCGGTGAGCGCGGCGGTAACTCACACAGTTGGGCTAAATAGCCCATTGAAGAGTATGAGGATTTCGAAGGATGCGTGAGGAGGGGGCGGCGGCGACGGACGAGGCAAGGAAGGTTGCCTTAGAGGAGCGGGGGGGGGGGCAGGGGATGGCGTTAAAGTTATGAATGATAAGACGATGATGAGGAGGAGGAGGAGGAGGAGGAGGGAGGTGGATGAGGAGGAGGAGACGGAGCATGGCGAGAGAGGGGGGAGGAGGGTCGTGGACGGGGATCACGCATGTTCAGAGGAGCATGGGAGGTCAGGATACAGAAGAACGAGGATTGTTGAGGGAGATGTGGTAGACCTTCGTTTTGGTGCACCCCTCGGTCCTCGTACTCCTTGGCCACCAGTTCGATGGCGTCGACGTGGGCCTTCCCCGCTGCCCTCGCCTGTTGAGGTCAGCGCAAGAACGGAGAACGGCGAGGGCGGTTGGAGGTTAAATTGGGGAGGGGGCGGGGAGAGGATGAGGCGGAGGGTGGGTGCAGCACGGAGGAAGGAGAGAGAGAGAGAGAGAGAGAAGAGATATAGAGACAGAGAGAGAAAGAGTGCGTGTGCGTGGCGGAACGACCAGGATAAAGTGAGAGAGGGGGTGGATATATGGAGAGGTGGAAAGGTAGAGATCCTCAAGAGCAGGTTGGAACGTGAGCGCGCGGGCGGATGTGGAGACAAGGTGGAGGAGCCAAGATCAATTAGTCCCACGGGCCTGAGCCTCGCTGGAGGCGTCGTCAACCTGTGCAGCGCCAGCAGCTGCACCAGCTGCGGCCGCGGCGGCGGCCGCGGCGGCGCCCGCCGTTGCCTCCTCGGCAGCGGCCGCGGCGGCACCCTCGGGGGCGCTGCTGGAGGCGCTCCCTGCAGCGCTCTTGGCGGCGTCCTCTGCTGCGCCCGCGGCGGCAGGAGCACTGGGGCTGGCCGCGCGGTGCTCCGCTCCCGACGCGCCCTCTGGTGCTGGGATGGCGCTGTCGAGCGGCGCCATGGGGTGCGGCTGCGTCTCGGCGGGCTTCGCCTCGGGGTACGGCTGCGTCTCGGCGTGCTTCGCCTCGGGGTACGGCTGCGTCTGCTTGTCCTGGCTTCCGAGGCTCCTGCGCTGAGATCGATGTTCGCGCCACTCAGTTGCTTCGACGGCGGTGGGCTGCCTGTCGTGCGGCCAGTCACTGGGCACATCAGCGTCACCGCTACTCGAGGGACCTGCACCCTCCCAGCTGTGGCGCGCGTCTGGGTCGGACGGTTCTGGGATCTCCACGCCCTTTCGCTCTGCATCTAGCCTGCTCTCCGCTAATGCTGCCTCTAACTGCGCGTTCTCCTCCTCGAGATCGCGCTTCAGTTTCTCCTGGCGCCTCTGCTCATCGATCTTCTCCTGCTCGATGGAGTCGTTGATGGCTGTGGCCTCGCCCGCGGCACCGTCTGATGCACTGCTGTCCTCAACTGCAACGCACTCTGCTTCACCACCCGCTGGTTCTGGCGGCGGCTCGGCTGCTGCCTCGCCGAGCTGCACCGGCTGAGGCGGCTGCGCTGCTCCCTCTGCGACGGGCTGGCACGGCTGCTGCTGGGTCGGCTGCTGGGACGGCTGATCTGGCGCCTCCTCCTGGGGCGGCGCCGACAGCAGCTGCGACATCCGCATCCACTTGCTCGGGGGCGGCTGCGACGAGGCCTTCGGCCGCCCCTGGACCTGCGGCGGGGCTGGCGGCGGCTGCGACGCGGCGTGCGGCGGCTCCATCTCGTAAGCCTGGAGGCGACCCGTGGCGGACGAGATCCAGGCGCGCTGGTTGGCAACGAGCCTCTCCAGCTCCTCCACCCTCTTCCGCGCCTGCTCACCCTGCGACAAGGCCTCCGCGAGGGACTGGCCGCCCGCCACCGTTGACGCCGTCGCCAAGGAAGACTGCGACGTCGCGTCGTCCATCATAGTCATCGAAGCGGCAGCTGCCGCCGCGCGCTCAAACATCTCCCCCGTGGATGCCCCAGAGCTATGGCTCTTCTGCGAAGAGTCGGGCGGGGAGCCTGCGCCCAACATCCTGCCGATGAGGGTGTTGTGAGCCGAACCTGGCTGCAGCGTGTAGAACGGAATGGCAGGTTCCTGCGAGGCAGTCTTTCTGACCTTGCCCATGCCTGACGAAGACACTTGAACCGCAGAGTGCCACAGTCAATTGGATTGAGACGTAATGGGGCAGACGCATCAAACACAGAAAACGAGGAGGACGAGGGCGAGGAGAAAGGAGGAGAGGGGGAGACTGAAGATGAGGGTAGGTAGGAGGGGGAGGAGGAGGAGGAGGAGGAGGAGGAGGAGGAGGAGGAGGAGGAGGAGGGGAAGAGGATGGGGAGGAGGATGGGGAGGAAGAAGGGAAGGGTATGGAGTAGGGGAGGCGGTGATGGTGCGACCACCGTTTCTGTTTAACACATGTTGCTCAGTATTGCAGTATCCCCGAATTGGTCTGGGTCAGCGATGCATGGGCGAGCGTGGCGTGTGATGTGCTTTATCTATTGTGCAATGTGGCGACGCAGTGGAGTTAGTGTGCATCCTCTTGACTCTCAGAGTCCTCCTCGATCCTCATCCTCTTCGCAAGCCGCATTCGCATCGTCGTCACCTCCGTGTTTACCATTTTCCGCCCTCTGTATTTCAGAACGCGTTACATCTTCGTCACTGTAAGTGCCCTCATCATCATGAACACAACCATCACCATTACCATCACCATTGCATCATTAACATCAACATTACCACCCTGGTAGCCAATTCACTTGGCCATCTATTGAGTCAGTCTTTCAGTTTGCAAACCTCGCCATCCACCAAGTACTTCCAGCGCGAACACGCGCAGACATCGCAGAGGTCGCGACTGCCGCTGAAATATGGAGGGACGAGGCGCCAAGCAGCGCACACAGTGTCATGATGCCGCCAGGAGGTGTCCAAATGTTCAGTGGACGAACGTTTCAGGGCCACGGGATGTGATCTACTTCATGCTTCATGTGTGCTCTAATCTGCGCACCCCTCAAAGCCACAGTTGGACCTCTAACCTGGCGGCGTCAAGCCAAACAAAACTGAACGTCAGAAGAAGCCAAACGCCCCCTCTGGGATTTCACCGCACGGAGGTGCGACTGCAGGCTCGGGTGCCCGCTCGGGCGTCCGCTCCTCGTGCGTCTGCGGCTTGGCAGTCGCGATCACCGCCCTGTCCAGCGGCGCGATCGCGGTCTCGTCCAGCGGCACCTGCTGCGCCTGCTGCACGGTCACGGGCTTCACCTGCTGCGCGGTCGTGGGCTTCACCTGCTGCACGGTCACGGGCTTCTTCTGCACGGTCACGGGCTTCTTCTCGCCGACGTTGGCCGCTGGTTTCTTGCCCACCGCGGGCTGCTCCTCACCAGCCGACTCGCCGACGTTGGCCGCTGGTTTTTTTGCCAACCTCTGGCTGCTCCTCACCAGCCGACTCGCTCTCGTCATCATCAGGCTTGGCACTCTCCGCGTCCTCCATGTCGCCACCGTCCTCCACGCCGTCACCGTCCTCGCCGTCTTCGGCGTCCTCGGCATCCGCAGCTGCATGCTCGCCCGCCTCCTCCTCCTCCTCCGCCTCCTCATCGTCGTCGACTTTGCACCGTTTCGCCATGCCGGAGAACGCCGCCGCGGGCCGCTTCATCGCGGCCGTCTCCTTCTGGATGAACTGCTGCTTCTCGGCCTCGAGCTCCGCCTTCGTGGACTGGCCAGAGCTGTACCTCTTGGCCGCGTCCACGAGCCACGTCTTGGCCTTCTCGAAGTTCGAGTCGGGCCTGGGCAGCAACTGCAGCACCTGCGACCGAGGATTCTGCCACAGCTGCAGCCACTCCACCCTGTTCTTCTTGACGACCCTGGCGAGGACGACATTGTCGTCCTTGAGCCCCCTCCACAGCACGTTGGGGGCCGCCGTCGCGCTGGCGCCCGCGGGGCCCACCAGGTCGTCTGGAACCTGGCTGGCAGATATCCTCCCATCCTTCTCCTCCTCATCCTCCTCCTCCTTCTTCTCGTCCTCCTCCTCCTCCTCTTCCTCCCCTCCTCCTCCTGCTCCTCCTCCTCCTGATCTTCCTCCCCCCGTTCCTCCGTCTCATCGTCGTCCTCCTCCTCCTCCTCCTCCTAATCCTCCTCCTCCTCCTCCTTCTCCTCCTCCTCCTCCTCCCACTCCTCCTCCTTCTCCTCCTCTTCCTCCTCTTCCTTCTCTTCTCCCTCACTCCCCTTCCATCTTTCTCATCCTCCGTTTGCGGCGGTGGATGCTCTCCCGTGGAGCCTGCCACGCGAAGTTCTTCGTCCACACCGCCATCGGGCGGTCGTCAGCGAGCCTGTGCACCGAGGTGTACTCTGGCGCCGCGGAGTCGTCGCCGACGGGCAGCCGCCACGCTGCCTGGATGCGGTTCGCTCAAAATCATCATCATCATCGTCATCATCATCATCATCAGCATCATCATCATCACCATCATCACCATCATCATCATCATCATCATCATCAGCACCAGCACCAGCATCATCATCACCATCATCATCATCATCATCAGCATCAGCATCAGCATCAGCATCACCATCATCATCATCGTCATCATCATCACCACCATAATCATCATCGTCAGCATCATCATCCTCATCATAATCATCCCTATCATCATCAAACTCACCATCATCACCATCATCGGCACACCCCCAATATCCCTTACGTTTTCTAACAGTTTCGCGTTCGGTCGCGTGCCCTCGAATCGCCGACTATCGTCTCCTTCCCCACCTTGCGTCCCCCTCCTCCCCCTCCTCATCCTGTTCCTCCACCTCGTCCTCTTCCTCCTCCTCTTCCTCCTCCTCCTTATTCCTTCCTCTTCTTCCTCCTCCTCCACAGAGCAGCCTGTAGCTCCTTGTCGAAGCCGACCCTCCAATCGCCGATGATGCACACGTGCTTGAACGCGGCCGCCGCGCCGCTCCGCATCGCACCCGACGGCTTTCTGCGGACGGGCTCCTCGGGGCGCGCATTCGTCGTCGTTGCGCGTCGTCCCAGTGTGCCCCCACCATCCTCGCCCCTTCGTGTCATCCCCCATCCCTCTCCTCATCCTCCTCGTTGTCCTCCTCTTTCCTCCCCCTCCTCCTCCTCCTCCTCCTCCTCCTCCTCCTCCTCCGCATCATCATCATCATCATCATCATCATCATCATCGCATCAGCATCATAATCAGCATCAGCATCATCATCATCATCATCATCACATCATCATCATCATCAGCAGCATCATCATCATCATCATCAGCATCATCGTCATCATCATCATCATTATCATCATAATAATCATCATCATCATCATCATCATCATCATCATCATCATCATCATCGTCTTTCTCCTCATCCCCCTCATCCTATTCCCCTCCTCCTCCGCCTCCTCCCCCTTCGACTCCTCCTCCTCCTCCTCCTCATCCTCCTCCTCGCCCCTACCTTTTTTTTCCTGCGCCAGTCCTCCTGAGAGGCCAGCCCCTCTTATCCCAACTCCTCCTATTCTTCTCATTATTCCATCATTCGATGTTCGACCCAGTCTCCTGCGCAGCCTGAGCGTCGGCGCTGAGGAACGGCGCAGCCCAAGCTGGCGGCGTCTTCCTTTGGGGGGGTTCGCAAGCCGCCCCCTCCGCCTCCGCTTCGTCGTTATCGTCATCCCCCCCTCCTCCTCCTCCTCCCTTCCCCCCCCTCGTTATCTTCGTTCTCATCTCCCCCTCCTCCTCCCCCCCCTCCCCCGCCCCCACCCCCCACGCACACGCGCGCACGCCTGCTCCTCGCCCCCATTCCTCGCTCTCCCATTCTTGTGATCGCGACGTCACCTACCCTCCTCATCCTCCTCGTCCCCAATCTCTTTCGCTCTTTCCTTCTCCTGCTGTTGCTGATCCTCTTTCTCGTCGTCGTCGTCGTCCACCTCCTAGCTCCACCTCCTCCTCCTCCTCCTCCTCCTCCTCCTCCTCCTCCTCCTCTTCCTCCTCCACCTCCCCCACCTCCTCCTCGTGCTCCTCCTCCTGCCCCTCCTCCTCCTCCTCCTCCTCCTCTCTCATCTTCCTTCTCCCCTCCTCCTTCTCCTGCTTCTCATCCTCCTCCTCATTCCTTTTTAAACGCATACAAGCCGGTCCTGCCGACCGCCTTGCCAACGTGCCGGATCATGGCCCGCACGCTGCGCGCCGTGTCCGTGGCCCACGCGGTGGCCTGCTTGCCCAGCTTCCAGGTCGCCGCGTTGTCGTTGGCGACCGTCTTCAGGATCGCCTGCAAGGGGCTTGAATACAGCGCAGTGCAGAGCTGCATCAGCCGCGCCCCAATTCACAGCTCACCGACGGCTCACCGATCTCACCGATTTCGGTGAGATCGGTGAGCTATCGGTGAGTCGTGCCACGCGGCGCGGCTGAAGCAGACCAGCGTCACGATGCATTCGTCGATTGCCCCGTAGCCTCGCCCATCGTTTGGCACACGCCGCCGCCGGGGCCCAGCGCCTCGCGCGTGAGCTTGATCAGCTGCACGTGCTCGAGCAACCTCTCCTCGTCTTGCGAGTCGGTCATGCACGTGGTGTACTTGATCCTTAGCACGCTCGGTAACGGTACATCCTCCTCTCCTCCTCTTCTCCTGATCTCCTCACCTCATTCCTGATCAAGTTTCTTCTCCTCACTTTCTCCCGTCGCCACCTCCTTCCTCCTCCCCATCCTCATCCTCCGCCCGCTCCGCTTTCTATTCCCGCTCTTCCGCCTCTTCCTCATCCTTCTCATCCCCTCGACCTCCTCCTCCCCCTCCTCCTCCTCCTCTTTCTCCTACCCCTCCCTCCCCCTCCCCCTCCTCATCCTCCTCATCTTCCTCCTCCCCTTATTCCTCCTTCTCCTCCCCTTATTCCTCCTCCTCCTCCTCCTCCCCCTCCTCATCCCTCCCTCTTCCCTGCTCTCATCTTCTCATTTTCCTCCTCATTTCTCCTCCGATCGATCCCTGTCACGGCCTCTGATCCACTCGACGCCCGTCCCCATTTGTCGTCGTCGTCCGTCGCGAGGCCCTCCCCCCCCCCCCCTTCCCGCCGCCTCGACCGAGCGATCGATCGACGGCTCGATCGATCTTGCCCATCAAACCTCGTCTGACGCGCGCCCGAGGGCGGCACGCGTCAGTCGTCTGGATGTGCGCCTTCCAAATCGGAAGGAGCTTCTCGTACACCTCGTCGCCGCCGCCATCGGCGGACGCGTCCCCTCCGTCGGAGGGCTCGGGAGCGGGGTCCCTGGCCGCCTTGGGCGTCATCTTGAGCGAGCGGGGCGCTCAAAACGGCCCTCAAGGCTGGCGAGGGGCCGAGAGGGGTGGCCAAATCAACAAACCGAAACACAGAGAATCGTTGCAGAGGAGATTTGGGAGGAAGAGTGGAGGGGAGAGGAGGGACGGAGGGGGGGGGGAAGAGGCAGAGGCGGAAAGAGGAGGAACAGGAGAAGGGAGGTTCGAGGCGGATCCAACGTGAGGAGGATCGGATACTAGAAAAAAGGGGTTGGCGCGCTCGAGTTGCATCTGACATCGCACCCCTCCCTTCGCGACGCCGCGAAATATATTAGTACTAGCGTGACTATATGTGCGCGTTCAGAATAAGTTGCTGTTCGAAGATGCTGAACGCGCGGAGCTTTGCAAATCAAACAAATATTTTGTTATAAATGCCAGAAACAGTGATAACATGATGTTTGGTGATGAACACTTATAGATAGTGACTATGTTGGGTCACCGTGACCAGTGTGGGTCACGGTGACCATTTCGGGTCACCGTGACCTTTTTTGGTCACAAGACATGCGTGACCCAAAACAGGTCACGCAAGACCTCTGGGTAAGGTTGACGCAGACAACGAGTCGCAAATCGACATCGTCGCCTGCCCTTACCGACAGCTGGGGGCCTATGGAGTCAGGAAAGCATGGGAACCGTCAGTATCCGACCACGCCATCCTGTACCTGGAGCCACAGGGCGCCCCCAGAACCCGCAGAAACAACACCATACGGGCTGGTGACTTGCGCCTCCTGCCGGGCGAGGCGCATGCTGAACTAAGAGCCCTCTACACCTTCCTCGAGCGTACCTTCGGACTGCCCGACATCGACCTGACCGGACTCCTGCAACCTGCCGACTGGGTCCGTCCTGCGGCCCCTGGTCAGTTCCCAGCAAGACACAGTGACAACGACGACGGAGAAGGAGAAAGAGAACAGGAGCCTTCAGTTCCACCTCTGGCCCCTCAGCCTGGTGGACGGTCACACCGCCCCCCTCGTTCCTGCCCTGCTCACTCTTGGCCGCCGCGCCATGTCGGCGGCCATACAGGATTGGTGGAGGAAGTGGCGCAGGATCAAGACCAACCGCTCCCCAGGTACCCTGCTCGCTGCCGCGGCGAGATCCGAGTCCAACACACGCCCAGTGGGGACGCTCGCGGCCTGGCTTGCCGAGTACGAGTGAGACGGCAACGACCTGACCCCCCAGCAGGCCGCCTGCTGGCTGCGAAAGTGGGACAATGACATTGCTCAGAGACGGGCTGCTCGACTCACCCCCGTACAAAGGGGCCCTGGCGTCGAGCGCCCCGCGCTCGCCTCGCACTACCGCGCGGGCCGAGAAATCTTCGTCAAAGCACACGCCATCCTCGGGGTGCGTGACGCTGAGGGGAGGTGGAAGGAGCGCACGAAGGAAGTCGACGACGTCCTCTGGCGGAGCCGTAACCACATCTGGCAAACTGCCCCCCCCTTCCCCAGCTGCGGACCGAATCTTTGACGAGCATTTCCGGCACAGGGATCTTGGGCAGTTCCCGGACTCCCCCAACCCGCAGTGGGGCAGGATTGGCTCCCTTGTCTTGGGTCCAAGCGGCAGTGCTCCTGGGGTGGATGGAGAACCGTACGAACTGTACCACCCCGGGGCCCGTTTCGTTGCCTGCCTGCTCGCGCAAGCCTGGTACGCCGCCGACCTGAATCCAGATTTTAAAGACCTGGTCCTAGGCCCTTCCATTGATCTGTTGGTCTGGATCGGCAAAATGGCGACCGCTGAGTTGCCCAACGACATGCGACCCTTGCAACTCCCCACCTGCCTACGGAGACTGCACGGCGCGACCATTGCCGACCAGCTTGGCCCCGTGATCGAACCCAGACTCAGCCCTAATCAAGCGGCCAAGCGAGGGGGACAGTGTGGTCCCAACATCACATCTGCCACTAACCACCTTGCCCTGGACCCGGTGCCCGACACCGAACCCGGACCATCGTGGACAGCCCTGCTGGGCGAACACCAAGAGGCCGTGGACCAGTACATACAGAGCGCCACAAGATCCCTGGGCCCAGCCCCCAGCACGGCCGTCCTCTTCTGCGACCAGAACAAAGCTCTCGAGCGTATATCCCTACAATGGATGGGGCAGCTGACGGATCGTCGGCGACTCCCCAGCTGGCTTCTTCACTCAGTGGATGCCCTGGTCAGCAGCAGGAGCGTGCGCACCTGCAAAGGGAAATACAAGAGCAGGATAAGGAGGCTCCTCCGCTCCATCGGAATGGGGGGCACCGCCTCCCCGCTCCTCTGGTGCCTGGGCTATGACCCTCTCATCTGCGCCCTTGCGGACATCACGGGGTCGGAGGACCCGACGTACGTGGACGACCTAGCCGCGCTTCTAGGCGCCACAGCCCAAACACTCCGTGCTGGCATCGCGCTGCCGTGGCTCGCAAGGGCGGCCGGACTCCTGGTTGAAGCCCACAAGTGCAAGGGAATCGAGGCACCACACATGGTCGACGTCAGGCGACTCCTGGCAACTGCTCCCGTGGACTTCACTGACAATGGCACCACGACGACGGCCACGGGCCTTCCGCAGGCACTTATACTGGACATGATCAGACGGGTCGGAGGGCCGGGCAGCGCCGCGTTGTGTATTCCCTGGAACTGCCCCTGCAGGTGCAACTTCAAAACGGCGCTGGTTCCAGCCAGCAACCACGAGTGGAGACGCGCCATGGACTACACCCCCTTCGGCTCGTCCGCTGTGCGGCCTCAATGGCCCTACCTCGGCGCCTGCGTCGTATCTCGGGCGGCCGAAGGAGAAACCTCACCGCCCAGGGGCTCCATGACCCGAGGACAGCTCGATGCTCTCGTCGCGGGCACCTGGGGCAAACCGCTCCCCAAACTCCGGGACCGGGCCATGGCCCTGCACCTGGCCAACATGTCGCCTAACAAAACCGCCCTTGCCTGGAATACCTATCTGATTGCGCTCATCCCCTACCCCTCGCATTACTCTCTCCCCGACACTGCTCATGCAAGGACGCTTCGTGCCCACCTTAGAGTCGCTCTCGGCCTGGCCGCTGCTTCCTGGATTCCCGACAACATTCTCACTGGCCTGGGCATCCGGTTCCAGGTCCCTGGCTGCCCCAAGTGCCCGGTCGCCACCTCGCGCGCAATCGCAGCCAGAGCCCACGTCCTGGACGACCTGCGGAGCCCGCCACAGTCACGACAGGAGGCCGGGAGAAGGTGGAACAAACTCGCGAGATGGGCACGTGATTTTCCGCCCCGGCAAGAGCCCCTCAGACCC
Source organism: Prorocentrum cordatum (assembly GCA_963575745.1). NCBI lineage: Eukaryota > Dinophyceae > Prorocentrales > Prorocentraceae > Prorocentrum > Prorocentrum cordatum. The sequence goes on from CAUYUJ010014709.1 coordinate 19,481, forward strand.
GGCTCCAAGGTTCTGACTGACTCCAGGGCAGCCGACTTATTCAATCGAGCGGTGAGAGAGCCTCCCCGATTGCGGGCTCGCTACTTCGGTCGGGTGGTCTATGTCGCGGCCTGGTCGCAGCTACATGGACACATCGTCAACAAATGGTTCACCGCAACCAGCGACGAGCGCAGATGGGCGCAGACAGACGGCGCGGAATGGTCTCTCCTGGGACACTGCGCATCCTTTACCGAGGCACACCACGTCCTCCGGCTTCTGGCCAACGGGCTACCCGGGTCTGCGCGACGGCGAAGCGCGGCAGACAGGATCCCCAACCAGCGCGGCTGCGGCAGACCTGCCAAGAGAGTTTGGCTCACAGCCGGCCAGCGAGACGACGGACAGGCCTGGTGTGACACCTGCCTTAGGTCCTGCAGCGGTGAGGCCGTCCTCTGGCCTCTCCTCGACGACGACGCCCTCCCCGAAGGCTTGCGCGCACTTGCTGCCGAGCGAAGAAGGCACTATGCTAGCATTAGCGTCCCCATGCGGCAAGGACTCTACGGAGCCTGTCCTCTCTGCGGCCTCGGAGAAGCCTCAGCCGAGCACGTGCGGTGCTGGTGCCCTGCGGCTGCCCTTGCCTGGGAACGAACCAGAGCCCCAGACCATCCCAGAGACCTGGCCACGGCGATGTTCACTAGGGGACAACACCAAAGACTAGTCTGCCGACTGCTGCACCAGATCTCCTTCAGGTACTGTGTGAACTTGGACTGCACCCCCATGGGCGCTGACGAAGCCGCCAGACTCATTGTCCAGGGTATCGCTGTCCCCGACTCAGACCTCCAGGACGACGACGAAGCTGAGGATGACCTGCACGAAGGGCAGCCTCCCGCCGCCCCGGCAGACGAAACCGCAGTCTGGGCCCCTATGCTCGACCTCTGCCAGCTGCGCAACCCCCAAGGGCCGCACTTACGGCGCATCTGTGGTGCCGCAGGGCCACATCTTAGCAGACAGGCACCGCGCGCCGGAGGGGGAATCCGGCGTCTCCCTGTCACCACGAGAGCCACGCCTAGTGGTGACAGGCTAGCCCTCCAAGCCGGTGACCCCAGAGCGGGCTGGGTGCCTCCTGGGCGGGGCTGGTTCCCATGCCCCAGGACAGACAGGGGCCCCAGTGCCCTCTGGACCAAAGCGTATTGCAGACTCTGTGACCAACGCGCCCTCGTGCTCAGAGCCGGCAGGGACATGGGCGTTGGCGAAGCCGCCAGACTCATTGTCCAGGGTATCGCTGTCCCCGACTCAGACCTCCAGGACGACGACGAAGCTGAGGATGACCTGCACGAAGGGCAGCCTCCCGCCGCCCCGGCAGACGAAACCGCAGTCTGGGTCCCTATGCTCGACCTCTGCCAGCTGCGCAACCCCCAAGGGCCGCACTTACGGCGCATCTGTGGTGCCGCAGGGCCACGTCTTGGCAGACAAGCACCGCGCGCCGGAGGGGGAATCCGGCGTCTCCCTGTCACCACGAGAGCCACGCCTAGTGGTGACAGGCTAGCCCTCCAAGCCGGTGACCCCAGAGCGGGCTGGATGCCTCCTGGGCGGGGCTGGTTCCCATGCCCCAGGACAGACAGGGGCCCCAGTGCCCTCTGGACCAAAGCGTATTGCAGACTCTGTGACCAACGCGCCCTCGTGCTCAGAGCCGGCAGGGACATGGGCGTTGGCGAAGAAATCACTGTCAGAGACTCCCCGCTCCCCGCCGCCGACTCTGCCCAGTGGCCGTGCGAGCTTACGTTCGACGGGGGGGCGCGCCGAATCGGAGAAGGGGACAAGGTCTCTGGTGCGGCGGCTGTTCTCTGGAGGCACGACCCACGCCGCGGTTGCCCGCGCGTCGTAGCGGTCGCTGTGGTGGCCCTTCCAGGCTGCGCCGACGCACAGACGGCCGAAGCCTCTGGGTGCAGAGCTGGCCTCGCCCTGCTCCCTCACGTGGAAGACACGCTCCGTGGCGCCAGAGTGGTTGGCGACAACCTGGCGGCCATCCGATACGGGGCCGGCACTGGACGCTATCGGCGGCTCCATCTGGCACAGCAAATGGACTTTGCCCTCAGGCAAGCCAGTGAGTCGGGATGGGCCCTCACATGGCAGGCGGTGCGACGTCGGCTCAACAAAGCGGCCGATCGCCTCGCGACGCTAGGGGTCTTTTGGGCCAGTGCCCTCAGACACGCCGGTGATCATGCGGTCACCTCCTGGGTCGTGTGGGAAAACACCCATCGCTCCCCTCGTCCTCTCTTCCCCGCCGCCGGAGCCGACCTCTGCGACTTGGACCGGGTCGCCCTGTTCGTTGACGCTCTCGAAAACCCCCCCTCCTCCTCATCCCCCCTGATCGCGCCCGATCCGACACACTAAGGTCACTACAGCTCGCAGCCTTCAGCAGCTGCCTCCCCGGGTCACGACTGGACGCTCCCTGGGACCATGCCCAAGAACAACCAAGGCCCCACCCGACGTTGGCCCTCGTGCCTGCCACACTCTGAGGACGGACCGCCATCCAGATCGGGCACGCGCGTTTTCCTTGCCCGGTTCTGTCCCTGGATGCGGTGGGTTTTCTTTAACGGTGGATGGCGCCACTGGTGCGAGATCTGCCAGGAGCTCGTGGGCGACCCTCAGCACATCCTAAGCGACAAACACTACGGTATGTCGCTAAAGCGCTACAGCGACGGATGGCCCGACCCAAACACCTTTGTCACCCCTGGGAACCTATGGAGCATGTGCAGTGGATCGACCTGGGACTCAAATCACCGTGTGCACATCGAGCGAAGGCCCTGGCCAGGCTGGAGGCCCGTCCAACCCTTGGTATCCCAAGACGGTCTACGCTCACTCCCTGGTCTCGTGATTCCGGAAGACGCGCTGCACGTGCCCACCACCTATCCTCTCTGGGACGACGCACCGACGCACAACTGCCCTGGAGGCACCAGATCCGACCCAGAGCACGTGAGGTCGCACCTGATGGACACAGGAGAGGCTAGGCGGACGGGCGTCAGACAGCCCGACGGGGGCGGAGAGGCCAACGCGCTTGCAAAAACGTCCGTCGGGTCACTGCCTACCGCACCTGGGATGCCCGCAGCCGCCTCCAGTGGACCCTCGCCTCCGCCCCCGCCGCCCCACCCCCCGCCCGCCTGGGGCCAGCCCAGTCCGCAGCGAAGAGCGATGCTGGCAAAGGAAGAAGAGACATCACCAGCAGGCCCGTCGGAGCAGCAGCTGGACGATTCGTTGGCACTCCAAGCGGCCGCCGACGTACTTAGTCTCTACTCTGTGCCCCTGGACTCTCCGCACTCCCGAGTCCACCCCAAGGCGGCGCTAGGGGACCTGCCCCAGGCCGTTCGGCTCCCCTCTCAGTGGCCTTACTCCCTCCAGGATCGCGGGCAGACACTTCGGAGGATCGCCTGGGTAGAAAGCCAAGCGTCTGTCGAGACGGTGGACGACAGGAAAGACTCCACACGCGAAGACTTGGCCAGGAAAGGCAACTGCGCGCTCGGCGTCCGCGTCACCAGGATCGACGCCAACTCGGACTTGGGTGACCTGGACACCTCCCGGTTACGCAGCGCGATGGAACTTTCGGAGGACAAGGAACTCTACCTACTGGAGTGGCCCTCTAAGTACAGAGTGGCATCCAGGACCCAGGAGGGAGACAAGGAAGGCAGAGAGCTGTACATTTCTGTCGCCGGCCCCACAGTCGACAAAATTGCTGACGTCACGCTCTGGTGGCCCCCCTCCCTGGGCGGTGCCATTCACCCAAGAGACGCCCAAGTGCTCGGCCTCAGCCCGTCCGCCAGGTACCCGTCCGACAGGTGCTTAGTGCTGTGCAACAGTGGAAAGTGGGGGCCATTCCACGAAGACGAAACCAAGGCGAAACGCCCCCCTAACGACGACGTTCCCTGGTACCGTGTGGACGAGGCCCCCTCCGACATCCAGTTCCGGCGCCAGTGTTGGGCTCTCGACCAGATCTACTACCTCCGACAGAATGCCGCGGATCTGTTCGCCCGCGCGCTGTCTCCCCTGACTTTCCTCTTAGCCTTCTTGCACGCCCCCCGAGCCGACCGACTCGCGGCCAACGACCTGCGGCGTACCAGCAGAGTAGGCTCGAACCTGAGGGCCAGGGCTGCCGCCACCCTGGACTGCGACGTCCCCGACGCTGACCTCACTCAGGCTGTCCGATGCGGCTTTCTGCAGCAGGCACCGCCGCTTCCCCTGGGTCTGTCGGGGTTCTCCGACGATGAGATCTCGGACGCGACGGGGTCGGTCTTCCAGAGGGTACGCCCCGCACCCAGTCCTGCGACCTTCCGCGAAAGGGTGGACAAGCACAAGCCAAACAGCGACGCGATCAGGGCCCTTCAGGCCACCTTGGATCATCACGCCGTGCTGGTGCACGGGCCCCCCGGGACAGGCAAGACCACCTTTTCCGTCGCCTGCCTGGACATGTGGGGAGGCTGCCTGCGTCCTGGGCAAGCAGTTGCGTTGGCAGCCGGTTCGAACACGGCGGTGGACCAGCCCGCCCTGGCAATGTCCGAAGCCCATCAGCAGCGTCGTCTCGATCCCGACACGGGGTTCCCGGGGAAATTCGTGCGCCTGGCAAGGAAGGAGCTTGTCAACGAGGGACTCGTGGACCTGACACCAGAGGGCCACTACAAGAACGCCCACGGAGAGTTCCCGTTCCAGGACGGGGACAAGAGCCCGGACTTCAAGCCCTACAAGGCTAGCCTGCTTCGGGATGCCAAGGTGAGCATGTCCACACGCGAGGCGGCCGAAGCCCTCGGACAGAAAGACAGTCCTCACATTGTCCTCCTGGTAATTGACGAAGCTGGGCAGGCCACGGAGCTTCATGCGCTCATGTCCATGGCGAATTTGATCAACAGCGGCGGAGCCCTGGCACTGGTGGGCGACCCGAATCAGTTGCCCCCCACGGTTCTCTCCAAGCTGGCCAACGACTTGGGACTCTGTGTCAGCAGATTTGACAGGATGTGTCACGCACTCCGCGGCCAAGATACGGCTGTGGTCCACCTGTCGATATGCTACCGCATGCATTCGCAGCTACTCGCCTTTCCGAACGCTGCCTACTACGGCAAGGGTATGACGACGGGCATCATGGACCCGCTCAGGGACAGGCCCATCGTTGAAGGCATCCCATGGAGAGACATCACCCCTTGGGAACCCGGGCGACTGACGGAGCTGGCCAAACTCACCGGTTCCGACGAGACCGACCTTCGCGCGACCCTCAGGCAGTTGGATCCTCCGCAAGACGGAGACAAGCACCAGTTCCTGCTGGTCGACACACCCTCCTGGGAAGTGACGTCTAGCTTCCAGCCAGGCTACGCCAACCTCCCCGAGGCAGCGCAGGCTGTGGACATCGTGCGGGCGGTCCTGCCCGAGCTGGAAGAAGGCACCACCGTCAGAATCGTCGTCGGCTACCAGCTCCAGACGGCCATCCTCACGGACGGCTGGCCCCAAGGCCCCCGCCACCTCTGCGGTGTCCTGTGGAATTCAAAGGGTGGCAAGAAGGGGGAATCAGGCAAGGGAAAAGGCAGTGCTGTTCGCGACGGGCAAGACATCCCTGGCCCTGGAGCTGACCCCCAAGAGCACGTGGTGGACGTTCACCGATGGGAAACCGTCTTTCGGGAAGACCACAACGTCCACATAGCCATCGGCGCAGCCTTCCCTGGGTTCAGGCAGGTTGCGGGAAAGCACATGAAGAGTGGGGCTCTCAAGCTCACCACCATCGACTCCAGCCAGGGTGGTGAGGCAGACATCGTAATCGTACTGACCACCAGGAGCAACGGGAAGCACAATTGGGGCTTTGTCGACGACGCCAAACGCCTGAACGTGGCAATTACTAGGGCCAAGCGGAATATCCTGATGTTGGGAGACGGGCGCATGTTCGCCAATGCCACCTGGTCCCAGCTGCGCGTGCTCTCTGAGTACGGACGTTTGACCCGCCTCTGGGTCCGATTCGGGGGCGGCGCACCTGCTGGCCACAGGAGATCCCTGGTCATAGACGAGCTTTGACCCACTGCCCGGCCTCGCCACCTGGGTACCGCCCCCCGTCGCCTGGAGCTGCGATGTACAGGGAGAGGACGGGCGAAAAGAGCTCGACGCGGCCAAAAGGAAAGCCCGCGACGCCCAGGCGAGCGGCTTCGCCGAGCGCTAAAAAACTCTGCTGGACGACGACTTCGACTGGGACTCCCAGGGTAAGCTCATCTCGGCCGGCCTCAACGAGATCCTCTCGACGCCTGCCTTCAACGTGCTCATCTACCTGGTGGCGGGACGACACCCACACGAGTTCTCGCTGGCAGAAACACCGCGACAACCTGGCAGACTCGACCGCAAGGCTTGGTCGCACCTGGGCTTCCTGTTCGACATGTCCCTGGGTCTAGACGCGACCAATCTAGTCTACAACATGCTCTGGGCAGCCATTGTGTGGACACTCGGCCTTGGCACTCCCTGGGATGACGCCAACCACGCAGTGCCCGACGACTCCCTCCCCCCGTTGCCGCACGTCAAAGGACGGCGTGTAACACTCTGTGGTCGACGCCAGTACACCCCCAAGGGGCTCTTCCGGCAGGTTCCTCAGGCGTGGAGTGCAGCAACCAAGGACTGCTGCAGACACAGGAAGCACCCTGGAATGGCTGGCCTACGGGAAATGCTCAGCGGCGCCCCCGACGACCCAAAGTGGGACCAGTTCCGTAAGGAAATTAAAGACACAGATGGCCGCCCCATGGAATCCAGCAAAACCCGGTCGCTCTTAGCCGTGATGATGTTAATGCTCCGCGAGCCACGCGTGTTCTTGTGGCCTTTCTCTCACGCAGAGCAGGCTGGGGATGTGATCGAAGCCATCCTGGGTTTCTGTGTCCCATGGCAAGAAGCGCACCGAGGGTTCTGGCACGACTTCGCAAGAACCTGGGGACTCACGCTCGACGACCTGGCCGACCTCCACGGTCGCATCGAGGCAATCCTGCCCCACATCTCCAAGCTCGTAGCGGTGGCGCACCGTCGCCCGGACGCGCAGGCAGCTGGCTGCCCGCAGACCTGGAGTGAAATGGACAGGCAGGATTTTCAGCTGAAGGCGCCGATGCTCGTCCTCGAGAAGATCGTCCCTGCCGCCTCCCTGCATGGCCCCCCTGGGTACGCACCGCTGCTCGGTGTGCGCGCTTCACGTCGCGCTCGCGGGCTCTGACGCCTCCCTGGGCGACGACGATCGGCTTGCCGGGCTCGCCTACATCGGCGGCGGATTCGCGCTATCCAACACCGACCTGAACGCCCCCTTGCCGTCCACCCCTGCCCCAGGCACCAAGCAGGACCCTCCGCGCATTCCCGGCGACAGGCTGACTGCCGAACAGAAGAACGGCAGGTTCAAGTGCGACAGGTGCGGTAAGGACCAGCTACGCTCCACAGAAGGCACGTGGATATCCGACGACACACGCCTGATGTTAGCACAGAACCGACCCCAGGCCTACTTCGACGGTGCAAACATGGGGTGGCGCTGCGAGATCTGCTGGATCCGATACCTGGAGGACCAGGGCATCCCAGCACCAACCGGCGCAACAGTAGCGGACAAGGTCAAGGAGCACGAGCAGCAGAGGATCGGTGGCGCAAGCGACAAAAAGGCGGATGCCCTCCCCTCCCTGGGCCACCTACCACTTGGCTTCGGATGCAGCCCCCAGGCGGACGCGAGATCTCTGTCGGACCTCATCATGAAGCCGACGGGCGTGCATATCCCTGAGCGCGCCAACACCACCATTCCCATCCTACGGGTCAGAGATGAGCGGTTCGGCCTCAAAGCTGCGGAGAACAAATTCTATTCCGCACGGTGCGACACATGCCCCCCAGGGGCACCGCTCCTCGTCCGGAACACCGGAGCACCTCCCCTGGGCTGCTTCATATGGAAGCCAGCGGAGGGGGTCGGGGTTCCCGAGCAAGCTGGGCTGCCTCCCATCGAGCGGCGAGCGGTAGCCTGGTGGGAGCGCAACTGGAACGCCACGTGGTGCTGCCGACGTTGCCTGGTCCCCGTATGGAACATCGGTCCTGCAACCCTGGACCACATCCTGGATAGAGACTACACGGCGCTGTACCCAGCCGAGGCCCCCGTCCTCCCAACGCTCAACAGCCAGATAGTAGAGGAGGTGCCAGTGGACATTTTCAGTTCTCTTCCATGGATGGGCGCTGACGCCAAGGCCCAAGATCGCTTCACCAAGGCTGGAATGGCAAACCTCCCTGGGTCTAGCGCCCCGGGTGGAGCGGCCCCCGCGGCCGAGCAAGCCCCCAGGTCTCTCGCGCAGCTCGTGGATTTCCTGCCAGAGCTGCCAGTCCCGCAGGGGCCGCTCCTGGACAGCAGGGACGTCAACAACCCCACGCTGAGCCCAGACGACCCCAGGAACGGATCGGGCAGCAGAGACGTGGTTGCTCAGCGACTCCTGGTTACCTACCTCCGGGACTTCCACCCTGGACTGGACTACACTTGGCGACAGTACTGTCACGCCCATCGCGATGGCAGCATCCCAGAGCCTGAGAGCGAAGAAGCCTCCTGGCCAGTCGGACGGTTGACGGAGTTCCTCAGGACGGCGCACGGCGAATGCACATCTAAGGATTGTTCCCCGCTCAACCAGCCCTGGGAAGGCAAACGGCTGGCCGCCGCGCGGGTCGTCTCCCACCGCACCAACGGCGAAAACGCACGAGGAGTCCTGGGAGAAGCACGTCTTGGTCCTCGCCCCGGCGAGCGGCTTCAACCCCGTCAGACACGAGATGGGCACGCTGACGAGTTTCCTACTCAGCCTCAGCGCCGACGCCCTGGCCTCGGCAACCATCGCCTCCCTTGCTGGGTCGCACGTGCAGACAATGAGTGAGGACAGACCAAACACCTCTACTGCGGCCAGCGCAGACACCCCCTTTGGGTACGAAAGACGACGACACGCGTCTTGGCAACCCGAATGTGCCTGACCACGCTGCCAAAGACGAGGACGGTGAGGACGAAATCCCTCCTATTGAAAAAGCGGACTCAGCCGACTTCGGATGCCCCCAAGAGTCTCCTCCTCCTGGAACCTGTTCGGGCTCGGCCACGGAGGTCGACGACGAAGGCCCCGGCGATGAGGCGCCTCAGCAGAGCACAACGGCAGACAGCATAGAACCCAGCTCCGACCGCGACCCGATCGCCGCCGCGGGTGGCCCAGCCAGCACCGACCAAAATGCCAGTGGAACCAGGGGACCAGATCATGACGAAGTCGCCCGCGACAGGGGTGATGCGCAGGGTCGTCGTCCCCCACTACGTAACCCACAGGCACCTGGCCATAGGCTTGCCTACCCTCGATCAGCGGAGCGACACACACTCAACCAGCTGACCGACACCCATGGAGGCCCCATGTACAAGGCCTGGTTGGGCTCCGTGGACTTGGAGCGCCGCCGAGAGCCACCCGCCAAGCGCATCACCAGGCACCAACTGGAGTTGGGTGGAGTATTCTGTGCTCTGTGGACGCCCTACACGCAAGGCATTCGGCTCCCTGGGTCCAGGGAACCCAAGTCAGACCCGAGGCTGCACTCGGACGCGACCATCAACAAGTTCCTGGAGGACTGGAAGGGTTGCGGATACAACGCCTAATTGATGGACAGGAGGTTTAACTTCCGCATCGATTGGGCAACAGCGCGGGCCGAGTACCTGCGCCACACACGGCCCGATGGCACGGGCAAGGGCAACCATCAGCAGAGCAGCTGGCGCGAGCGGGCGACAAGCTCCTGGGACACCTGGGGCACCTGGCAGAGTGACTGGAGCACCGGCTGGCACGACGAGCGTTGGCAGTCGGGAGGCAAGCGTGGTGGAGGCAGGCCCGACGAACGTGGGGAAACAAGGCAACGATGGGGCGACTGAGCTCCCCTCCCACCCATCCCATCACCTAGAGGGACAGGTATAACGACCGTGCTACACGCTTCGCGCAGCCTTCAGCTGCCCCCGGCGCTCTCTCCCTCGTGTGGCAGCCGTGCTGCCTCCCTCCCTGGTACACGCACTTCCTGCCTTTGGACCCAAGTGTGTCGACCAGCAATACCATCTGCATTGCAGCGCGGGGGAGTGCTGCGTGCAGACCCTAGTTGGCCCCTGACCCGCTGTAGTTGTTCTCACTTCTGGCCCGGGCGGATCCGGCCCTGACCGCGCGGCCTCGTGACCGACGGAGTACTCCGCCACGTCTCAGTCCTTTGTCGCGCTCTTAATCCTTGGGTTTCTCTCAAGAACAGCAGCCTTCAGCTGCTCCTCAGACACCAGACTCGTTCGGCGGCATCCCGCCGCCCTCCCTGGCACGTGCACTTCCTGCCTTTGGACCCAAGTGTGTGTACCAGCAATGCCGGCTGCGTTGCAACACCACGTGTTGCGTGTGGTCATAGTGGCCCCAGGCCCTGCTGTAGCTGTTTTCACCTTGCCTGGCTCGTCCTGGCCCGCGGCTCTGCCTCCGACGCAAAGACGGTCTCGCCTCGTCACACGGAACCGCGCTTCTACTCCTTGGGGGCCTTCAGCCGCGTCTCCACCTTCCCTGGGAGCGACCCGGGCCTGGACTCACCGTCAGTGGGTCTCACGTTGTTCAGACGTTCGGGTCAGGTGGGTCGCCCCGCCGTGTCGGCGGAATGCTCACCCGGTCCGCTGGCACCGTTTTCTGACTGAGTCGCAGGGTGCTCCCGTGCATGATTTCAGACTTGCATCGGTTGGCCCAGGCGTGCTACTCAGTGGCTGGTGGCGCACCGCTCGCCGCGAGGGTCTGCGCGCACGGGCGTCACCCCATCGTCGCTCCCACGCTCAACCTGGTCGAGCGGCCACTCCCCGGGACTTTGTGACTACGAGTGCTTGTGCTGCAGTGGGTATGCGGCAGCGCAGCTTTCTCTGAGCGCCTCTCCTCTTACTGGCGCCTCGGCGTGGGTGGGGGCCGCTCTCCGCTTGTCACTTAGTTTCTTCCTGGTACACGCCCCGTCACTCGACTGGCCGACGTGACTCTCTCCTGGTCGGGAACTGGCGTACCCCCGCACTGCGTTACATCATGTCTTTGATCTCTCGCGTGCAGACTCATCCTTCCGCAGTCGCTCTGAGGTTGACTTTGTCGTCTACGTCTCAGGCGTGCCCTGTCAGCCGCTGGGTGCGTTTTCTGAAGCTGCGACGGTTCGCCGGCGCTGTCAGAATCTCATCTCCCTGCTGGACGACGTCAGTTATGTTGCCTACGGTCTCGCTCATACCCGACAGACTCCCTGGGCTCTCTGACACCTTCCTTGCGCGGAGACTGATCCCCACTCACATGTGATTGTCGGTCCGACACGACTCATGACTAGGGATGTGCGTCGCGCCATTTTGGCTGCGTCCTCCCTGCTTCCTGGGTGGCTGTTTCCCTTCAGACTCCCTGGGCTGCAGTTTGCACCGCCGCCTGAGCCGCGGCCCCCGCGCGCGCACGGCTAATTCGTCGCGGCCGCAGCCCGACCGTGACCTGCCGCCGCCGGCGCTTCCGCCTGCGGCTGTAAAAAAATATCCCCAAGTGTGTTTACCAGCAATACCGTCTGCATGACAGCGCTTGGGCGTGTTGCGTGCAGGCCATAGTTGGCTCCTGGCCACGCTGTAGTTGTTTTCACCTCTGGCCCTGTCGGACTTCGCCCCCTGGCCCCGCGGCTTTGTGACCGACGCAAAGATGGCTTCGCCTCGTCCCTGTCCAGAACCGCACGCACACTCCCTGGGTTTTCCTTAAGGTACAGCGGCCTTCAGCTGCTCTTCTCTGCTATTCCCTGGGTGCGACCGTGGGCGGGTGGCGTCCCGACAGCGGGTTTTCAACGATGACCAGATGGTGCACCTCTGAGCCGTTGAGGTACGCCTCCGGCACGGGCAGTTGCGCGCCCACCTGCGCGCACCGGCCACAGTGTTGCCGCGGGTGGTCAGAAGACTGAGCCCATACCTGTGCCTAGTGCGTACGCCTGCTTCCTCTGCTGGCCGCCAGTTCCGGTTGCCCGGACTGGCATCATCCCATCGTCGCTCCCCCGCTCTACCCGGATGAGCGGTTAGCTCCCTGGGCTTCTTCGCGACCACTGGCTATTGCTTGGGCTGCAGCTGGTAAGCGGCAGCGCAGCTTTCCCAGAGCGCCATCGTCTTACACTTCACTCTGGTACGCCAGGGTACCAAGGATAGGCGGCTCTGTGTATGCTCGTCACGTTAGATGCTCCCTGGTACGCGTCCCTGCTCTTATCTCCGGTTGGCAGTCGCCTGCGACTTGTGCCTGGTAGTGGTTTGGGACAGTTGCACCTTCCGCATAGCGTCGCATCATGTTACCTGGTGGCTCGCTTGCGAACGCATCTATCGAGGTTGTCTCCCGGGCCTGACGTGCCTCGTTCGGTTACTGACACCACGAATTTCGCGCCTTTTGGCTGCGTTGGTGCGCACTCTGAAGCTGCGACGGTTCGCTGGCGCTGTCAGAGTCCAACCTCTCCCTACGGTATGCAGTCTGGCGACAGCTTGCGTGCCTCTCGGTCGCTTCTGCTTGAGCATGGCAGACACCCTGGGACCTCTTGGTACGCCATTCCCTCGCCGAGGTTGGCAGACTCCCTACTGCTCAGATAGTGTCTCAAGCGGCGTACTGCTTGGCTATGGCCTCTGACACTTTGGGGGTATTTGCATCGCGCCACTTTGGCAGCGTAATTACTGCTCCCTGGGTGCTGGTCCCTGGTCTTCAGACTCCCTGGGTTGCAGCACCCTTGCACCCGCCGCCCCGGCGCCGGCCGCGGCCCGCGCGCGCGTCCGGCCAGTTAGTTTCGGCCGCGGCCCGACCGTTACTCGCCGCCGCTGGCGCTTCCGCCCGCGGCTGTAAACAAAAAAAAAGAAGAAAAAGTATCCCCACCAGTCACGCCAGTACGCGCTGGTCGGCACGGTTCGAGCTGGCGCCACTGTGCGACTCCTCCTCCGTCTGTTTTTTGTCTGATGCCTGCGTCCCCGCACATGGGTCGCCCGCATCTTAATGGGGGGCATTTTGTCCCTGGCACGTGCACCTGTTGCGTCGGCCTATGCGCCGTCGTAGCCAATTATCTCGCCCTGTGCCCCAGCCGAGACCGTCCCGCTTCCTGGTGCTGTCCTTGGAGCCGCGAATCAAAAAGTACCCCCACCAGCGGCTCGGCCGCTGCGCTTTTAGGCTGGCGCGTTGCTAATTTGACATGCCCGTGGCCCGGACCTCTCAGTTCGGCGACTGCGAATCCGCGTCCGCCCGCGACCAAAAAAATATCCCCACCAGCATTCATCCACCGCGTCTCCCGAGCCGCAGCGTAGCTCGCTCCTGTGTGCTCTTTCTTCGCTTCTGCATCCGCTTGTTTCGCCTCGTGTTCCGCTTGCTTTCGTTCCTTCCTCGCGCTGCGGAATTTAGGCCGTTGTTTTGCGGCGCCTGGCATCCCTGCGCGCTCGCGAACAAAAAAGTATCCCCACCAGCCCATCCAGAAACGATGTCCACGCGAGTTGAGGTGATCAGGGACGTGCGGGAGCAAAGTGGGGGTCGACCGAACCCTGCGAAGGAGGGAGGCGGAGAAGGAAGAGGTTGGCTGGATGGATGATGGAGTGGGGAGAAAGAAGATGAATAGGATGAGGAGGAGGAGGAGAGGAGGAGGAGGAGGAGGAGGAGGAGGAGGAGTAGGAGGAGGAGGAGGAGGAGGAGGAAAAGAAGGACTAGGAAAAGGGAGGAGCAGGAGGAGGAGGGCAAGCAAAAGGGCCAGAGGTCTTTGTGATGCTTCTCGGAGTTTCTTTGGACGTCCCGAGGGCATCTTGCGTACCTCGGGGAGCCTCTCCGGGCCTCTTGGGAGTCTCTCGAGGGCCTCTTGGCAGCTTCTTGGTCGCCTTTTGGGGCCTCCTTGGCGCCTCTTGGGGCCCTCTTGGAGCGCTCTTGGCAGCTTTCGAGGCGCTCTTGGGGCCATCTTGGGGGACATCGGTCAAAGAGGAGAAGGGCCGCACTTCGCGCTGCCCTTCGGGAGCCCCCAACATCGCCTCTTAGAGCGCTCTTGGGGACGTCTTGGGCCTCTCTTGGGGCCCTCTTGGGCCATTGTGGAGCGATCTTGAGGCTTCGGAAGGCTATCGAGAGCGAACGGGCGACGATGCAAAATCATGGGTTGTTCTTCGGCTTTTGAAGGATTTTGGCCTCTTGGAGGCCTCCTTCGATGACTGGGAGGCTTCTTGGAGCCGTCTTGGGGCGCTCTTGGGGCCTTTTGGAGCGTCTTCGGAGCCATCTTGAGGCATCTTAGGCTATCCCGAGGCACCTTGGGCGGAGAAAGTACTGCCTGGCACCTCGCCGCCCCCCCCCGTCCATGTCCAGGGGGGGGGCTAGGGGGGAGGGGCAAACCCCTTCCCGAAGGGGAAGAAAGGGAGCTGGAAGAGGAACCTCCCTGCCACCACCTGCGCCCAGAGGGCGCAGGTGGGCTTCGGAGAGCCAATATGTGGCCCCGTGTGGCCCAGGACCCCTTCGCTCCAGTGGGGCGACGGAAGAACCGGGGGCCGCTTGCACCGGCACTGGCGCGCCAGCTGCCTGGGCCAGGCCGCGCGGAGTCGCGCGCAGGCGCCCCCGTTGCCACAGCGGCGTGCCACGCTGGCGGCCCGCGCCAGTCACCGCGCAGGGGTCGCCCTGGCAGCTCGTCCAGGATCCCTCTCTCTTCGTCGCTCCGTCGTCGGCGCTGCACGCGTGCGATCGTTTCCTGCGCCTCAGCGGGGGGCGGCACGTCGCGTCGTGCTGCCTGGGTGCGTCGGCCGAGAGGTCGCCCCGAGGCCCGCGTCGAGCTGCCCCCGCCACGCCCCGTGCGAGGAGCTCGCAGACAGGCGGACGGAGTTCAGGGACATGAATTTGGTGCATGCTGACAAGGCTGTGGAGGTCCGCGCCTCCGCGCTCCTCCCTCCCCCCTCTCCTGCCTCCGCCCCCTCTCCCCCCACCTCCCTCCTTTTCTCGCTGTCTCTCTTCGTTCCTCCCTCCTTCCGCTGCCCTCACCGTTCATTCCTCATCGTGCTCTACCCTCGCCCCCCTCCTCAATACTTACCCCTCCCTCCTCTTCTCTCTCTCTCTCTCTCTCTCTATCTGATCGTCCACGTTCCCTCCTCTATCCTCCTCCGCACCCCTCTCCTCCATACCCCAGAAAAGGATGCGTGCGGCTTCCGATGTCGTGTGCGTGTGTGTTTGTCTGTCACTTCCCGTCGTGCTGCCTGCGTGTAGTTGTTGCCGATTCGTCCCCATCTTCCTCCGCGTCTGTCGCGGGGCTTTTGGGGGGCCTCTTGAGGCCTGGGGGGCGAGAGTTTGTTCAAGGCTCCCAGGGGCTTCTGGGAGCCCTCTGGGGGCTTCTTGAGGGCCTCTTGGGCTCATGTTGGGGATCTGAGGGGCCTTCTTGCGGGGAAGGGCTCCCGGGGTCCCTGCGGGCTCCCCCTCTTGGGCCCTTCTTGGAGCCTCTCGATGGTTTTTGTTGGTCGTCTTTGGGGGCCTCTTGGGACGTCATGGGGCCCTCTTGGGCCGCCTCCGGGCCCTATTCAGGTTGCCTCTTGGGTCGTCTTGGGCCAGTCTGGGGGGGGCCTCTCGTGCCGCCTTGGGCTTGCAGACGCCCGAAAAGGCGAGAACGCGAAAACCATTCGAGCAAACATAAAACCATTGGTTTTGCTTATTGAGGCCACCTTGCCTCTTGAGGCCCACTCGGGAGTTCTCTCGGAACTCTCGCTCGGCATCTTCGGTCGTCCTGGAGTTGTCTGGCCTGTTCTTGAGGCCTCTCCTGTGCGTTGGAACCCTCTGGAACCATCTTAGACATCATCTTTCAGGAGAGGAAAAAACACACAGACACAATTGATCCTCGATTCCCCGGAAAATATGGGAAAATATGGGAAGTGGGGGGGAAGACAGAACCCCACAAAATATGGGAAAATATGGGGAATGTTTTTATTTGTGTGTATTTATTTGTGTGTCCTGGGGCCCCTTCAATCTTGAGCATCTTGGCGGCCACAGGCTTGATGTGGAGGCTCGAAGAGTCCAGGGGGAGCGCCAGGAGTTCCTGGACCCCCGACGGGATGTTGGATTTCCGGTAAGGGGGACAGCGAATTCTCTCACGCGGATTGTCCCCCTTGGCGAGCAGTGATCGGTCCTCTGGCCTGCTTTCTCTCTCTCCCTTCTCTCTCCGTCCTCCGTTGTCCCTCCTCTTCCCTTGTCTTTCCATCATGAGTGGCGTTCGTGACACACTCCTCAGTTCTTCTGTTCATCCTCGACCACATTTTCCTTGTGCCCTTTCTCGGGATCAGTCTCATAATCCTTCCATCCTCCTCCTCCTCCTCCTCCTCCTCTTCCTCCTTCCTCCTCCTCGCGCATCCCTTCCCCTCATCCCCCTCCCCCCACTCTAAAGGAGGCTGGGGCAAAGGGGAAAGATAGCGAGCGTTTGTCCGCGGCCGTTTGTTCTCAAGCGGCCGACCACAAACATATGACTGCGCGTCATCGCGAGGCACACGACTTGCCATTGAGGCCGAATACATTTTCGTTTGACATGGCCCGTCGCTCCCGCAACGATCTCCTACTTTTGGGACGATCGCTACTACGGTACAACAGAGTTGGTCTGGTTGGGCCTTCCATCCCCCTTTCAAGCTTGGTAGCGGGGCTGGCCTATGCTGGTCAGCTCTAACTCTACTCCTCACCATCCACGGCACTATCTGGTGGACTACTGACATGGTGGAACATCAGGGCGCAGTGGGTCTGCGCTGAGGAGTGTACATAACTACGCACAACCGCAAGGACACTTGCTGTGTTATTTCCGCTCTCGCGGGGGCCCCTTACATAGTCCCACTCCCCTGCGCTACTACATTCCGAAAGTCCACCATCCTACTCTAATGGGAAGCTTTTCTGCCGACGCAATGCATGGCAACATGCGATGCGACATTGTGCCGCCTCCCCCCCCACGCAGGCTAACGACAGCACACCGCACCCCCCAGCCACGAACGTCCGGCCGCGACTTCAGGGGCCACTGGATTGGCATTACCACTCTCGGCCACCTGTGGGTCGCTGTCCGATGCGCTGTGGGACATCTGCAGCGTGGCGGAGACGACGCACGTACAACGGGCCCCCACTGGGACTTTGCCGGTAATGTACCTTTTCCGCGAAGTCGCTGGCGAGGTATACGCTTGGATCAACGTGACCACAGGCACCATGACCCACTCCCAACAGGCCACAGCACTACAGCGTGGTCTGGGAGGGTTCGCAAGGACCACAGCCATGATAATACTTTCTGACATCATCGACTTTGGCGTAAACATCGGTGGTCGCCACATTGACGGCGTCACCGACAGCATGCTCCTCCTCAGCACTGAGTTCGAACATCTAGAGTCTCTCATCGACTTTCGCGTCCATGCGGGAGAGCGGATCGACCAGACATTAGCACGCTTTGAGATAGCCCGCTTCGAGGCCGAAGCCGCGGGCTTCAATATCCCCAACGCCCAGATCTTAACAGTCATCCTGTTCAGGTCTCTGGCAGTGGGCACGTCGCGTGCACAACAATAACTACAACCACTCAACCACCAAATGCCAAGGACCCAGCAACAAATCGACTCTCTACTAGAACGCATGGGGTCCTTGGCGCACATTGCCGAGCGAACCCTTGGCAACGCCGATGGTAAATTTTGCCACGGTCATCGTACCGAAACCTTTCACACTGATACTAATGCAGGGCAACCTGCTACCAACGTCTGGAGCGATGATCCACAACCAACAGAAGCCACCACCTTATTCGCTCAACCTGGTGGCCAGCCTATGGGGTCGCAAGACTCTTGGGCTCGATATCAGGGACCGTCGGCAACGGCGGCCCCTGTCCAAGCCATTACCCTTGTAGGCTCAGCGGGGCAAGCCGCCGAGTCTGAATTTGACTCCGGGACCGACACTGACACTTCATCCGATTAAGGAACTGGCGCCCTAGATTACTCCGACATGCTTACGTATCTCACAGAAGAGCACCAGGCGCAGTGGTTATTTCTAGGAGACCAGGAACATACACGCCGATGGAGACGTTTCATGAAGAAACCAGTTTGCAAGGTACGACGCATTATCCGACGGGCGTTCAAAGCAAAGGCCACAGGGTAGAGGCAAGGGTCAAGGCAAACGACGGCGACTACATGACAGGGGAATGTTGGCATTCTTGGCATCCCTTACTGGACCACAATACGACGAAATCTGTCTGGGAACGGGTAGAGGCCGCAGGCGCACCTCAGGAAAGGGTGATGGACGTCGTGGTAGCCCGAAAGATGTCACTGGGAAAACCACGGAATGTGATAGCTGACGTAGCACACGACATTTCCGTCGTGAATGCCCCCGAGGCGATGGGAGAGGCAGGGGTCCGTCGATACATTTGGCTCAAGTCGATTCGGACATTCAGTATGTCGATTCGGAGACGCGATTAGCCGAACCCGAAGACACCCCCACTGCCGCCGCCCACTGCATGGCCGCCAGGCATCTATACGCCAGCGTGTCCCTCGAGAGATATACCGACGAGCTCTTCGGGGAGATCTACGTTGGCCACGGCGAGATCAACTTGGCGGACTGGTTGGGCATTCCTATTGCGAGGCAACCTGCACAGATTGTGTTCGCTGAGGATTTCCACGCGCCCTCTGATTCGGACCACGAAATGGCGGGGGCACCCGCGGGCTCCGGCGTTACCATGCCAGCAACTGAGCGGAGCTACAATTGCAGCATCCGCAGGTCATTGGTAATCCGATTTACGGGGAGACATACGACGACGACCCTCTGCGGGGAAACCCGCGCGATGTTGGTGACCTCTCCCAACGCATTCAGCGTAAACTTGGACGTGACACTTCGCGTTCGCAATGCGCGACCGGCCCGCGAGCCGCCCAGTTTGGAGACGGGCGCGTCGTAAAGATGACGACGAGGACGAATGGGGAGCCGAGAGTCGTCGCCCGCAGCGTCATAGTCGGAGTTATCCGCGCCGGCACTCACGCGCCCGTTCGAGCGGCGCACAGCGCCCGCATCCACCTGGCACGAGGACCCCACGGACTCCACCCAGAAGGGGACGCTCGCGGGGAAACCCGCCTCAGGACGAGGAGCGGCCAGGCGAGCCCGAAGGCCGCGGGGTACAGCGTCTCGTCAGCAACGAAGATCATGGGATGGCTCGCCAGTGTATGTCAGCATCAAGCACGCAGCGCTGGCTCGACGACGGCTGGACCGAACGCGACACCCGCCACTGGCATTCACTTCGCAATAATACGCGGGGCGATGATGGCACGATCGTCCGTGCCAACAGGTTCCGGTACAAAGTCGGCCGCTACGCCTGCAAGAAGGGGCGCAAAAAGGGCCACTATTCAGGACCGAGAAGAATGCCGGTGCCACGTCTGCAGCTGCGCGCATTTTGCAGACCGCAGACCCGCGCGTCCCATGGAGCGTCCTTCAAAGCACCCAAACCTCGAGAGAATACCGTGGGTCTGGTCTCATGGAGATGGCGCGGGTCGCAAGGTAGATCCGACGAAACATCCCCCTGGACAATGCTCGACCAAAGCTGATTACCAGCCGATCACCGAAGACGAGGCAAAACTCGCTGAGCAAAGGTGGGAGAACCGACAACAATCACCGCCTCAAGCGATACAATCGGGGATATCATGAAATGGTGGCCGAGGCATTACCTGCGGGGCAACCCGCTTCTTCTTCCCATGAAGGCGCTGGTCACCCGATGGGCGATGCAAGGGCTGGCGGCCCTGTCCGCGCTGAGGCAGTTGAGCCTGCTGCTGCTGTTCATGATTCAAAATGGGGAACGGGAACCTGCTTGCAGACGGCGCCGCAGGGGGCCAGCAGTGGCCGCAGCAGCATCGGCGTTCCAAGGCAGCAGCACCCCCACGCCGAAGGAACCTGTATACTTGCGCGGCCCAACTCCTGGCAGGATCCGCAGGGGAACTGGCCGGCGCCATCGCTGGGCGGCGCAACCAGTGGGCCCCCTTCGCAGCGAGATGAGGGAGAGGGCGCTGCAGACTACATCAAAGGCACCATGAGCTGCTCCGAAGGTCACCCGATGCCAGCACCGCGACATCCGCGAAAAGATGAGGGCATCTGAGAGTGCAAGCTCATCTGCAGCGCCCGCCGCGGCTGCGACCACTGCAAGGGCGCCCGCTGAACCAGCCGCTGCGCCTGCGGGGCAACCTGCCACTGCCCCTGAATTGGCAGAAGCAAGCAGGCGATCTTAGAAAACCCTGGGAACCCTGAACCAGATGATGGTCAACCCAGCCTTCAGGCCCCATACCCCTGGCGGCTCTGACCGATGCAGGGTGGCACAATGTAATGTAGAATGCGCCGCCATATGCGCTGAAAAAGATGCTCTTGACCGTCGGCCTGTCCGCAATATGTCGCGGAAAGAACCTACCCTTAGCTTCGAATCCGACGAGGATTTTTTTTTGCGCGGGCACTGCATGAATCGCATATCCGCGCGAGGTTCCCGAGCGAATGCGATAAGCTTCATTGCTCGGAGTGGCTTAGCACGGCCACTCGGCACAAGCCATTTCACCACGACAAGCTCTCTGGCTTGTTTATCGGCTGCGTCACCTCGCACGACGAGTTTGACGGTCGGGTAGGCCACGGAGACCTGCCGGAAAACTGGCCGCCAGAAAGACACGAGCAGCGGCGCATTCATCATCTGGGCGCCGCAGAGAAATGTCTCCGAGGCCGGCACTGGGCACATCAAGCACTGGCCATGCTCGACCTCTGCAGGGTGCGACCGCAACTCCGGCATGCAGAAGAGCAGACGCCAGGTGAATAAGCTCAAGTTATGCGGGGAGACCCGCCCGACGCACTCGTTGCGCCCCAGCAGCGGACGCAGCAATCCAGGCATCAGATGCCCGGAATCTTTGCACTCACGGGCAACGGACTTGAACGGACCGGGAGCGTCATTCTATTTCACCCACGGCACGCAATGGGTAAACGTCCCGAACGTACTACACGTTGGTCTGTCTTGCCGCAGTGGGACAATGCCAAAGGGAGAGGCAGGCAGATTCACGGGTGCCCATGCTTACCTGGAGATGGGCGAATTCAATCAGGCCTGCGGGCGGAGTCCGAAGTTTTGATCCTGGTGAGCCTCAAGAAGCTACTTCGTGACAAGATCTCGTTTTGGCGGTCTGCCAACGACGTCGCCATGACGTCGGGCATCCGTGGCGGGATTCCGCCGAGCCAGATCCTTCAATGTATTGGCATCTAGTCTAGCAGTATCCAGTGCAAATACGATCGAGTTGGACAGGCGTGGGTCAACAAATTGCATGCCCCTGTACCAGAAGAGTTTTACGAGTGTCCATGCGATGCTTCAACATTGAAAGGATGGATTGTGCCTAGGACCCCCCATACAACCTCAAGGTTCCTGTCTCGACACCTGCGGCGGAGGTAGAACACGCCTCTGTATTCATGATGCAAGAGGCGCATCAGGCGGGGACACCTGCGGGGGGCTCGGATGGGTCATGGGTCCAAGCTCAGAGCGCTGACCCGTCTGGCATGACATCCAGCGGAGTCACGCTGAACGACGCACAGTGCGCGAGCGCCCCGCGGCGCTATCAGGCGCAGCAGTTGCCGGCACTTGCGGGGCCACCCGCCGCGTTCGCGCCCGCGAGCAGGGCCGCGACCCCATTCGGCACTCCGCAGAGCGCTGGGGGCACAAACGGTCTGCAGGCCAGACCCCGCAGCATCAGGATGGCTCCTCAGCTCTACCATGCCTTGCAAGCTACATCGCCACGTGCATCCCCACGTGCCGTTGCAGGGCAACCTGCAATTACAGACCAGGAGTCTGCCCAGGGGGCCGAGAGCCCATGGGGGCAGCAGCAGCGGATGCACGGGCAGATGCGCGAGGCGAACGTGAGGCGGGACAGCATTGACTTGAACCCATTACCTGATCACCCTAACGAATATGGATACAGACCAGCATTCTTCAGTCACACGACGTACGATCCGCACCGCCCATGGATGCACCTACGTTCCCTGATTATAACGCTCAGGAGACTGGCATTCCTCGGGTCGGCATTCAACCCGAGAGACCGTGCGTTCGGGCAACGGCCGATGGTTTCGATCGGCCCCAGTTGACGCGGGCAGCCGGAAAATGAATCCGGCATCCCAGGCCAGGTGCCCAATTGCGGTTACATGGCAGTTCCCATGGACCAGGAGGTCAGTCATCACGGCCCAGAGCTAGTGGCACCCACGTCCATGGAAGAGCTGCGTCCCGAGATCCTGGCCATCCACGAGGCGCAGCAGGCCAACCTTTCAATGCAACTGGCTCGCCAACGACGCAAACAGGAGCGACAGCTACGCCGCATGATGAATCGCGCGGGGGCGCCCGCTGCTCCTACAGCTGCGGGGCAACCCGCCACGAGCCGATCAGCAGCGGTTGCGATGGGATCAATGCCTGCGGGGCAGCAAAATCCATCTGCGTTCCCACCGAGCCGGTATGGGATGGGAGAATCCACGCATGATCGGCAGACGCGCATCAGGCCATCGGCAACGCCCCCGATCAAAAGTGACGGTGATTTCACCAAATGTGCCATATGCCTGGAAGAGCTTATGTGCCACGACAAGGCGTGGAGGCTTCAGTCATATATTTCATGCGCAGTGCTGGGATCCCGCGGCGCACGCACACGTGGAGCGACAGCTGGGCGGTGCACCTAGCGAGGCACCATGCGCCATTTGCAGAGGCGCAGGCCCCATCACAGCCGAGTTGCATGATGCCCTTGGTGGGGGCAAAATGCAGCGGATCAACATGAAGAAATACTCCGCGGGGCAAATTAACTCAGAGACCTCCGCGAAGAGCTGATACGCATCACGGCAATGATGACAGGGACTACAGCCGCTTCAGAGCCACCAGCTGCATCTGCGGGGCAACCTGCTGCATCCTCATGCGCGGCAGAATCCAACAGCCGCGACGCCAGCCACTGAAGTGCAAACGCCCCTGGTAGCCGAATCAGCAGCTACTACAGGGACACTGCCGCAACGACGCCAACGGGGTTGCCTGGCAATGAGGCATGGCTCAGGCGAATAGAGAGATCCACTGAAGTAAGCATGCACTGGCTTCGCACGCCATATGGCAGTGCGCGGGGAAACCCTTTACGCACGCGCAGAACCGAGAGCCCAGCGAGTGCGCGCAGCGGTGCCAGTGCCATATTTGAGCGTGACATGCTACACACGGTGCTGATGGTCAATACAGATGGGCAGACAGCCGTGCGCGTTGACGAAGACATTTTGGAGAACGTGCCGCGTACTCCACAGCATTATTGCATGCATTGCGAGTACCCGTCTTCATGGATCTCCCATAAGCATCCTATCACATAAGAAGAAGCCAGGGGGTACGTGCTCGTCTTTACATCTATGTCGAGGGCTCAGTGGGCGTTGGATCAAAGGCGCCGCAAGGGCATGCACGGCACAACCCTGTCCGCTGTGCCGGGCATATCCGGTGAACGACATGGGTGAGCCCCGGCAGCGAACAGTGGAACCATGGTGGATGGATTGTTAACTATCTTATTGGACACTGGCAGCAACATCAACATCATTGGTTTGAAAACAGCAGACATCTGTGCGAGTCCCACGCGAGGCGCCTCCGCGCGCGCACCCGCTATTGCCAGGCTAGACAACTATTCAGCCAATGTGGCAGAGGGATCCAGCGAGAATGCCCCTGCAATCCTGGGTTTAAGGAGCATGTTAAACATGCGCGCTATCTTGATCCTTGAACAGGGACATGAAGGTTTGATCATCCCAGGCGCAGACATGCACAGGCTCCTCCTTGGTAACGGCGCCAGGTTGCTGGACTTGATAAAGACACCATCAGGGCACTTGGCGATTAAGGTCGACGAGTATGGGGTCGCAACAGAGGCCAATGGCTTGACAGCGTTCACTGTCACAGCCAACCCTCAGCGCGAGGAGACACCCGCACTCATCAAGGAGGTCGGAGATGTGGAGCCGACGGCGGGGCAACCTGCATCTAGCAATGCGGGGGCACCCGCCACTAACGATGCCCACGCGTATGAAGCCCCAGGACACAGGGGGCATCAGTTACTCCATCAACGAGGAGACGTTTCTTACACGATCCAGCCGATGGTGAACAACGCCCTCAAGACCTGGTATCGCAGGAATGCCGCGTATGAGAACAGCCCCACGCCTGCCGATGAGCACTCCGCCTTGCGGAACTTACAGGCGAAGGTCGACCAGGCTATGAGGGCGGCCGCAAGGGGGCGCCGCCCGACCACGCCGCGGGGCAACCTTCTGTAGTGAGCGACACTGCCGAGAAGTATGACATCTTTACTTCGAGCAGTGGTTCAGGGGCCCATGGCACGGGCGTCTGGACGCCCCCGTCGCCTGAACATGAGTGACGAGGGCAGGCGCGCGCCACGGCCACTCGCGCTTCCCCGGACAGGCCGAACACTGAGGTGCTGTCTCCAGGCGCGGGGACACCTGCATACTTTTCCCAGGCGCCGGCTGCGCGCGCCAGGGGCAGCGGCGAGCCCGGCTGCGCGGCTACTGCAGAAAAAGAACGCTCATCTCGTCATTATCACTCTCGTGCCCTTGTTGTTGAAGATATGCGAACAGCTTGCGCTGAAAGCCGAGCTCGAGGACACATGTGTGATCGTATTGCACACGCAGAGGTTATGACCACTACTGGTACACAGTAATTGGGTGACTTACTGTCAGAGGATTACCAACTACTGCTGGTGGGAACACCCGCTAAATGGCATGTGCGATTGCCTGGAAAGCGGGCGGGTCCACATTACCAACGTATCCAAAATCTTATGACCAAAGCTCGGGCTCTACGTATGTCGATGGTACTTGTGGGACCTCCAGGATATGTTTGGAATTTCTTCGCGCATCGCGTATCCCCACCAGCTCATCTCAAAACAGCAACTCTTGCGAAGCATGCCGACAGTCGTGTTTTTTTTTTCAGGCGCGTTTCCGCCTGCCCCCGCATATCTCCCCTGTTCCTCCTTCCCCCCGCCTCCTTGCACATCCTCCTTGTGGTGGGAGCGGGAGAAGGACGAGGCGGAGGAGGAAGGGGGGAAAGCGCTCCTCGTGGTTTGAGTCGTTTGGGGTTTCTCGTCCTGGTGTGAGTCGTTCGGGCCCTTCTTCCTGGTGTGAGTCGTTCGGGCTCTTCGTGGTGTGAGTCGTTCGGGCCCCTCCTCCTGGTGCGAGTCGTTCGGGCTCCTCGTGGTGTGAGTCGTTCGGGGCCGTCGTCGTGGTGCGAGTCGTTCGGGCTCCTCGTTGTGTGAGTCGTTCGGGCGCCTCGTCCTGGTGTGAGTCGTTCGGGCCCTTCCTTCTGGTGTGAGTCGTTCGGGCTCCTGGTGGTGTGAGTCGTTCGGGCCTCTCGGAGGCCTTTTGGGGCGTCTTGGGGGCCTCTTGGCGGCCCCGGGGGCTTCTAGGAGCGTCTTGGGTGCCTTGGGGGGGCCTCTTCGGGCCTCTTGGGAGCCTCTTGGAGGCCGCTTGGGGCGTCTTGGGTGCCTCTGGGCGGCCCCGTGGGGCTTCCAGGAGCGTCTTGGGTGCCTCGGGGGGGCCTCTTGGGGCCTCTTGGGGGCATATTGGGGGCCTCTTGGGGGCTCTTGGGGCCTCTTGGGGCTCTTCGGGAGGGGTCTGGGAGGTATCTTGGGGCCATCTTTCGGCCGATCGATCACAGCTGGGGCGAGCATTTTTCTGCCCCCCCCCCCGTCGGGGCCAGAATCCTCGCGAGGGGTGTCGAATTTTAGCCCTCCCAGGAGTCGAAAAAGACCCCCCCGACCACCCGCGGGGCGCCCTCTCCAGGCCCAGGGGGAGGGGGTGGGGGGAGGGGCAAGCCCCTCCCCGAAGGGGAAGAAGGGGGGTTGAGAACAGAGAGAGCTTTCTAAACCACTCACGCCCAAAGGGCTGGTGGGATTTAGGCCCTTAGGCCCTATACGAGATGCGATTGAAGATTTAGGCTTGCAGGTCATGCGTCTGCGACGTGGCCACTTCGGTTTGACGTTCGACCGTTCCAATCGTTCACCGAGCGGTTCATGCCTGCAGGTAGCGACCACCTACGCGCGCGCTCCGACCAACCCGTGGAAATGCACGCGCCAAACTGCAGGGAAACCCGCGCGACATGCAGAGCACGAGTTAGATTGGCATGGCCAGGGCGCCGAAAAGGCGGAATGGTGAAACAAAACGCTTGCCATCATGACCGCAAGGCTAATTGACCAAATAGAATACCACAAAAGAAAGAGAAATCACACTAGTGCTGCACACCTCAGCGTACGCACACGACTGGACAAAGGAGCTCGGACTTACGTCCAGCCTCATAAGAATGGCCCTCAATGGGACCATGTGGTACGCCCGGTGGCGATGCACCTTGATGGCAATATGTTTATAAAAGACATTCAGGTTCAGGATCAACCTATCGGGTATAATTACAATGCACCTTTACCAGACGGTGCGACGAACATTCGCACTCGATTGTGCTGGGAGCCTTCGGCGCCAGTCCTGCTCGGAAGCGAGAGACAGCGACCGCGCCCAAGACGGGTTACGACCGTCGATGTCGTCTTCCCCCCCCCCCCCCCTCGATTGAGCGCGGCCGCGCGCTACCCCCTATCCCCGAATTCTCGACACTTACCTCGCCCGACACTGAACAACAGACAGCGCGACCAACGGACGCCCGGATCAAGCCAAAGGAAACTCAGGAAGCCGATAAAGCAGCCGGCATCAAACCATGCAAGATACCCAAAGTAGTCGAGGACGGCAGCGACGACTGCGGCGAGGACCTGAAGGGCCTCGGGCGTGGTGCCTACTACACCGACGTTCCCCTAGACACCGACAGCGACGACGATGAGGAAACCTTCGTCACCCCTACCAGCGGGGTCACCCGCGGATGCGCATGCCGATGTGTTTCCCATAATCTCAACCTTGTGTTACGGACGACATAACGAGGTAGACATGGTGGAATTATGTCGAGGAGATGGGGGAAAGCGCATTTAGCTTTCAGCCGAGATTTATCCCCAGGTGGAAACCTCGATACATTTTCCTATGTTGACCTTGGAAACAAGGAAGTCCAGGACGCAGTTATGCACTTCTTGGATATATGCGTGCTTCGTCAACATTCGAATATCACGACCTAACTGCAGAACAACTGGATTACCGTCGCACTTCAATGCTAAAGTCAACTGCGACTCGTGGCATGAATACCACCAGGAAGACCTTCCACACATCAAGTTAGGCGGAAGGCTTGCCGTGCGTCAAAATGACTCCCGACGGTTCGACTTACGAGAACAAGCGGCGGGCACGTGGGTGGACGAAATACCACCGTGGACTACGTTGGTCAAGCGCGCGAGGGCACTTGCAAAACTAACATGGACCAATGCACTGCGGGTCTTCGTAACCTACTGAGATAATGGTCAACCACAGTCTCTTGCTGACACCCGTCGAGAGGAAGCGGCGCACGGGCTATCATCAGCACGCCTCGGCTTGCAACAAGGAATTGGCAGGGGCAGCCCACTGCACTCCGAAGGTGAAGTCCCTCTTCGTTGAAGCAGTTCAAATTGCGCATGACCTGATCCTAGTGAATCGCGATCCCATTCATGATCATCCTCATTCATCTTCCGTTCTCGCCACAAACATACGAGGATTCGACCTGGATGACCCAGCTATCCGTCGGCACCCCGACGGATCGATCATGAGGCCACCCTCAGGAGGATGGGGATGTTCAGCATGCGCGGACAACGTCAACGTGCATCCCCCTTCACACGATAGGCACCCCAAACCTTGCAGGCGGAACGATAAGGAGGCTTACCACTGGGAATGCCCAAGCTGCAAGAAGGACAATGACCAGGCTCAACCGGGTCACTTACCTACGCCTGGCAAGTGCTAATTTGCCAAAACGTGGAGACTGCCGTGCAACCACGGAGAGGAGCCTCTGGCTCCCGCCGAACCGGCAGCACCACCACCTGCGGCGGCAGCAGCATCCGAGGCACCAGCCGCCCAACAAATTGCGCGGCCACGAGCTCCGAGGCCTGGCTCCGGAGCCCGGCCAACAGCAGGCGCCAGCAGCCACGACATCACAGTAGGCAGACCTGTTGTTGAACAGGCTGCGGGGCAACCTGCCTCGAGTGGATCTGGCAGCTCGGACGATCACAGACGGCTGCCACAAATAGTAGCCGGACGAGGTCGACAGCAAGGAGGGGATCCACCTCCACCACCACCTGCGGGTGACCCTGCTGCTCGTACAAGACTCCCAGACTGGTCACGGTTCGATGTACATATTCATTAGCTTACAGAACCTTCGCAGACTTGATCCAAGCGCGTGAACGCGCGAATTGCGAAAACTGCACTCACGGTGGTTCCACGCCAAAGAGCCCATGATGAGACCCATCTTGACCAAGGCTGGTCTGGACAACGCCAGGCTGAACCTGATAAATGGCGCATGTGATACATGTCGGGAGCGCAGGGCTTGGGACATGCCAGGGCGTACCGCTATACCGTCTACTGCGCGACCTGGCAAGTTCGATGAAGAAGTCGAATGCGAATTGATCGTTGCAGTCGATGTGGTGCTGGAATCGAGATACCAGATAAGAACTATGACCAGCATCTTGGATGCGCATCATCAGTGCTGGACGCAATTTGGACCCGCCAAAGTATTTTATTCCGACGGAGAGGTGCACTTCAACAACGACACCGCAAAGACAGTTTTTCAGACAGAAGGCACTGAGCTGAGGACGCGCGCGCGTGGACGACGCGCTACGGCAATTGAAGCTTGAAGCGGCGCACTACGACACCTACTTCACGACATGGAAGCTGAACTCAACAGGTGACACATACCTCTTATGGTCACACGTCTATTGCATGAAGCCTTATTTGCCGCCAGCGCGCTTACCTTTTACAATGAGGTTTCTCCATGCAACGCATTGTTTGGGCGGCAACCAGCGATGCTACCCGACTTGCCCGTTCTGGACCGTGAACAGCAGACAGAAACATCCGACCATTCTCGAGAACCAGTTTTCCGCCAGGCAAGCATGCAGGCTATTATTCCAGCCATTGCAGTAGCCAAAACCAATCGTGCACTACGGACCAAGACCACTATCACGGGTCAGCAGTACTACGGCGAAGGAGATCTGTTTGACTATCATCGCCCCACTACTACAAGGGACGACTGGGGAGGCTGGAATGGCCGTTTCCCAGTCGTACGAAACGATTTCGACAGGGGTTAATTCATTGTCAGAGTGGGGAACCGCGATGTGCAAGTACAATGCGGCGACGTACGACATCCCCTATTCATCGAAGCTTTGATCGCTCGAGAAATTGGCTCAGACAACGCTGCACTACGGACTGCGTTGCCCTTCGTAGCCAGTCTACCTGCGGGGCGACCTGCTATGGAATTTGGTTATATCCCGGCCAAAAAAGGAATGCTCAAGATGACAAGTGCGAGCCGATTCATCTCCTACAGCACAGTTAGATCTTCAATACCTCATCAGAAACTTCCTTCGCATCGGGAACGTAGCCTCCGTCAGGTTAGCTAAGAGTATTCACAAGCTACCCCCGGGGGCTTATGCTGACAGTTGTGCACTGGCGCACTACGACAGCGACGTGAATCCAGGCTTCCACGATTACGAAGCCGAAAGTACTGCCTTGAACACACTGGATCAGCACATTCGAGGATCATCCAACTCCTGAAGCCCACTAAGCCTCATGCGGGTTTCGACCAAGACGTGGCGATGTTTGAGGATGTGGCTGACGTGCCGGAACAAGACAACGACGCCAGAGAAGCTTCAGAGGCCGAACCACCGCAGGAGGACGGACGGCTTCCTGCTATGCATGAGGAATCAAAAGCGGACCTCGAGGCACATATCGTGGACGCGCGGTGCACATAACTGCACGAGGAAAGAGAGCTACTGGAGGCAACTCCAACAGACGACCTCTACACTGCACCCACACAGGTGATCACCGACAACAGCGCGCTGGTCACAGTAGCTGAAGAACAGCGGGGGCACCTACCTACGTGGGGTAACCCACGTGATATCGACACAACGGAGACATCTCATGTCCCGCTGTGCTCCACGGACGAACACGACGCTTATGGACTGGACGTCGACGAGCATGGACAATCTATAGAACGTTGCTTCACTGTAGACATGTCAAAAGTAGTCCTATCCGAAACCAGCACCATATTAAACTTCGACTGCGTGACCACTATGCGAGTGGATGCGACCGCTGCAGCAAAAGGAGATGTAGTCGCTAAGGAAGACGACCTCCTCACGAAGGCCGACATCCAGTCGAATCCAGTCAATGTATCTAAAGCCCTACACACTGAACTCAAGACATGGTTTGGCAACGAGTGTTTCAAAATGCAAGACATACCAAAGGCGTCAAACATCACGACTTCGAGGTACGCATATAAGTGGAAGTCCGTCATGAACGAGTGGCAAGATGGAACGGACCATTATTAGACTACGCCTGGTGCTTCGGGGGTTCATGGGCCTCGAAGCCTTCGACGTGGAAATCTTCAGGAACGGCGCGATGGCCAAGTAATGGGCAACTTGCGAACACGGCCGCGCGCAATAAGCAATGGATCATTGCACCCCTTGACACCAACAAGGCTTACCAAGGAGGGACTTACCTATCAGGAACTTGCTGAAGCAACCGGTGCAAAGGAAGGTACGGCGCGCTTTGCACTGCCGCCTGGATTGGCATCTGCGCTTAGACCCTTTCCAGGATTTGAGCACTACGGGAAGTCGAAGCAGTGCTTGCAGTGCCTCAAACCAGGGGCACCAGGGGCGCGCCAAGAGCCTCCTCGCTGAAGCACAGAAAGACCACGAGAGGGCTTGGTCTCAGACCCACGTCCTACGACGAGGAGTTCGAGACAAGTTCCAACCTTCTCACAGCCAAGCACGTTGATGACATCAATATGACCGGCGCTGAGGGCACCATCGACAGGTGCGTCAAGTGTGCCGAGGATACTTTTGGCAAATGTAAACTCAACAAACACACGCCTACCAATTGCGCTGTGAGCCACGCACAGGATGGGGACAGTAACGTTACACTTGATTAGGACGAATACATCAAGCAGCTCCGTCTTAGACAGCATCCTGAACTCGCTGGCGCAGACGCTGACGCCAAGGCGTCAGAGATGGTCACTGACATGTTTGTCAGCCTCAAAGGCACTTTGGCCCACGCCTTAATCACACCGGCGTGGTTCATGGTATCTGGTGTATCCCTAGCACGCGACCAAGAACCGACCATGCAAGTGCGACGACTGAACGCGATTACCAGAAAGTGCCAGGCTTGCCCTAAGAAGATCGCCAACCAATCGATGATTCCAACGGGCGAGGTCGACCTGCACAGCGACTCCGGTTACCGGTGTCTTAGGAGAGATGCCGAGGACGTGGTCAAAGGCTATGGTACTCGCGGTGCAAACCTGTTACGGCGTGGAAGCACGCCTGCAGGTAAGCCCGTCGTCCATCTTATCGACGCGCATTGTCGCCGCTTGCATGTCCGCTCGGGCTACTCAGCGGAAACACTTAGCAGCAGCTCACAATTTGGAGGACTGCTATCTCACGACCGTCACTCTGCATGAACTCCACGGACGGCCGCTGACACCCACGCAGTTGAAAGATATACTGTGGACGGGCGGCCTGAGCATTAACGTCATTTGACCATCGATGCAGAGTATGTCGCCCAGTCCTTGCCAAGCAAAGACTTGAATAAACCGACTGAGTGTACTCTTTTGGGACACGTAAGTCGGATACGACAGAGAATGGAGCGAGGTATCGCGCATAGTGTACAGTGGTGTGACAATCGCGACATGACTGCGGACGGCCACACCAAATCGAGCATCGACAGAGATATGCTTTTACAGGTAATCGGAGGAACGCAATCCTTCAAGCACGACCTCAAACGACATACTCCGTACAAGGCTGGCCAGACAAGATCGTTTGAACCGCCTGAGGAGCAATCGCCTTGAAGGCAATTTGCTTGCAAGGGCACTTGCGTGCGGGCCAACCTTCCTTGTTGAGCCCGCCTGTTGCTGCCGACCTTGTGTATATAGCGTTTTAGTGTATAGCAGGCGGCGGACTCACGTTTCGTCTCCTCCCCCCCGGCTCCAAAGGAAGCTGGGCCAAAGGCGAGAGATAGCGAGCGTTGATCCGCGGCCGTTTGTTCTCAAGCGGCCGGCCACAAACACATTGCGCTTCATTGCGAGGCACACTACTTGTCATCGAGACCGAAAACACTTTCGCTTGACATGGCCCGTCGCTCCCGCGACGATCTCCTTCTTCTGGGACTGTCGTTATTACGGTACAACAGAGTTGGATATGGGCGTCGCCTTAGGCGAAGGTTCCGGCTGGGCCTCCCAACCCTTTTTCAAACTCCCCCTACCCCGCCGGTCCCACACCTGTGATGTGTCCGCCTGCTACCCCCTCCCTCGTCTTACAACCCCTCCTCCGCCACAATTTCTTCTCGCCAGGTTCCCTTCCTTTTTCTCTCGCCTCCTCTCATCTTTGCCCCTCGTCTTCGTCTTCGTGCTCGGCCTCGTCCCCCTCGTTGACATCTCCCTCCTCCCTCGTCGTCGTCCTCTTCGAGAGTCTCCACGGGTCCCCAGAGGTTCCTCGATGCCCTGAGGTCCATGAGGTTTCTGGACGCGAACAAAATTACAAGAACGTTGAGTCCCCAGGGACGCATCCAACCCATCTGCAATATGTGGCAAGGCTATCGGGCCCAACCAAAAACGAAAAACCTTTTGAAGCTGTAAGATGTCATAGGTGAAAGCGAAACAGCGGTCTAACTTATTGCACACATCCCGGGACTTGGGTAGACCGCGCTCCCCTGGACCCACGAGGTCACGCAAGCGGCAAACATTTACACAGCTGGCACCAATCGCGACGTCGAGGTCTAGGTTGTGTTTTGGGTGGAGACCGCAAGCCGCGGGACTTTCCAGGAGCACGACGGTGGCGACAGTTGTACGGATGGCATCGCCCAGGGAGACGAGGTCTAGATTGGCCACGTTTACAAGCGCCCTCCGCTGGACCGCCTGTCAGCTCACGCAAGTGGCCACCTTACGCAGTTGGCACCTCCCACGGAGGCGACGTGTAGCCTGCATTTGATAGGACCGCCCACCGCCGGACCCCCCGCAAGCTCGCGCAGGACGCGACAGCTGAACCCCAGGGCGGCGAGGTCTGGTTCTAACTTGCTTGCGTCCGCATCCCGCCGCATTCCCCACGCTGACGAGCCTGGCGATCGTCGCGCAGTTGACATCTCCAAGGGCGGCGAGGCCTGGGTTCGATATGAGCAGAGCAGCTCTTCGCTGGACCCCGCACAAGCGCTTGCAGGCGACGACAGACTCCTTCACCTTTTCTCCTCCCCCTCATCCTCCAGTTGGTCACCCGCGGATGCGAGGGCCAGTTTGAGTGTGGGTCGGAAGGCCACCCGCTGGACGTCCCACAAACTCACGAGCGTGGCGGCAGTCGCGCAGTTGACGCCACCCAGGGCGGCGAGGCGCGTTGTCGATGTGAATAACACCACACTCCGCAAGACCCCCGCTCCCAAGCTCACGCGAGCGGTCACAGCTGACCGCAGCTGGCAGCACCCAGAGAGTCGAGGTGGAGATTGGAGGAAGCAGGCACGGGCAGCCGTGCTCTTCTCAGAGCGAGGGCCTTTCACGGGAGGGTTGACGGGGGGGGGGCATAGTGCATGCAAGACGTCCGCTGCCCAGTCGCGCCTATAGGTGGCACTCAGATTCAACCCGTCCGCGCCGGGGCGCATCGTGCAGCAGCTGGACTTCCCCAGGTCGGAAGCAGCATCGCCCCTGAGGCCCTTTCGGCGCGCGCGACGTCGTCGTTTGTCTTGGCATCGCTCGGACGTGTGCATTTTTCCTTCGGCGAGAGCCGTCAAGAAGCATCCTTGATCATTTGGCGAAAAAACCACGCACGAAACCAAAAAAACACAGGAAATGGACGTCCGAGCGATGGCCAGTTGTCGGCGTCGTAGGTGCTGTCGCCAGTTTCGTCGGTCGACCATCGTCGTGGGTCACCGCCCGTCGACCATCGTCGAAGG
Organism: Prorocentrum cordatum; assembly: GCA_963575745.1. NCBI lineage: Eukaryota > Dinophyceae > Prorocentrales > Prorocentraceae > Prorocentrum > Prorocentrum cordatum. The sequence goes on from CAUYUJ010014709.1 coordinate 53,476, forward strand.
TCGTCGGTCTTGGCGTCTTCGGCCGCTGTCGCCGCCGGTCGTCGCCCTCGCCGCACGAAGACGGGAATGGGGGGGCAGAGGGGGAGGCTGGAGGCCTGGTGGCGGCCCCTGGAGGCCCGCTGGAGGATGGAAGGGCCCAGAACTCCGGCGTCGTGATCTCTCGACGATGCGGGCCCCCTGGACCTCTGGGCCACATTCCTGGAGGCGGTTCTTTCGTCGCGGGTGTGTTTGCTGTTGACCTTGGGCCCGAGACGGGCTTCCAGAGCCCCAGAATGTTCAAAGGCCGGCCATTGTGCTGACCTTATTCTCGACGCTTCGGAAGTACCGAGGGCGACCATGACGGTCACGACGACAGCGACGATGACCACGACGACGACGACGACGACGACCATGACGACGACGACGACGACGACGACGACGACGACGACGACGACGACGACGACAGCGGCGGTGGCGGCTGCGACGGCGGCGGCGGCGGTGGTGGCGGCGGCAGCGTCGGCGAGCAGCAACCGCAAGAGAGCCGCCCCAGGAGCAGATGCGCCAGCCTGGGCAGGAGCTTGGCATCGCTCGGACGTGTGAATTTTTCCTTCGGCGAGGACCATCGAGGAGCATCCCTGATCATTTGGCGAAAAAACCACGCACGAAACCGAAAAAACAACACAGGGAATGGACGTCCGAGCGATGGCGAGGGAGCAGGAGCAGGAGCAGCAGCACCAGGAGGAGGGGAGCCCCGCGAAGACAAACATGTGCGCAAACACACAACGTGTCGCCGGCCCGCGCGTCATTCGTTGGATCGGCGCTGGAAGCCCCCTCTGGCGGTGCCTCCCGCGCCGCCCCTGGACCCCGCCCGCGCGCCAGGAAAATCCAGGTCAGGCGCCGAGCCAAGAAAGCCGCGCAGGCCTCCGAGATTCGGGGGCGGACAGAACCCCCAACAGTGACACGTCGATTAGTGAATTGTCCGTTTTCGGTTCTCGAGATGGCGCCGCGGCCGTTATTTTCCAGGCTTGCGCCCGCCAGGTTTGGGCCTCAGGTCGTTTTCACTAAACCACGTTTTACTAAAGGGGGTTCTGTCCATCCCCGAGAGATTGCATGCTCGCGCAAGTTTTGGTGTTTCGATCCCTCCAGTCGGCGGCGCAATCCGAACCCCACCTTCGCCGATCAACGACTCTGGCAACTCGATGAGCGGCGGGCGGAATTCGTCAGGCACGTGGCGGAATCCGAACCCACCCCCGCCCCCATCGATTAGGAGAGTCGATGGCTGGTGGTGGGCAGGGTTCGGATGTCACCACCTGCCCAGCTCGAGGGCACTGCGAGCATACAAAGTCCCAGAGGCGCCCGAATCCATGCGGCATGGCCCCTGCTGGGGCGTTGGGTCGGCCGGGCCTTGTCGCGCTGCCGCCGATGTCCGACGTTCGTGCTGGCGAGTTTTCGCTTATGAAGTGGGTGTGCCTTCGAGGGAAACGCGACAGGAAAAGGAGGAGGATACCTCTGGAGACTCTGGAAGGCCAGATCCTGACAAAATAACATTATCCCAGTGCGACCCTACCTAGGAGTTGGAGCATCTAGGAAAGCAACATATACATCTACACCGACAGCTACATTAACATATATGATTTGCTTTGCTGTTGCTGATGTTGCTGTGCCTTTGCGCTGCTGCTGTGCTGTGCTGTGCTGTGCTATGCTATGCTTTGCTATGCTGCGCAATGCTGCGCCATGCTGCGCTATGCTATGCTATGCTATGCTAGAGTACGCTCGGCTGCGCTGTGTGATGCTATGCTATGCTATGCTGCGCTATGCTATGATATGCTATGCTGCGCTGTGCTATGCTATGCTGCGCTGTGCTAGGCTAGGCTATGCTATGATATGTTATGATGCGTTATGCCATGATATGCTATGCTATGCTGCGCTATGCTGTGCTGTGCGATGCTATGCTGCGCTGTGCGGTGCTAAGCAATGTTATGATATGCTATGCTATGCTATGCTATGCTGAGCTATGCTATGCTATGCTTGGCTATGCTATGCTATGCTATGCTTGGCTGTGCTAATGCTGCGCTGCGCTTTGCTGCGCTGCGCTAAGCTAAGCTAATATTAGCTAAGCTATGCTAAGCTAAGCTAGGCTAGGCTAAGCAAAGTTAAGCCAAGCTAAGCTGAGCTAAGCTAAGCTAGGCTAAAGCTAAGCTAAGCTAAGCTAGGCTAGGCTAAGCTAGGCTAGGCTAGGCTAAGTTAAGCTAGGCTAAGCTAAGATGAGATCAGCAACGCCAAGCTAAGGGGACGTAACTGGGGGAACCGCGGGGCGGATGCCGGGGGAACCGCCCGTGGCGATTAGCACTGCACGGCCCTTTAAGCACACAAGGTAAGAACCCTTCTAGGCAGAGCCTAGGTAGGGAATCAGACTCCTGGATGGACGTTCGGAGCTCCCCTTTCAATCCTCGAGGGTCGAGGGTGTAGAAAACGATCCAGCAGGGTCGAGAGCAAGCTTTAGCAGCATGAGGGGGAGGATCCGTCCAGCCTCGCTCCCAGGCCCCAGGCACCGTGGCCGACGCCGCGGCCGGACCAGCCGAAGGACAAGGCGGCGGGCGCAGCTGGCGACGGCGAGCAGGATGACGAGGACCATCTCTCTCTTGTCCTCCTCCTCTTGCTCCTCTTCTTCCTCCTCCTCCTCCTCTTCAGTTTTCCTCCTCCTCCTCCTCCTCCTCCTCCTCCGTCCTCCTGCTCAATCTCATCCACTTTCCTCCTTTTCCCTCCTCATCCTCGCTCCCTCCTCCTCCTTCCCGTTCTTCCTTTTCCCTCCTCATCCTCCCTCCCTCCTCCTGCTCCTCCTCCTTCCCTCCCTCATCCTTCTCCTCCCTCCTCTTCCCGCTCCCTTGTTTTCCCTTCTCATCCACCTTCCGTCCTCTTCCTGCTCCTCCCCCTTCCCTCCCTCATGATTCACATCTCTCCTCCTGTCCCTCCCTCCTATTCCCCCTCATCATCCCTCCCTCCTCCTCCTGTTCCTCCTCCTTCCCCTCCGTCATCTTTCTCCTCCCATCTTCCTCCCCTCTCTCATCCTCCTGCTGCTCCGACTCTTGGACAGCATGCTACAATCAATTGTCGACCGACAGCACTTTGACGACCAAGCCAGCTTCCGATCCGTCCAAGGCCCGTTTGACCACCTCTTCGTCTTCTAGATATTACGAGAACTTGCAGCTGAACGTCATCAAAAAGTACATATGGGTAGCAAACGTGGATTTCAAAAGGCTGCCAACACAGTTTAACACGATAGCTTGTGGGCAGCTCTACTTTACCGGGGTGTCCCCCTGGGCACCTGGGTGTGTAGACCTTTTCCAGCCCCCTCTAATCACCGCGACCAGACCGCTATTGCGCGCACCGACGCCACGAGCAAAGTATTCGACCTCTGTCGCGGCACAAAACAGGGATACCCCTGTAGTTCATTGGGCTTCAACAGGCTGCTCCAACATGTTCTAGCATACGTGTCTCAGCACTTGGCACCGCCGATTACAGATTAGCAGAGACGGTACCACGGCATCCAATTGCGGCACATCGACGCGCCGACAACCACAGACCGCCAGCTTGCAGACACCAGATCACCGACAAACCCAGGTTTGTCCAATCTGAGGGCAACTTTTTCGGGCTGGGTCATTTCAGCCGAGCTGAGCCACAGCTTGGAATTGCACCCGACTAGAGCCCAAAGTACTACCAACCAGCTTGGGCAGTGCGACCGACTGGCCAAAGTACAGCCAAGATGCTGAAATAATGACCGCTTTGGGTTCGGAAGGGGCTCGGGGATTTGGGTCGTTTCTTAGATTTATGTCGCGGGATTTGCTTGTGGCCTAGGCCCACCGTGGCCAGAAAAGCCCCTTTGTTCCTTATTTGGCGTTCCTTCTGCTAGTACCTCGACTGTATGAGGGATGGACGCCGTTATCACCAAGAACCAGCACCATCATTTACCTCGGCCGCGCGGACCGGTCCATCAGCCTCGCGACGCCCCCGAAACAGCATGGGTCTGCTTCAGCGGCCACAGGCAAGAGTTCACCAACAAACATTACCCACAGGTCACCGACGGTCACTGTACAGAGGCACCGTCGTACCCACTATGACACACGGCGCAGGACCGTGGAATCCCGTTGAGCCCCTCAGACTTTAGATAGCAGCTATGCCGAACACAGCGACCTATGCTCAGCATGAGAAGTGGAACGCCAAGGAGGCGAACGGCTGCACCACCACCACCACCACGCCACTAAGACAGACCACGCCACTAAGACAGAAAGACACTGATGCCGGCCATCTTCTGCCTTGCTTCAGTGGCGCGGGCGCTATTCTACACACTCCTGCGAGCCGTCGCAGATCGACTTCGAGTCCCAGAGCGTACGGCATCCCCGCTCGTCAACTTTATCTCCACCCCCTGACTGCCCGTGCTCGGCTTGCAGGCCCGGCCGCACATTTGCCGCCACTTCTTGCACTTCGCCCTCGAGCACTGCTTCGTGTTCGTGTTTTTCTACATCGCGGTCTGTTCATCACCATCATCATGGCCAGCAGCGCATCATTGCGATTCTCACGCCCTTGGGTGGCGCGCAGCAGCACGACGACGCTCAGCCCGACGATGCACAGCACGACCGACTGCAGCAGCCACACGACAAGATGCAGCACGGCTTGTCATCAGCGCGTTGGGCACCAGCAGCTTCGACCTCTAAGTTCCCCTTCTGCCGTGCGGGAGCGGATAGGCCGGCACGCCGAAAATCGCGGATAGGCCGGTACACCACTTTGTCTCCCACGGCTTTGACCAGTAGCGCAGTGCGCAGCAGCACCATCGCCTCCTCGCCAACGTCATCCCCTTCGTTGGCACCAACGCCGGCGCCTACGCCGACACCTACGCCGGCGCCCGCACCAGCACCGACGCCAGCACCGACGCCAGCACCGCCGCCATCGTCCCACCTTTGAGTACCCCTTCCGCCGTGCGACGGCGGATGCGCCAGCACTCCGAAAATCGCGGATAGGCCGGTACACCAGTTTGACTCCCACGGCTTGGACCAGCAGCCCAGCGCGCAGCAGCACCAACGCCCCTACGCCAGCGCCAGCCCTTACTCCAGCGTCAACGCCGGCGCATACGCCGACACCTACGTCGGCGCCCACACCAGCACCGACGCCAGCACCGCCGCCATCGAATCACCTCGGAGTTTCCCCTGCCGCCGTGCGATAGCGGATGGGCCGGCACGCCGAAAATTGCGAATAGGCCGGTACACCATTTTGACTCCCACGGCTGAGACCAGCAGCGCCACGCGCAGCAGCACCAACGCCCCTACGCCAGCGCCAGCCCCTATATACGCCAGCATCAATGCCGACGCATACGCCGACACCAACACCGGCTCCCACACCAGTACCGAAGCCAGCACCGACGCCAGCACCGTCGCAATTGAACAACCTTTGAATACCCCCCCTCCGGGCGGTAGCGGATGGACCGGTACGCCGGAAATCGCGGGCTGGCCAGTTCAACGTCCCCAGCGGCGCGCCGTGCAGCAGCCCCACTGCAATCTGCAGCACCAGTGCACCTCGAGCTCGACGAGGGGATCCAGTTCCAGCGACGGCAGGACGACGGTGAGCAGCATGTGCTCGACGGCCAGCAACTGTTCCTAGGATGCGACGTCCACCACCAGCTCGACGAGTGCTTCCGGTCCCAACGACGCGAGGTTGCTGAGCGGCTCGAGGACTAGCACGACCTCCACGGGTTCGACGAGGGCTTCCAGCAGCGCGACTACGCTGGGCGCCACCACGAGTTCTACGAATGCCCGCCACCGCCATCACGAGCAGGGGTACGGCCACAACGACCAGCACCAGAATCATTCCACGTCCACTTCAACCTGTTCTTCTCCAGCTTCGAGAACCCCGCTGGGGACGCTTGGGGACATCCGCCAGCGCAGCGGCGGCGAGCATCGCGCAAGTTACCAAAGGCATCACCGACGATATCTACAGCACCCACGCCTACGCCGGCACCAACGTCAGCGCCTACGCCGCCGTCGACGCCAGCACCGACGACAGCACCGACGCCGGCGCCTACGCCGGCATGAATGCCAGCGTCTACAGTAGCACCAGCGCCAGCATCGACTTCAGCACCGACGCCGGCACCAACGTCAGCGCCTACGCCGCCGTCGTCGCCAGCACCGACGACAAAACCGACGCCGGCGCCTACGCTGGCATGAACGCCAGCGGCTACAGTAGCACCAGCGCCAGCATCGACTTCAGCACCGACGCCTGCGCCTACGCCGGCCCCAACGCCAGCGCCTACGCCGCCGTCGACGCCAGCGCCGACGACAGTACCAACGCCGGCGCCTCCGCCGGCATGAATGCCAGCGTCTACAGTAGCACCAGCGGCAACATCGACGCCAGCGCCAACGCCTGCGCCTGCGCCGGCACCAACGTCAGCGCCTACGCCGCCGTCGACGCCAGCACCGACGATGGCACCAACGCCGGCGCCTCAGCCGGCATGAATGCCAGCGCCTACACCAGCACTAGCGCCAGCATCGACGCTGGCACCAAAGCCCGCGCTTACGCTGGCACCAGCGCCAGCGTCTGCGCCAGCACCCACGCCTGCGACTGCGCCAGCACCAACGCCATCGCCTACTCCAGTACCGACACCAGCGTCGACGCCAGCACCGACGCATGCACCTCCGCCTGCACCAGCACCAGCGCCTCCACCATCACGTCCAGTTGGGCGTCCAGTCCTTTACGTCCAGACCGTTACGTCCACCGCCTACAGCAGCCCCGACGCCAGCAGCGCCAGCACCGACGCCAGAGCTATCGTCGGCGCCTAATCCAGCGCCGACGCCAATACCGACGCCAGCATCAAGGCCTGTGCCTCGGCCAGCAGCAACGCCAGCGCCTACACCAGCGCCAACGCCAGAATGGACGCCAGCGCGAATGCCGCGCCCGCGCCGACCTCCGTTGCCAGCACCGACGCCAATGCTGGCGCCTCAGCCAGCGCCGACACCAGCACCGACGCCAGCAGCAACGTCTGCCCCTACCCCGGCACCGACGCCAGTGCCTACACCGACGCCGACGCCAGTACGGACGTGAGCTCCAACGCCGGCACCTCCAGCGTCGACGCCAGCATCAACGCCTGCAGGCACCAACGCCGGCGCCTGCACGTGCACCGACGCCATCACAAACGCCAGCACCTACGCCAGCGTCGACACAGGCACCGACGCCAGCATCCACGCCTGCGCCTCCGCTGGCACCAGCGCCAGCGTCTACACAAGCGCCGAGGCCAGCACCGTCGCCAGCACCAACGCCAGCGCCTAGGCCAGCACTATCGCCAGTGCCGTCACCAACCCCGGCCAGCACCGACGCCAGAACTATCGCCGGTTTCTGGCCATGGCCGACGCCAGCATTATCGCTTGAGCCTGCGCTAATACCATCGCCAGCGCCTACATCAGCGCCGACGCCGACACGAACGCCAGCACCGACACTGGCGCCCACGCCAGCACGAATGCCATCGCCAATACCAGCGCAGACGCAGGCGCCGACGCCGACACCCGACACCAATGTCAGCGCCTGCGCCAACACCGACGCCAGCACGGACGCGAGCACAAACGCAGGCGCCTCCTCCAGCGCCGCTGCCAGCGCCGACGCCAGCACCGACGCCTGCGCCAGCTGGCACCAGCGCCTGCATCAGCACAGACGCCAGCACCAACGACAGCGCCTACACCAGCACCTGCGCGTGCGCCCACGCCAGCACTGACGCCGGAATCAACGCTTGCGCCTTCGCTGGCACCTTCGCCGCCACCACCCACATGGGCTACAACATGTTACCCCCGATCAGACTCGCCACGACCTTTGCTATGACGCTCGCCGCACTGGGGGCCTCGTGACGTCACGGAATACCCGCCTGGACGTGTCGCGGTTTCCGCCCTCGCCTTGTCGCAAGGCTCGCCGGCTTACGTCGAAGCGCACGCCTTGAGCAACACGACGGGCGCCACGAGCAGCACAGCCCCGTGGGCAGCGCGGCTGCGTCATGCAGAACGGCGTCAGCAGCAACTTTGGCACCCAGTCGGGGTACGACGACGGAACACTGGGACTCCGACCAACGGGACCGAACAGATGGGCCCCACTGCAGGCCAGCCCTGCACCCGCCAGTGCAGCCACCAGCGCAGCCCAGAATGCGACGACCTCCACGAGCTCGACGAGTGGCTCCGGTACCAGCGGCATGAGCACGACGATCAGCAGTTCCAGGACTAGCACAACCACCACGAGTTCGACGAGTGCGAACGCGAGATCGACGAGTGGCTCTGGCACCAGCGCCAGCACGACGACACTGAGCGTCACGAGCATGACGGCTAGCATCTACCCGGCGCCCTGCCCGGTGCCCTACCCGACGCCCTTCCCGACGCCCCACCCGTCGCCCTACCCGACGCCCTACCCGACGTTTTTGGGGGTTGCCAGCCCATCTTCCTGAATCGGCCGTCCACGACGGCCAGCAACTCCAGGATAGGGATCCGACGGCCATCACCTGGATCCCACTGTGTGGCGGCATCCTTGTTTCGGAGTCTTGGCTCGCTGGCTTTGCATGTCGTTCAGACCGTTACGAGTGGCCAGCACTGTGTGGCGGTATCCTTGCTTCTGGCCAGACTGACGCACCCATCCCGTCGCAGTGCCCCGACATCCAGTAGAGGACGAGTGCATGCACACCGTGACGGGTACCAGCATCATTGCAGCCGCACAGTCAGACAGCCATCGCCGCCTCAGCAGCAGGAGGATTTGAACGCCAGCGCCTACACCAGCACCACCGCCAGCATCGACGCCAGCGCCAACGCCCGCGCCTACGCCAGCACCAACGCCAGAGCCTACGCCACCGTCGGCGCCAGCACCGACGACAGCACGAACGCTGGCGCCTACGCCGGCATGAACGCCAGCGCCTACACCGGCCATCACCAGCGCCAGCATCGACGCCTGCACCAGCGCCCGCGCCTACGCTGGCACCAGCGCCAGTGCCTACGCCGGCATCCACGCGTGCGCCTCCGCCGGCATCAACGCCATCACCTACACCGGTGCCGACACCAGCATCGCCGGCATGAGCGCCAGCGCCTACACCAGCACCAACGCCAGCATCGACGCCAGCGCCAACGCCCGCGCCTACGCCGGCACCAACGCCAAAGCCTACGCCACCGTCGACGCCAGCACCGATCGACTACAGCACCAACGCCAGCGCCTACGCCGGCATGAACGCCAGCGCCTACACCAGCACCAGCGCCAGCATCGACGCCGGCACCAGCGCCCGCGCCTACGCCGGCACCAGCGCCAGTGCCCACGCCGGCATCCACGCGTGCGCCTCCGCCGGCACCAACGCCATCACCTACACCGGCGCCGACACCAGCATCGCCGGCATGAGCGCCAGCGCCACCAGTGCAGCGCCAGCATCGACGCCAGCGCCAACGCCTGCGCCTACGCCCGCGCCTACGCCGGCACCAACGCCAAAGCCTACGCCACCGTCAACGCCAGCGCCAACGCCGAGGCCTCCGCCGGCATGAACGCCAGCACCTACACCAGCACCAGCGCCAGCATTGACGCCTGCACCAGCTCCCGCGCCTACGCCGGCACCAGCGCCAGTGCCTACGCCAGCATCCACGCATGCACCTCCGCCGGCACCAACGCCATCACATACACCAGTGCCGACACCAGCATCGCCGGCATGAGCGCCAGCGCCTACACCAGCACCAGCGCCAGCATCGACGCCAGCGCCAACGCCTGCGCCTACGTCGGCACCAACGCCAGAGCCTACGCCACCGTCGACGCCAGCACCGACGACAGCACCAACGCCGGCGCCTACGCCGGCATGAACGCCAGCGCCTACACCAGCACCAGCGCCAGCATCGACGCCGGCACCGGCGCCCGCGCCAACGCCGGCACCAGCGCCAGTGCCTACGCCGGCATCCACGCGTGCGCCTCTGCCGGCACCAACGCCATCACCTACACCAGTGCCGACACCAGCACTGCCGGCATGAGCGCCGGCGCCTACTCCAGCACCAGCGCCAGCATCGACGCCAGCTTCTTTTTGTTCCCTCATCATCCTCCTCTCTGTGCTGTTGCTTATCCATCCGTGTGCAGTTTAGGTAGCGCCTCCCTACCGCTCCCCCCCAGACGCGTCGGTAGAGCGGGCGGGGCCATCCGGCTGAGATCTCTCTACGTCGGTTGATCTTGGAGCTTGAAAGTTGCAAGAGCTTGACGGGCGAAAGGCAAGTGGTTTTTGATTTTGAAAGTTTGCAACAGCTTCAAGGATAGAGGGCGGGCAGTTTTCAACATGTAAATCTCGTTTAAGCGCCGCGCACATTCGTCTCAAAGGCTCGCAACAGCTTCAAGGGTGGAGGGCAGGTGGTTTTCACAATGTGGCTCTCGCCTGAGCGCCGCGAGCACTCGTCTTGAAGATTCGCAACAGCGTCAAGGGTGGAGGGCAGGTGCGTTTCAAAATGTGGCTCTCGCCAGAGCGCCGTGCGCATTTATTTTCTGAAAGTTTGCAGCCGTATCAAGGGGAGATGACGGTAGGCGCGGGCTCAAGCCAGGCGCCCAGCGCGCGGCCCGCGGCCCAGCGGCGGCGGGCGCGCGCGTCGGCACCACGCCAGCGAGGGAGCGATCACCCTCGCCCGCGTGGCACAGGAGGCAGCGGCGGCGGCGAGCATCAGCCCGCCATCTCCTTGCGCTTGAACAAGCGCGAGGAGTCCTGGAGGGCCACCACGGGAGCATGGCGAAGAAGTCGTGGGGCTGGGACCGCCAGAACGCCTGGGACAACAGCCAGAAGCAATGGAACGACAGCCACGACTACACTAGCTGTGCTACGTGGGGGTGCAAGGGCTGGGTGCACGACGCCATCTGGAGGCCAGGCCTCCAGTGCAGACAGTGCAAGGCCACCTTCCGCAAGCCGCAGAGCATCAAGAAGGCAGAGTATGCATCGAGTGCTTCCCAGGACGGCAAGGGCCAGGCGAAAGCTCACCAGCGAGGCGGACAGGACGCCGAGAAGAAGGAGCTCTCAAAGGCCCTGGTCCTGATCGCGGAGAAGATCGGCACCATGAAGCTCGATGGCGGAGGACAGCTCGAGACGCAGATGAAGGGACTGGCCCAGCAGATAGCGACCGAGCCGCCACCCAAGCAGAAGTCCAGGCCCGAGAGGCTGGCGGAGGCGGCGGAGGCGCTACGGATCGCCAGCAAACGCTTCACCGCGGTGGCGGCCGAGGTCAAGAAGCAAAGGGCATGGCTTCGCGAGCTCGAGGACAAGATGAGCGACATGGCCGCCAGCGTCGTCGAGAAGGAAGCCACTCTGGAGGCCGTCCACGCGGAGGGCAAAGAGGCCAAGCCGCAGAGCTTCATGCAGCAGCTGATCAGCCAGACCCCAGAGGAGATGGCGCTAGAGGGCCTCGTCGACCTGGAGAAGGAGATGGAGCTGGAGGACGCAGAGGTGGACGAGGCGGCACGCCAGGAGGTCGCCGAGGCCAAGAAAAAGGTGCTCGCCGACTTGAAGGAGGGCGCCAAGTCATACGCACACCAGCTGCAGGAGCACATCAGGAAGGCCAAGGAGGTGGCAGCACGCAACAAGGAGACCATCGAGCAGGACGCGAAGAAGAGGAAGGTCGAAGCGCGGCGGCAGGACGAGGCGGCTTCAATGGGGGCAGCAGCGAGTTCTCCAGCCACGGCGCCAGCAGCACCCAATGAGGCAGCAGAGATGGCGGTAGAAGAAGACGAAGATGCTGACCTGGAGGAAGAGGTGCTCGCCAAGGCCAGGACCAAGCTCGCTGAAGCCAGCGGGCCTGCCGCTCGGTCAGAGTGACTAGCGCGACCTGGCGCCCGCCCAACCAAGACCGACAAGGGCGTCAGGCAAATCTTCGTCGGCAACATCACGACGTGGGGCCCTACTGTGGAGTCGTGGCTTCGGGGCCAGCACCTGAGGATCGACGGCAACAAGCACAGTGGGCAGGGGTTCGACACGTGCCTGATCCAGGAGACTCATCTCCGCCACCACCAGTTGGAGGAGAAGGAGGCACTCCTGAACAAGTGGGGTCTGAAGGCGTGCTTTGCGGCATCCCAACCCTCCACCAAGTCCGAGGGGGGCTCGAGAGGAGGCGTTATGATCGCCACGAGGTCGCACTTCAAGAGCTCGTTCTTTCGGGAGTTTGCGGCGCACGGCAGTGTTTCGGGGGCCACTGCTGGAAACCGTGGAATACAAGAACAAGCTGCAGGAGAAGATCTGGGTCTACTTCAGATGGAGGACTGGACCGCGATGACGTGGCACCTCAAGGGCTACAGCCTCGTGGTCATTTCCCTGTATCTGAGGTGCGACCACCCGCTGAAGGAGGGCGCCAATGCGAGGCGATTGGCGGAAGTGGCGAGGTTCACCAAGGCGCTGCGCACGCCATGGATTATCGCAGGGGACTTCAACGTCAGCCCGACCAGGTTCGCGGCGGAGGGCTTCTGCGACTACCTGGGCGACGCGCGCATCTACACCATGCCAGGCAACACGCCGACCTGCTACAAGGCCGACGCGGAGCCATCTCTCATCGACTTTGTGCTAGCTAGCCCCGAGGCGTGCAAGCACATCATCCAGCTCGAGGCGGTGGCAGAGGTCAGCTGGAAGCCACATATCGGCCAGAGGCTAACCCTCAAGGCACAACTCGAGCTCAACATCACCAGGGTGCTGAAGATGCCACAGGCGTTCTGCCACCCGAAGCGAGACATGCGGAAGAAGCCCAACCCAGAGAGCAAGGCGCAGAGGAGGAAACGACAACTTCAACAGGAGCGAGCAGACCGACCAGCACACGAGCCTCAACGAGGACACGAACGACCTCCAGTTGAAGCCTCATGCACGAGATGGGGAGCGAGCATGCCTATCGGATGGACGTCATTCCCGTTTCAACCAGATGGAGATCTCCCTGACCGTCTTCTCGAGGAATGGGGCGCAACACGTACGGAGAAGCCCGTGACATGGGCTAATGGGACCTGTGACATAGGTCACCAGACAGAGAAACGCAATAAGGCCTGTAACAGAGGCCAGGACACAGAGGAGCTACCAGAGCCAGAAGCCCTAGAGCAGAGGCCTGTGACAGAGGCCAGCAGATGCGGAAGCGCAACACGAGCCAGAACAGACATGGACAACCCCGAGGCGGACCTCATCGAGGAAGACCCCGAGGAGTGGTACATCACACATGAGGAACTCCTACCACCAGAACTCGAAGGGCTCTTATCAGGGGACCAAGCGGTAGACAGCCCACCGAGGCTCCACACCGCAAGGGCCCCTCCAGCAGCCTCAGGAACGGGTGAAGGCTCTGATCCTGGGACTGAGGCGGCTGGCCAGGCGCAAGGTAGCAGCCAGTGGGAGGACGTCGACGCAGGCGACAGTGACTTGGAGGAGGCGGTCACAGTCAACACGAAGCAGACGAGGGAGCTTGACACCATCGCGATGCACAGCGTGTGGGACAAGTACTACGAGATGCGGCACGACTCTGATAAGGCGGCCGCGCCGGCGTACATCAGCCGCTCGGCTGCGTTCCAGGCGACAGAGAAGCAGGCGAACTCGTTAGGGAAGCAGTACCACCACCTCGTCACCACCATGGAGTGCTTCTACTGCGACGTGTACGACATCGACGCGAAGGACCAGAGGAGGTACAAAGGAAGAGGCGAAGGATTCGAGTTCGAGGAGAAGGCAATCAGAGAGTCAGGAGCAAGGCGGGTCACCTACACCAACAGGAGAACGAACTGGTGGAGCAGGATGGCAACGGCATTTGACACGCACGCGAAGCTTAGACACAGGCAAAAGGGAGAGGACCAGCTCAACCAGCTTGAGGAGTGCTGCAGGAGGCTAGGCCAGGAGGGAGTCCCATCAGCGGGACGACAGGCCTCCAAGACGGCCAGGCTACACCGCAAAGTCTGGAGCCAACGCATCAGGCAGATCAACAAGGTGGAGACCAGCGTGCTGGACGGGATGGTGCAGCAGGCCAAGCTGGAAGCGCGCATAGCGTTGAAGGAGGACTTGCGAAGAGGAGCGAAGGAGTACGCGCTGTGGTTGGCCAACATGGAAGCCAACGCCCCTGGCGCGCTACACAAGATCACCAAGCCCAAGCGCAGGCATGAGGACGAGTACATCAAGGCTGGGAGGAAGGCCACGAACCCCAAGGAGAGTGTCGACCTGAAGGCGGAGGACTTCGAGGAAATGTGGAACCACGAGAAGTCGCACGAAGATGCAGTGGAGGTGATCAACATGCTCAGGAACAAGGCAAAGGAGGAGCCCACCCCGAGATGGACCTTGGAAGAGTTCGACGAGGCCATCCGCGGTATCCCCAACAAGGGCAAGGGCACAGACATGATGAACATGGACGACGTCAAGCGGCTACCAGAACGAGGTAGACAAGCATTCATAGACATGTACAACAGGTGCGAGGAGGAGGTAGCGTGGCCATGGCAGACTTTGCAGGCGATGGTCATGTTGCAGCCGAAGGACGCGGAAAGGTTAGACGAGACGGCGCTCACAGGAGGAGGAGACCGAGCGCTGGCACTACTTACATGGTTCGCGAGGACGTGGGAGTTGCTCAACAGGAACCAGATCCGAAGATGGGCCAAGGAGGTGGAGGAGGACTTCGACGCGGCCGTGACAGGCAACTCCTGCCTGCGAGAAGCCATGGCGCGGGCATTGGGCGACGAGACCTCGCAGGAGCTAGGCGCGCACTCAGCCAACGCCTTGGTGGACGTGAAGAGGTTCTACGACTCCCTGGTCTTTGAGAAGGTGGCGAAAAGGGCGCTGGAGTACGGCTTCCCCCCGAGGGTCCTGGCCATGGCGATGCTACTCCACCTCGCCCCGAGAATGCTAAAGGAGGGCAATGCGTGCAGCCTGCCCATCTACGCGAAGCGCAGCCTCTTGGCAGGTTCCAGACACAGCAACAACTTAGCGAGAACTCTCATCTACCACGTGGTGAAGTCCATGACCAGCCTCGTTCCAATGGTGCAGCCTAGAACTTGGTTCGACGACGTCGGTTTGCGGGCGGTAGGAAGCGGCACCAAGGTGGAGGACTGCATCGCCAAGGCGACCTACGAGCTGGCGAAGGCGCTGAACACGGAAGGGCTCTCCATGGCGGACAAATCGGTCCTGTTCAGCACGGACTTCGACATGACAAAGAGGGCAACCCAGAGACTGAAGAAGTTGGGAATGACTATCAGAGGAGCCACAGAGGGGCGAGACCTAGGACTCGATCGAGCAGGTAAGACATGCACGAGGAGAGCGACTCACAGCGCAAGGCGGCGCAAAGGTTTTAAAAGGTTCGCGGCCATCACGAAGAAGCTCAAGACGGCACGTACCCGAAGACAGGTCATCGAGCAAGGACCCATGGCACAGGTCGGGTACGGCACGAAGGCTTACGGAGCTAGCCCAACAGAGCTCACAGCCATCAGGAGGAGGTACGCGAAAGGACTAAGGAAAGCCTGGCCAGGAAGATGCCTCACCACGCTGCTGGACCTCGAAGGCGCAGACCCTGGCATCACCATACCCAGGAACCAGATCCAGGCGTGGTTCGACCTCTGGGCCAGCCGCCCAGACCTGCGAGCTGGAGCACGACGAGCATGGCCGAAGATACGAGCGCGACTCCTAGAAGCTCCGAAAGCTACGCGATGGCAACAGCGGAGGGGCATTATAGGCGCGCTGATCCTGCAGCTTTGGGAGATCAACTGGGACGCGAAGACAGCGGACTTCTGGGAAGACGCCGCAGGAGGAGGATGGCAGTTACAACTTGACGAAGGAGATGACGACCCCACGGTGATCCTCGACGCCATCACCAGTGACCTCAAGAAAGCAAGGTGGAGGCAAGCCAGCCTTCACCACAACGGCGAAGGGCTACAGCACGGAGTTGATACCTATGACATGAAGATGCAGCTCAGGCGCCTCAGGAAGTACGGGAAGCACCAGATGTTCGGGGCCATCCTCACGGCAGCATGCGCAGGGACGTGGTCACCACAGAGGAGGAAGGACACGTTCGGGGGCGACACTTGCAACATGTGCGAGTGCGGCGAGGTAGCGGACGACTTCCACATCATCTGGGGCGGGTGCCAATGCAGGAGCGACCACAACATCTACACGAAGACGGAGAACCTGGTGCACCGAGCCAAGCAAGGGAAGACCGAGTGGGCAGCGTTTTGGCTTCGAGGACTCACGCCGAAGGATTGGACGCCCCCACCAGAGTGCGAGACGGAGTACGAGGCAACGCGCACGGGCTCGGCGGCCAACATCACCAGCGATAGTGACGGCAACAAGCTGTACCTGACGGAAGGCCACATTGTCTGCGGTGATGGAAGCGGAGGAAAACGTGGTGACGATGCAAGATACAGAAGGTGCGGATGGAGCTGGGTCGTGTTGAACAACCAGAGCGGCAACTGGCAGGAGGAGGCTACAGTGTACGGCCCGCTCCCTGGGCCGAGACAGAGCAACAACAGGGCGGATATCACGGCGTTCCTGGACTGCCTGCAATCAACGGGCGGCGAGCTCACCTTCTACACGGACTCGGAGATCCTATGCAAGGGCTGGTACGGCAAAAGGTTTCTACAGCGAGGGTACAAGAAGGCGCACGGGGACCTGTGGAAGAAGATCAGACAGCGACTCGAGGCCCGAGGGGGCGAAGAACTTATCAGGGTGAGGCACATCGAGAGCCACGTGACGATCGGGCAAGCGCGTGAACGAAGAGTGCCTGAGGAGGCATGGAGAGGCAATCTCAGAGCCGACGAGTTGGCAGAGACAGCGGCGGCATCACACGCTATCCCAGAAGCGCAAATGGGCTGCTACGACGGGGCCAGGGCTACATCGCACTTAGTCCGCACGCGAATCGGCCAGGCGTACATGGAGCAGTTCTCTCGGGTGAAGCCGATGACGTGGGAAGAAAAGGCGGAATCAAAAGCCAAAAGGAAGAAGGAGGAAGACGTGAAGGAGAACTACCAGCACCTCTTCGAGCACACGCCCCATCTACTACGACCTGATGGACGCATGTGGAGATGCGAGCGCTGCAAGGAGTCCATTGGCCGCAAACAGCGTTCACAGGCAGCGAGATGGTGGCTCCAGAAGTGCAAAGGCGAAGCTCGAGAACAGGACGAACGGCACGAAGGAGCTCATCGCAACGTGGTCCTCAAAGGGAAGGCATCCCACCACACGCACGCCATCTGCTGGTCAAGGCACAAGGAGCGCTACTTCTGCTGGATATGCGGAGCCACAGCGGAGAAGCACCTGAGCCACAAGATGCTGAAGGAATGCGAAGGATGGCCAGCGGGACAAGCATCACGGTACGCACTCAAGTCGCTGAGACGCAAGAAGGAGTGGACACCAGGAACAGGTGCGAGATGGAATCGAGACACAAAGGTCAAGTTCACGAAGTCCGAGGTCAGAAGAAAGACACCAGGCACTACTACGAACATCCGCATGCAGGAGGCGATACACCAGGTCAAGCACACGGACACCACCGACGACGGGGAGCTCGTCTCTCATTCTTGCAAGAGAGTTGTGCCATGAATGCAGTTGTCGAACGGATCTTGATCGACTGCTGCAAGGAGGCACCAGACCGACGGCCACGGTTGCCCCGTGGACTGCGTGAAGGACGGCGGCGACATCCGCGCGCCGTCCATCTGAGCGGGAGGCTGACGCCTGCCGCTCCCGACAGTCGTTGACTGATAATAAATTCGGGAAAAAAAAGGGGAGATGACGGTTTCTGTTCAAACTGTTGTTCTCGCCTTAGCGCCGCCAATACAAAGAGAAGGATCCGCATGGTTGAAGTCTTGGGAGTGGTATTCTGGCACGGTTTAGGATCGCCACGACGCAGCATTCACGTTGATTCGCGGCGTTGGGGTCCCAGGAATACTGTTTCGTAGCGGTTGAAAATTATCAGGACGCAACAGTCACGTTTGTTCGCAGTTTTGAAGTCCCAGGTCTGGTGTTTTGGTTGCGCAATGGATCTAGATGAATGCCGGGACCTACGGAGGGATAATTTAGAGGGAGGGTGTATTGCAGCATCGTTGACGCGTCTTGGGCTCGCAATGGTCTTTTGCCCTTCGTCTCGTGTTCCTTTTCCTTGTCCTCTTGCTCCTCGTGTTCCTCCTTGTCATTACCCTCGTCCTTTCTCTTGTTTCCTCAGCCTCATCCATCCTCCCACCTCTTATCCCTCCTCCTACACCCCTTGTCCTCATAGACAAGTATTCCTGTCTCCCTCCCCACCGCACCCTCCTACGTGTCGGTCGGGCGTGCTGGGCGTTTCGCCGCAGACCTTCCCACCACTTCTGATTCTGAAGCTTGAAGCTTGCAACCGCTGCACGGAAGGAGGGCGAGTGGCTTTCAATGTGTGGTTCGCACGCTCGCGCCGTGCACGTTCGTTTTCGAAGGCCCGCAACAATTTCAAGGGCGGAGGGCAGGTGTTTTTCTACATGTGGATATCGTTTTCGAGTGCCGCGTACTCTCGTGTTGTCAGTTTGCCACAGTTTCCCAAGAATAGACGGCGGCTTTTTTTCAAAATGTGGCGCCTGTAACACAGAAAAGGATCCGATTGCTTCTCACGCTGATTCGCGGTGTTGAAATCTCGGGCAAGTTTTTCGGGAACGGTTTCAGACGATTTGGGAGCAACAGTCACGCTGGCGGCGGCGGCGCGGCCGGTGTGCCGAGCGGGGGCTTACACCTCCGATTGAGTCAGTCTCAGTCTCAGCCGCCCCCTCCTCCTCCTCCTCCTCCTCCTGCTCCTCCTCCTGCTCCTCCTCCTCCTCCTCCTGCTCCTCCTCCTCCTCCTCCCTCGTGCCTCCTCCTCCTCCCACCTCGCCCTCGTGCCTCCTCCTCCTCCTCTTCCTCCTCCTCCTCCCTCCTCCTCCTCTCCTCCTCCTCCCTCCCTCCTCCTCCTCCCCTCCTCCTCCCTCCTCCTCCCCCTCCTCCTCCTGCCCCTCCCCGCGGCGGCACGACAGGACGAGGACGACCAGCCCGGACCGGTCCGGAGCCCGGCCGCCGCCGCCGCCGCGCGCGCGCGCTCCGCCGCGCGGCCAGGGGGGGGCGACCTTTTGCGGAGGCAGGCGGAGGCACGGGCGAGGTACGCGGGAGGTTTTCGGAGGAGGAGGAGGAGGAGGAGGAGGAGGAGGAGGAGGAGGAGGAGGAGGAGGAGGAGGAGGAGAGAGGAGGAGGGAGGGAGGAGGAGGGAGGAGGAGAGGAGGAGGAGGAGGAGGAGGAGGAGGAGGAGGAGGAGGAGGAGGAGGAGGAGGAGGAGGGAGGAGGAGGAGGAGGAGGAGGAGGGAGGAGGGAGGAGGAGGAGGAGGGAGGAGGAGGGGGAGGAGGAGGAGCAGGAGGAGCAGGAGGAGCAGCACATCCGAGGCGAAGGAGGAGGAGGTGGTTGACGACCAGGAGAGAAGAGTCCGACCCCTTCTCGCTCTACCCTCTCAAAGAGCGACGGCAGGCGGCCGCGCACAAACACGAGGGAGGCCCCGCCTTTGCCCCTCTGATGCTGCTGCTGCCTTCTACTGCGCCACGCTGTTGGCGGGCTGCCCGCTGGAGGTACTCGATGGACTCCGACGGGCATCGAACGAGGCCCTTCCCTTTCTCGGTCCGTGGATGTTGCCCCTTCAGCATCCGACTCCAGTGGTGCTGCTGGACATTCGACGAAGCTTCCATGGCCATTCCCAGCCAAGCAACGCAAGTCTCTCGAAGCGAAGGCCTCCTCATCGACCAAGAAAGGAAGCATCAAGTGGCTGCGCCCCCTATGCTCTTGAACTAAGCATGGCAATGGACTGTTGTGACCTGGGCAGGCGAGCTTGCTCTTGCGAGCCTTTGTGCCGTCCTTGCACGCCCACGCCAGGCACCCGGCACACACACACACACATACACACACACACACCCATGTAGTCTACCTCCCAAACCAGACGCGGGCGAGAAACATCTGTCCATCTCCCTCCCGGGGTGGGGAATGACGACGACCACGAAGCCCCGACGGAGGATCAGGAGGAGGACGAGGCTTCGGAGGTGGGCCGGTTGCCGAGAGAATGGCGGCCTCCCCCTCGACAGACTGCGCCACGATGGCTCGAGCAGCCTGCGCACCTCTCTGCATCTCAGTCCTGGGCGAAGGCCAGCCAGTACCGAATGAGCAAGCCTCCCAGGGCCGAAAGCCGCATGCTTCACGTTGCCACTCTAGGCATTACTTTCAGTCATGTGGCCAGCCAGTGCCGTCTGAGCGAGCCATTCCACACATGAGGGAGCCGCTTGCTCCACATTGCCACACGAGGCCAGCAAGACTGACATGGCCAGCCTTGCCATGAGGAGGGCGGGATGCGAGGACATGGGGGTTACTTTCGGAGGAATGGAAGACGTTCGACACCCCACCTTGGGTCTCTGTGCGGCCCCCCCCCCATACTCAGGGACCCCGCACCACCCAAGGACACAAGACGCACGCATTTCTCTTGCCTGTTGCCTGCCAGTTCCAATACAGAGAATTCAGCACCGCCACAACAGGCTAGCCAGTACAGCCTGCGCCAGCCTGGTACTACATGTTTCGCGCTTCTCTTTGCCAGTGCGGGCCACCCGGTCTGCTGTCTCTTTTGCAATTGCATCGCCTACTAAGGGTTGGGAGCGGGTTCTTCGGCTGTGGGGTGGGAGACGGGATGGAGGTCGTACGGCAACCCGCCTTGGGTATCTGCGGACAGGCCCTTCCTACCGTGGGACTCTGCACCACCCAGGCAGTCACATGACACGGGCTCTTCTCTTGTCCACGACCCGCTAGTTTCAAGCACGACAGAGCTTTGCACCGCGACAAGAGGCTGGTCAGTGCTGCCTGCGCCAGCCTGCGACCCAAAAGCAACGCTCGGACGCGCAGCTGCTGAGCCTGACGGATGCTGTCAGATGTCGCGTTGGCACGTCAGCCGGTCACGAGCCCCCGGGGCCAGGCCCACCGCGGTTTACCGACGTCAGCACAATCCTACAGAACAGGCAGGCCGTCAATTTCCCAACTGAATGTCGACGCCTGCTCTGTTGTTTCAATGTGCCATGCGGCACGCAGATTCCTTATCTGTCCGCTTTGATCAATTACGGTGGAACTTGGGTAGAGATTCGTGAGGAGGAGGAGGAGGAGGAGGTTACTTGACATTAAGATTCAGGTGCACAGCTGCCTAGCATCTCCCTGAGTTTCTGGCACATGGGAGCCGATGTTGAACCCTTCGCAGGTCAGGGTCGTTTCCGTCTTGCTGACGTCACATGCACAGCTTCATATGTGATCCCACATTCGTTCGACTCGAGATGTTCCCTCTCTCTACTTCTCCGCCTGGCTGGCGTATACTCTGTGCCTTTGTGGGTCAGCGGTTGTTTTCTTCACCTCTTGTGCCTGTCTGTTGTCTACGACGCCCGCCACGCGTAACCAAGCCGGCATCCTTGACTGTTCTGTTCGCACCACTTTGGCGAAGCGTAATTGGAAGGACGTAACAGTTTATACGCTTCTGTTTGGCACGCATCAAAAAATGGCAGTCGGACGTACATGGGAGGGGTGCGAGAGGTTTCGAGCAGTTGCTGCAGCAGATTTGGGGAGAGGGGAGAAGGAGGGGGAGGAGGAGGAGGAGGAGGGAGGAGGAGGAGGAGGAGGAGGAGGAGGAGGGAGGAGGAGGAGGAGGAGAAGAGGAGGAGGAGGGGGAGGAGGAGGCGGAGGAAGAGCAGAAGGAGGAGGACGAGAGGGACATGGTACCGACGCTGCTGATCGTCCTGGAAAGCTTTCGTCTCCACGGGTGGACTCTCGTCGAAGTTCAATTCAGAATGCACCTCCTCCTCCTCCTCTTCCTCCTCCTCCTCCTCCTCCTCCTCCTGCTCCTCCTCCTCCTCCTCCTCCTCCTCCTCCTCCTCCTGGGAGAGGTCTGGGGTTGTTTTGTTGTTCCCCCCACAGGAGGAGGGCCAAAATGAGATCTGGTCCAGGCCTTCAACTGGGATCCGAGCGAATGGGGCCGATGGATCGCCGACGCATCGCCGATGCATCGCCGACGCGGACCGACTCAGAGCCCGATTTCTACACGCCAGCGTAAGAGGAGGAGGTGGCGGAGAAGGAGAAGGAGAAGGAGAAGGAGGAGAAGGGAGGAGGGAGGAGAAGGCAGGAGGAGGAGCAGGAGGAAGGAAGAGGAGGAGGAGGAGGAGGAGGAGGAGGAGGAGGAAGAGGACAGAGAAGGAGGGAGGAGGAGGAGGAGGAAGAGGAGGGGAGGCACAGGGCGGAGGAGGAGGAGGAAGAGCAGCAGGAGGCGGAGGGGGGAAGGAGGAGGAGGAGGATCAGGAGGAGGAGGGAGGAGGGAGGATGTGGAGGAGGAGAAGTGGGAACCTATGTTTTTAAGTGTGTTTGTGTCTTGGGGGAGGGGCCACCGAGGCACATGTTGGTTCTCTGTTCGATTGTGGTTTCCATTGCCGTCGTCTCCTTGTATGGATTCGCCTCGGAAGCCTCCAGCCACGCGCAGAGGGGGGTTAGGGGGAGGGGGGAAGGCTTCTTGGAAGCACCATTGCGTCTTGGAAGGCGCGGGTCAAGTCTATAGGTCTATGGCCCATGCCTTCTAAGAAGCAGGTTCCTTCTAAGAAGCCTCCCCCCCTCCACCTACCCCCTGGTGCGCGCCGCCAAATCACTGTCAGGACGCACCCCCAGAGGGGTCCAGAGGCCGACTTCGGAGGTGTTCGGAAGTTATTGGAGGCAGTCGGAGGGTATCACTTTCTGGTCGGGGGTGTTTGGGAGGTCGGGGGCTCCCTGGACGCTTTTGGACGCTGTCGGGCACCCCCCACACGCGCGGTCGAACACAGCCCTGTGTGTTCCTATCCTATGCCGTCCTGGCGGATTATACGCTTTTCCTCCTCTTACCAGTTTGAAGCATGTCCCTATCCTTATGTGTGGCAGCACCTTACCTCGGTGCCGAGCTTAAGGGCCCCCCTCAGCTCCTAAGGGCACGTTCTTAAGATTGGCATCGCCTGGGGCCTCGGGCTTCCCGATCTTAGGGGTACGGGATGCACGCTGGTCGTTGAAAGCAGCTGTCTCTGGATGTTTGGCCCCAATCTACCTCAAGCGCCTTCGTACTTCAAGAGTCGGTATGTTTATGTATATATATATATATATGTACGGTTTCATTGTACACGATATAGTGTGATTTAATTGAACACCCCTGAGGGGGCAGACACCGCCGCCCCACTTGTTTTGAAACCCAGGGTTTCTCTGCGGGGGTGCCCATGGCGACCCCAGAGTGTCCAAAAAGGCTTGGAGGGCGGGCTCAGATCCCAGGACAACGAAGTAGTGCTGAGGACTATTGCTAAGGTTTAGTGCTGAGGATGTGTGCGTGGACTCGTATTACCTATTCGTATGAGGGGTTGTTGGCATGAGTACGTTGTGTAAGGATTACTGCTATGGATGAGCGTCAGAAGTGCTAGTGTTACGGATTGGTGCTCAGGATTTGCGTCTTGGAATAGGGTGAGCTCCCCGTGCGAATGAGCAATGGGAAGGGATCGTGTCAAGGATGAGAATCCTTGAGACCGAACTTGCAACAATCCCCTCTGGGGCGTGCTCGTATTACATGGCGTGCGGCTCAGTAAGGCTGTGGTTCGGCTGGGCTCAATGTGGACATCCAGCTCATTGATTCAGCTGGGAAGCTCATGTGGGAGAGTTGTATGCCTGGTTGCAGTCAAGGCGCCGTTGGTGAGTGCAGGCGCGGCTCGCGGGGCCAAAATGGCGCGTAGGCTCCAAAGAGCTTAGTGCATCCGTCAGTGCAGCTCTCGGGTAGCGGTGCTGCTGCCACAGACCGCCAGCAGGCGCTTTTCGGGAGCGTGGGAAGTTTGGGAGGCGTGGCGGAGGAGAAGGAGGACCATGAAAAAGAGGCCAGAGTAGGGGAGGGGCGGAGGTCGACTACGGCCCCAGAGTGTCTCGGAAGACGTCAACAAACTGGCGTACCACAAGGCGAGGGCCAGTTTAAGATAGCTCCTCTTCGACCTCGACGCGGAGTTTGTGGGAGGGGCCAAGACGGCCCCAGAGGGTTCAAGAAGAGGCGGAAGAGGGCCGAAGAAGGCCACCAGAGGGCCCCAAGAGGCTCCGAAACCGACACAACAGGGCCCCCGAAGGTGTCGAAAACGGCAGAGGAGACTGGAACGCGATGCGGAGAGGTGAAAAGGAGCAGTCCAAGGAGTTTGGGGGGCCTCGGAAAGCCCTCCAGGGCCCCCCCTGGGCGCGCCCCAGACGACCCAGGAGGGCGCCAAAAGGGCGGCCAGACGGCCGAATGTAGGTCCTAGATATTCCAACGTGGCCAGAGAGGCCCCGAGAGCTGCGCAAGATGCTGCAAGAGAGCTCCAAGAGGCGCAAAGAGGAGGCGGAAACGGCCAACATCATCAGAATCCCATAGGTTTTTGAAGGATTTTGGCTTCCTCTGTTTTTCGCCTGGGCATGCCTCGAAGATGGCTTTGGAGAGACCCGAGGCGGCCTCGGAGGGCCCGAAAGAGGGCCAGAGGAACCCAAGAGGGCTCCAAGAGGCTCCGCAGACTGCCCTGGAGGGCCTCCGGGGAGGTCCCAAGCGGCGCCCAGAGGCGTTCGGAAGTCTCTCGCGCGAAGGCCTGCTTGAGTTAGGAGGGCAAGATGGCCTCCAGCGGACGCGCAGTGCGCAGTTTCCCCGGACCGGCGGAGTGGGCAGGCCCAGGGACCCCAGGGGGGTGTGCCAGGGCCCTGAGGAAAGAAGTCAATACGAGGAGTGCGTGGGTAGGGGGAGGAGGAGGAGGAGGAGGGGGAGGAGGAGGAGGAGGAGGAGGAGGAGGAGGAGGAGGAGGAGGAGGAGGAGGAGGAGGAGCAGGAAGAGGAGGAGGAGGAGGAGGAGGAGGAGGAGGAGGAGGAGGAGGAGGAGGAGGAGGAGGGGGGGACTGAGGGGGAAGAGTTCTTGCAGACCATGCGGCGGGGATTCCACACGCCGTGCCCAGTGGGGCGGCGGATCGCTTCGCTCATTCTGCTGGCCCATCTTGCGCACCGCCGTCGACTGGCCGAATGGTCGTCGACAGTGCGCCTCTTGGGGGCTTCCTGAGGGCTTCGCGGGGGTCTCTTGGGGCCTCTCGGGGGCATCTTGGGGGCCTCTTGGGGCCTCTTGGGGGCCTCTTGGACGCTTCTTGGGGGCATCTTGGGGCCTCCATGGGACCTCGCTGCGCCTAGAGCTCGAAATGTCCGTTCGTATCCCCCGACTGGGCCCCCTCTTGGAGCCGTATTGGGAGCCTCTTCGGCCATCTTCGAGGCCTTTGGGGATCTCTTGGGGCCCTCTGGGGCCGTTTTGGGCGCTCTTGGAGGCCTCTTGGGCCGTGCCGGGGCGATCATGGAAGCCTATTGGGCCGTCTTGGAGCGTCGGTAAGCCGAAAAGGCAAAACGCCAAAACCATTGAAACATTAACAGAAAATTGCAAATGTCTGCCTCTGTGGGCCCTCCTTGGGAGGTCTCTTGGAGGCCGCTTGGGGCGTCCTGAAGGCGGTTTTGGGCTCTATGAAGGCCATCTCTTGCGTCGTGGATCGCTCTTGGACCGTTTGGGACCATGCTAAGCTCTCTTGGAGGCCACTTGAAGCGCTCCTGGGGCGCTCTTGGGAGCCAGCTGCGTCCTGGCCAGGACCTTGCCGGGAATATTGTTCCCGTCCGGGGGCCCCCAGGGGCGGCCCCGCGCTTGCGAACTAGAAACTCTGTCAACAGTCACCAGAGATCTTAGCACGCCCTTGGCCTGTTGGGCCGGCGAATTATTGAACCGCTTCGCTCACTCCGCCGGCACATTTTCGCGCACCAGGAGGCAGTGCACAGGAAGCTCTTGGCAGTTCTCCGAGGCTTTCGGTGACGTCTTAACCTGGAGCCTTTTCGGGGCTCTTGGGGGCCTCTTGGCGGCCTCCTGACCGCCTGTTGGGGGCCTCTTAGGGCCTCTGAGGGACCTCAGGTGACCTCCTGGGGGGTGCTTATGGCCGAGGGCTCGAAATGTTGTTTGGTGTTCCCCCTCTGGGGCCTCTCTTGGGGCGTTCTTGGGGCCTTCTTGGACCGTCTTGGAGTCGTCTTGGGCGGTCCTGGAGCTCTCTTGGGCCGTCTTGGGGCGCCCTCTTGGGGCCCTTTTGGACCCTCGTGGGGCGATCTTGGAGACCTCTTGGGCCGCCTTGGGGCGTCGGGAAACCGAAAAGTGGCGCCCAAATCTGACCAAAACCTCAAGACAATCAATCAATTCTACCTCTTGCGGCCCTCTTGGGAGTGTTTTTGAAAACCTCTTGGGGCGTCTGGGGGCAATCTTGGGCATCTTGGAGCGATCTTGTGGCATCTCGGAGCCCTCTTGTTCTATCTTGGGGGCCTCTTGGGGGCCTCTTGGCCCTTCTGGGGGCTCTCTGGAGGGCCTCGAGGGCGGCGCCCACCCGACCCGACCCGGCCGGGGATCTCTGACCCGACCCGGCCTGGGACCGCCCGGGGTACTTTTCGTCCGCGGACCCCCATGGGACCGCTCCGCGCGCGCGAAGTAGAAATACTGTACGCAGTCACAGGAGACCTTGGCACGCCTCTGGCCCGTTGGGCCGGCGAATCTGGGCGGGCCCGAAACCAAATCTGCTTGCTCTGCCGTCCCTCTTCCTGTTTCCGCCTGCCTCTTCCGACTGGCGGGTAAGTTCGAGGCTGGTTACCCTCCTACCCTGTGCGTCCGCACGCGCTCCTGCGGGTGTTCCTGGGTGCTCCATCGTGCGGCCGCGTGTACTCCAGATTTCGTAATAAAGGGAGGGGGGTCTCATTTCGGGGGGGGTCTCTTCCAGGCTATCTTGGAGGGCCTGGGGGGGTCTGGGGACGATGTTTTGGAGGGTTCTCCCACGGGGGAGGTCTGAAATGGCTTGTCTAGGAGGGTCCAGACCCCCTCCCTTTTATTACGAAATCTGGAGTACTCTTGCGGCTGTCGCTCCCGCTCCTGCGGCTCGATCCGTTCCCCCCCGCCTCCCCCCTCGTTGTGCCAAGGGTCGACGGCGAGCCCGGAGGGCTCGGAAGTCCCCCGGCCTTCTGGGAAGGTTTTCTCCCGGCCTCAGAAGCCTCCCCGAAGACGCAGAAATCTCTCGAAAGGCCGGGGGGGGGGTCCGAGAAGTCCCGCCGCCTTCTGAGAAGGTCTTCTCCTTCTCACCTTCTCCCCGGGCGCGCCGCCGAACGGTGCCAGAGAGGAGCAGGAGCCGAAGTGAAGCAGGAGGGAGGTCGGTGGATGAACGAGTACACCCATCAGAGATCTCAAGGCAAAGCATCAAATTCCATGAACTCCTCAGTTCGCTTCAGGAAATCAGGAGCCTGGAATGGACCCCAGGTGTTCTCTGACAGCTCATCTTCTCCGTAGAAGGTCCGTAGAGCTGGACCTGGACTGCGGTTTCAGAAAACACCTGGGGTGCCGCCCACCTTCTAGGCCCGAAGCTGGTTTCACTCTGAGCAGGGTTCAGGAGGAGAAAAAACACAGACACAATTCATCGTCGACTCCCAGGAAGATATGCGAGACTATGGGAAGTGGGGGGAAAGACGGACACCCAGAAAATGTGAGAAAACATGGGGAATCCTTTTGTTTGTGTGTATTTATTGGTGTGTCCCAGGGCCCCTTCAAGGGTAATCAGAGAAACTATGGATTCAGTTTGTGTCGGGGTTTCGGTTTTCTGCTATGCCTGGCGGCCCATAGGGGCCAGACGAATCGCGAGGAGGCGGAGGAGGCGGAGGAGGAGGAGGAGGAGGAGGAGGAGGGGCCATCTGTGGTTGTGGCTCCTCGCGTCCAAAAAGGACGAGGAGGAGGTGGAGGAGGAGGAGGCAGACACTGTCCAAAAGGCAGAGCCCTCACGGAGCCGCGCGCGCACGGTCGCAGCCACCACGCCGGAGCCGCACCACGCGGCAAGAGCCGCGGGGATTTCCGCCAAAGGGCGCTCTCCGGACAGGGCATCTCGCCTTCTCGAGGGGCCGAGAGGTCGGCGCCTCTCTCCCCCCGCGGAGGTGAACCTGGCATCGCTCGGACGTGTGCCTCCTCCCTCCTCCCTCCTCCCTCCTCCCTCCTCCCTCCTCCCTCCTCCCTCCTCCCTCCCTCCTCCCTCCTCCCTCCTCCCTCCTCCCTCCTCCCATTTTTTCTCGGCGAGAGCCATTGGTTACGTTGCATCTTCGGGGGACCTGGCTTGTCCCCAAAATTTGCGTCTTTTCTTGTACCCGACGCGGGCTCGATGCGGACTCGACGCGGATTTGGCGTGGATTCGACGCGGATTCGACACGGATTCGACACGGATCCGACGAGTCCGACATGGATTCGACACGGATTCGACGCGGATAATTAAGGCCGCGACGGGACAGACAAGGTCCCCCGAGGATGCAACATAACATTGAGGACGATCCTGGACCATCGAGCAAAAAAAAACACGCACGAAACCGACAACATGCACGGGAAATGGACGTCCGAGCGATGGCGAGCAAACCGAGGGCGGGTCCGCCGCCAAAGGCGCGCGAAGGCCTCCGGGAGCCAGCGCGCAGGCCGAGGCTGCCTCTCCGAAGGGTGCCGTCGACCCGCACGGTGAGGATGGGCGACCTTCCCAAAGGGTGCCCCTCGCATCCTCGCCTCCTCGGTCCCTCCTTGGCCACGTGCGTTGGCCGCGCCCCGCTCGAAACGCTTCGACACGGGCTTCCCAGGCCCTTGCATCCTCATCGCGCATCCTTCCTAGACCGGTTGACTGTATCCGCACTTTGGGCTTCAGAGGTTCTGGAACGGGCCAGCTGGTCAGAGGACCGTCGTGGCAGAGATTGTTGGTTTCCCAAACATCATGTTCACAGAAAGGGGTTAGCAGCCAGCATCGGAGATACTGTGGAGATATCGCATGGTGTTCTAGTTGCACCAAATACACACAGTCAACGGCGCTTAAGCTGCATGGCGATTGAGTGTATGCTGAAGTGTTGGGGACACCTTCTTAGACGCACCATCTCGGTCATTCTGATTGCGCTCGAGGACTCAGAGGTACCAACCAGTATGTGATGTTTCAGAGGTATCAGAGAAACTATGGATTCAGTTTGTGTCGGGGTTTCGGTTTTCTGCTATGCCTGGCGGCCCAGGGGGCCAGACGGATCGCGAGGAGGCGGAGGAGGAGGAGGAGGAGGAGGAGGAGGAGGCGGAGGAGGAGGAGGAGGAGGAGGAGGAGGAGGAGGAGGGGCCATCTGTGGTTGTGGCTCCTCGCGTTTCTCCGGCCAGCCTCTCTCCCCTCTCCCCTAACCCCCCCTTCCTCCTCCTCCTCGCGATGTGACCACCGTGGTCAAGAAGTGCTGTTGAAACGTTGCCATCCTACCAGCATCCCCCCAGCAGGCTGGGCATACACGTGGCCGCATGTCTTTCCAACATTCGGTCATCGTGTGGCTGGCCACTGCGTATGCACCCAGCGCATGGCCTCCGCATGTTCCACGTGTGGATCCAGCCGTGTGTTTCCAGTTGTTCTGTCAGGTTTCTTCCTCAGGCACCGCGTGCAGCGTGAGAGTCTGACGTCCCAGTCCACAGGCTGTTGTGTGTTGCACCGACACCGGCGGTAATGCCCGACGGGGAGGAGTGGGAGGAAGGGGGATGAGGAAGAGGATCCAGAACGACTTGTCCGCGTTGGCGCCTCTCGAGGCATGGTTGATCCCCGACCCAGGAAACGCTCCATATTGTTTTACGGCCCTCACGGGCGAGAAGTTGCGCGCCGTGACGCGCTGGAGCGGGGCCTCAAGGGAGTCCAAACATGGTGTACGGCGCACGGGCGCCGCTCGCGTAGCGGGGAGGAGGAGCAGGAGGAGGAGGAGGAGGAGGAGGGTGCAGGGTGCAGGCTACCAAGAGTACGCCAGCTGGACTGACATACCTCAGCACAAACAAGGACAGGGAAAAACGGCCACACCAGGAAACGCGAGGGGCCCCAGGACCACACACGCCAGGGACCTGGGGGCCCAGACCAAAAACAGCCTACGGCGGGGGCTCGGGGTCCCCTCCTCGCTGACGTGGCTCGAGCCCACGGCTGATCCTGTCGATCGCCCTGAGCTGGTTCCTCCGAGTGCTGAGGTTGTCAGAGAGGCCTACACACTCACGCTTCAGCTTCCTGAGACTATTAACCTGCAACACTGAACAATGCCCTGCACAACGACGGCAGCAATACATCGAATTAACACGGAACACATCGTGCCCTAGAGCCCCACACTCCAGGATGAGGGGGTCCACGCCCTCCCTAGAGGCCCCGTCGAGCACAGGTGGCTGGGAGGGGCCTCCATCGGCCTCCACGGGGGCTCCTTGGGGCTCTAAGGCGGCAGCGGCATCGAGGGCAGCGGCCACGCGCGCATCACTCACTGGCATCTCCCACACGTCGAGGGACGTCCTGAAGAACTCCTTTGTGAGGGCCTGGGTGATCTTGCTGGGCACACACTTCCGACCCCCACCCACACGCAGATTGTCGAAGGATGCAGGCGTGCGGGCTGAGGCCCCGCACCTTCTACACTTGAAAACGCCCGTCTTGACGTTCTTGTACAATACATGATCATCCGCTTTTTGAAAGAGCACAGGCGCACGAATCTCAACTGGACGGGGCCCTGGAAACACATCTCGTCCGTACTTCTGAGACTCCACCACCCTCTGGATTCCCCAGGACACATACTGAAGAACCAGTCGGTGCTCTTTCAGGGCGGACGCCACGCTCTCAGTCGTCACCTTTGCGACAGCATGTTGAGCAGCGCCAACTCTTGCGAAAAAGTCCGCCCAGGCATTGCCGAGCCAATCTTGAATTTCCGTAGTACCAGCACCGCTCGACACCACAGCTTCGATGTCTCGATGCGCAGGGGTCCACTGGAATGCTGGAGGCGGCAGCTTCTTGTCCCGCCTCTCAGCTGCAATAAAAATATCTCGCCACACACGTGCATGCTGCTTTCGGCCGTGCTGAAGTTCGTCCATCCAAGCATTCCCCTCCTCCACCAAAGAGAGTAAATCGCTCACGAAAACCTCGTGGTTTGGATGAACAACCAGCCCCATACGTATAGCATATCTTTCAGCACGACCGACTGTCTGGATTAGATACGGCAATGGGCCGAAAATCGCCCGCTTCGGCAAGAAAGTGTCGGGGTCCAACTGGCATAGGCCCCAGCCACACCTCCTGGTTTCTGGCACATTCGACCCGAACCCCGAACCGTCCGTGTACGACTTTGGCCCCCATTGCCCTTCGGTATCGCCCCAGTACAAAACTTCAGAACTCACAGAATCTCTCGGAGGTAGCCCGACAGGAAGCTCAGGGATCCCATAGACAGGGTATGTGTAGTCCCATTCGGGACGACCTGCCCCGACTCCAGAATTCACCAGGCGATCTCGCACTTCGACGAGCTGTTCAGGCAGGGCAGCAAATTCATCATCGGGGTCGCCCTCCAAGAGAGCAGGGCAGTCGTACAGAATGTGTCCCCAGCATTCGTTGATCTGGCGACCACAAGCTGCGCAGGGACGGAATCGGCCTCCAGCCTTCAAATCCAGCCTGGCAGGTATAGGGATACCGTCGGCCCAGTGTGCCTGAATCGCTCCAAGACGCTTCACGCATCGAATCCCTTTTATCGCATACCTGAGGGCCCTGTGCCAGACTGGAATAGCTACTCCGTCACCCACAGTATAAAGATGCCGCAAGAGGCGGCCGTGTTGCCACCTCTGCACTCCCTCGGTCAAGAAGTGCTTGAAATCTGCTGGGCTCAGCGTCCTGAGGTCGTAGACTCGGCCTAGGTCGTCCCTAACAACGTGGCTGGCGACAAGGTCCCAAGAGATCCTTCGAAGCGACAGCCATGTGGCCGCCATGGGGCCCCTGGCCTGGGCCCACGAAGCCTTCTGCGAGCCCCCGAACTTCTCGTTGAGCTTCTCCCAGGCCCTGTGGAGCCTGCTCGGTTGAACCCTGGAGTCCCAGATCCATTCCGAAAACTTAATCACAACCTGCAACGTCGCATGGTATATGGGGTCATACTGGTCGTTCTTGTGCGAGATCAAGTACGCCGTGAGCCCCGTGGAGGATCTGCCAGGAGCCCCATTGAGGACCGCCGCGAACAGCCTGAGCTCCTTCAAAGCCGAGTCGCTCACCCCTGCCACAGTGGCGCCGTGGCCAACTGACGGCAGGGCCCCAGTCCTCCACAACGATGTCACTCGCCTGCCTGTCGCCCTTCGCAGCATGGTGAAACGCTGGCGGCGATCTCTAAAACTGGTCAGGCGACGCTTCTCGATCCTACGCAAAACTCGAGGTCCTGACAACTCGTGGCCTAAGTTCCTCATGTGGGCCTTGAACGGGATCTTCATGGAGCCCATGTACTTACTGACGGTCTTCCAGAGACGTTTTTTCCCAGGGATCCCGCCTGACTTCGCAGCATTTAAAACCATACCCAGCCCCTTGGAATCGTGGACGAAGCCCTTGGCCGCAATGGCCAGATACTTGAGGTCCTCAGGGGCCTTCGAGATGGACTGGAGCCCGACATCATCCATGAGGGTGCGGGGCGTGACCGTGACCGAGACCTGGTTTGCTCTACTGACAGCCCTGTACGTGAGCAGGTAGAGGAGGAAAGTAGCATGCGTGCAACCCGCCAAAATTCCTTGGTAAGATACCTGCCCAACCGATACGCTACCAAACGCGCGAATCCTTCGCGGCTGCTGGTAACTGCACACGAGCATCCACAGCAATCGCATAGAGAACCCCAAGGCTCTCCCTTCTCGCAACAAAGCGTGCGGGTCTACCATCTCGTAGCACTTGGACATATCCAAAAGAATCGTGCATGTGTTCTCCCCTAGCAACTCGGCAATCTCCTGCTGCAAATTGTGGTCGAATGCCGAATCGCTCGAAGTCTGCCCCGATTTCGTGCCCCACATCTCATGGCAGGCATATCGATCTTGCCATTCCCTCGAAATCGGTCGCCTGAGTTTCCCCCATACACGTATCAGTGTGTTACTCAGAACAATTAATCGGTGATCGCCATCGGGTTTCGGCAGTCGCACGAGTTCGCTGTATATTCGATCTGCTGGCCAGCACAACCACCGTTCACATAACATGAAAAGGTTGCCAATAGCTTGGAGCGCGCCGTCGGACAGGACGTCCAGACTCCTCGGCGCCAACCTCGTAGGGCCAGCAGCTGTCTTGGTCGAAAAGGACCTCACCACATTCCTTACATCAGTAAAAGAGATATGGGGAAGAGCGTCCCACTCACTGGAATCCGAGGGAAGATCAGGCGCTTGAAGCCGATGATGCGTCCATACCTTGGACCACTGCCGCAAAGTCTGGTCAGCAAGCTGGTATGGCTGCGACTCCTGACAATATTGGAGTACTTCAGCTTGTGCTCGGACTTTGGACATCGCATGGGCCCGACTGGCCCCTTCCAAGAAAGACTCACGAGCCCATTCTCTCCAAATCTTTTCCGTTCTAGAACGCTCCTGGCCTAAAACCTTGTCGGCCTGGGCGGAAATGGCATCAGTGATACTCTCAAAGTTTGGATCGACAATCATCACCAACCCTTTTTGCAGAAATTCACTGAACTCCTCACCCAAATCCTTGAGCACCCACTGCTCAGCAGAAATCTTGTCACAATATCTCCCAGCCTCGTCGAACGCCTGCAGCACCTTGAAGTACTGCATCTCGGTTAACGTGCACACCGCACTGCATATTCGGAGCCGCTCACAGAAACGGTGCAGCTTATCCTTCTCCGACCGCAAGTGGGCCACCCAACGCTTTGCCGTGGCCCACGCAGCTACCCTGGAGTCTCGATATTCTCGCTTTCGAGGTGGAGTCCATGTCATTTGTTCCCATTTGAATCTCGGGGGTCCAGCTCGTCCAACGAATTCCTGGGCCTTACCATCGACTTTGTCAAATCTCCCAGCGATCTCGAAATCAACGCCATCAAGTACTGCATCCCACACACGCGGTAAGTCACTGGGCGCCTTCACCGACTCAAACATGCCTTTGATCCCGTCCCAGTTGTAAGGGTACCTCGCACATCCTACTGGTGGGATCGGGGGAAACTTCCTCGGTTCATCAGCAACTCGACACCACATGGGCCTGTCCGACCCATGGACCACCAGCTGCACGGGAAAATGTGGAGGTGGAATGGTGGCTTGGGCATTCATCACCACCGCCTGCCTGTCGAGTCTTGGAACCAAGTTGCTGGCGGCCAGAAAATAATCAATCTTGGACGAACCAGCGTCGGTAATGCACGTGGCCTCCGACGGAACAAACGCCAAGCCTGCAAGCTTCTCGACCCAACCTTTGACATTGACGGCATAGAAGTCGCAATTCCAATCTCCGCCTATCACCCAGTCCAGTCCCAGAGCCTGCCACTGAGCAATCCTCTGCACAACTGCCCAAAGTATAGCAAGATTTTCTCCAGTCATGCCAATCGCCGTCACAAAGTAAACGCTAGCAAAGACAATGCCACCTGGGACCCCACATTGCACGTGGGCGCATACCGCTCTTCCAGGATATATCACATGGCTGCCGTCAGGGGGGGCGGTGATGGTGATGTTGGTGCGAGCAAAGACCACCACCCCACTCGAGTTGGACATGGCCGACTCGCCCGTCTCTAACGCTGCTGACCACAGCCCGTGCCAGCCTGCATCCCTCGCCCTATTCTGGAATTCTCCTAAACGGGCCTCCACGACTCTGGTCTCCTGCGCCAAGAGAACCGAGCCCTGGTACTCCGAGAGATACTCAAACAGCGGCCCATGCGAGCCAGCATTGACTGTCGTGATGCAGCAACGTTTAGCCGACCTCGTACCAGTGAGAGGTGGACCATCAGCCGCATCGTTTGGGGCAATGACCGCGGGCTGCCCCCAACCGCCTGAAACAGCTGACCTTGACGCCGAACTGCCAGCACTTGGCCCACCACCAGGGGCAGAGAAATGCCGCGTCGCCGAACCCGCCGCTGACCTGGAACAGGAGGCCGACGCCGAAGCCCAAGCCCCTGGCCCGCTACCAGGGGCAGACAAGAGACTGGTGGTAGCCGTAGTTCCCCGCATACTAGCCTTCCCTGGGGGAGGGCTTCCACTGGCCTCATTCACGCAATCACCTGCGCCAGTCAGCCCGACAACAGGTCCAGCGCTTCCGAGAACACAGCGGCCGCCCTCCATAAGCGAAGGGACGAAGGTAGATTCCAGAAAAGCACCAGATGCAGAGAAATGCCGAGTCGCCGAACTCGCCGCTGTCCTGGTACATGAAGCCGACGCCGAAGCCCCAGAACCTGGCCCACTACCAGGGGCAGACAAGAGACTGGTGGAAGCCGTAGTACTCCGAATAAAAGCCTTCCCTGAGGGAGGGCTTCCACTGGCCTCATTCACGCAATCACCTGCGCCAGTCGGCCCGACAACAGGTCCAGCGCTTCCGAGAGCACAGCGGTCGCCCTCCATTAGCGAAGGGACGATGGCAGGACCCAGAACTGCTCCCAATGCAGAGAACTGCCGAGTCGCCGAACTCAACGCTGTCCCTGAACAGGAGGCCGACGCCGAAGCCCCAGCACCTGGCCCACTACCAGGGGCAGACAAAAGACTGGTGGAAGCCCTTGTACTCCACATACCAGCATTCACATAAGCCAATGGGACAGAAGCAGGTCCCAACCCTGCAAAATTAGAACCATCATCTGAAATAGCACATCGACTCAATGAGAAAGGGCTCCCGCTGGCCTCCTCCACGCAATCACCAGTGCCAGTCATCCCAACAACAGGTCCAGCGCTTCCGAGTACACAGCGGTCGCCACTCGAGCCCAATATTCCTTCCATTCGCGGGGAAGGTCCTGCACTTTCCGAAACAACCATCATTCCACTAACACTTCCAACCATCACACTGAGCACATTGAACACAAGCGAGAACCTACTCGGCCGACGGCTTTTGCCGCTTGCACATGGAGAGGTAGCTCGTCTGCATCTTCCTGATCTTGCCACGCAGCACCTCGGCGTCATCCGAGGGTTGCGCAGGTATCCCTGCTGCATCCAGAGTAGCCCGCAGATCATCCACGTCCATGGACTCAACATGTGGCGCAGGGTCCTCCTCGGGGTCCTCCTCGGGCTCCTCGGGCGTCTGCGGTTGCTGCTGTGGCTCTGGGGTGGGTGGCTGCGCTGCAGGGAGTTCGGCGAGCTTCTTGATCGTGGCCGCCATCGCCTGCAGCTCTTCCAAGAGGTCTGGAGGAACCCCCAGCCCAGAAGCGACCACCCCCAGCTGCTCGACCGACACAGAGAGCGTGGGGAGCATTTGCCGCAACGAAGGAGGCCCTTCCCCACTGCCGTCGGGTGGCTGAGCCTTGGACATGGTTGCCCTCGTCTCACATTCAAGCCGCAGGACCTCCTCCTTGGCCTCAACCAAACGCGTGTCGAGGCTCTCCAAGACCTTCTGGAGCTCGCTGATCTTGCTCTGCTGCTCATCGCGGGCCTTCTGCAGCTGCGTTTCCTTATGCCGAGCACTTTGAAGCCGGTTTGCCAAACTGCGAGCCTGCTCCTCAACAGGTCTGTCAGCAAACAAGGCCGTCTCGAGGGCAGACTTCTCTTCTCGGTACCGTCTGAGCAGCTCCTCGTCCTGGGAAAAGCCTCCACTCGCCACTTGCTTGATGAGACCTTCCAGGTACTTGATCCTGCTGCGCTTGTCACACTGCTTAGCATCAGCAGCCCAAGGAGGAGGGTTCCCAGTACCTGAATCAGGAGAAGAACGCCTTGCTGCTTGAAGCTGTCTGACTTGCTCTTGAAGCTCCGCACACTTGGCCTCGAGCGTGGCAGACCGAGTAGAAGTGCTTGGAGACTCCGACTGCTTGAGATTCTCTTTGAAGCACACGGACTTGTGCAGGCTGCACTGGCGACAGTACATGACCCCTGCTTTGTTGAACCAGGGCTTCTTCGTGACAGCGTGGACGCAGAAACGACAGACCCAGTTCTCACTCTCATTCTGCCGCCGCTTCGCCGCCTTCGAAGACCTGGGATGGCTCGGGAGCTCCGAGCCCCGTGGAGAAGCAGTTGCTGGGGCGAACCAGCACTGCAAAGAAACTGATCGGGCGCAAGCGCCCTCGCACTGCCGCGGTGTCAGCGGTGTCCGTTTCTGCCTATGCGGGCTCAGCCCGCCAAGACAAAGCCCTTGAGCCAAAATGGCTACGGAGAGGAGGAGGAGGAGGAGGAGGAGGAGGAGGAGGAGGAGCATAGGAGGATAGGCGCCGATGGCTCCGTCGAGGGTTAGCCGCTGGCAGCGGCCGTGCCCTGACCTGCCCAGGCGGCCGCGGCGGCGAGAAGTACTGCCGAGGGGCTGGCGGCGAGGAGAGGCAGCACCGGCAGCAAGCTGTCGCTGTGAGAGCGCAGGCGCTCGGGCATGCTCGGGGCGCCGAGCGTAGCGGCCCTCTCCCTCCATGCGGCGGCGAGCCCAGGGGAGGGAAGGGGCAGTGAGAGGTTCGGGGTTCGAGGTTCGAGGTTTTCGAGGTTCGAGGTTCGAGGTTCGAGGTTCGGGGTTCGAGGTTCGAGGCTCGAGGTTTTCGAGCGCCGTCGTCGGTTCTCGGCGGTTTCCAGCCTCGGGATGCGCTCCAGCAGCTGCGCCTCGCCGAGAGCGTCCCGGGGGTGCCCGGACCGTCCCAAGCGGCCACCGGAGGCCCGGGTGATGACCGAGAAGCATCCAGGCGTCCGAACAGGGGCAGGCCTTCTCAGAAGGCTCGGAAGGCCCCCGGCCTTCAGAAGTTCTCCAAGGCGCCCCCGAGGGCACAGAGCAGCTCTCAGAAGGCTGGGGGCCTTCTGAGAAGCCCCGCCGCCTTCCGAGAAGGCCTTCTCCTTGTCATTTTCCCCACCTCTCTCGCCGCCGATCCACTGTGCGCGCGCAGGTAAGCGTAAGCTGCAGGTCGGCCAGCCCGAAATCCGAAGAAGAAAAATGGCATATCTATAATTCAGTCGGGCCTGCCCCTCCACAGGAGGAATACTCAAAAATAGTCAAAACATATTCTGGGAACGATGTTTGGACTATTTTTGCCCATTTGGGGGGTATTCGGGGGGTATTCCAGATTTCGTAATAAAAGGGAGGGGGTCTGGACCCTCCAAGGCAAGCCATCTCAGACCTCCCCCGTGGGAGAACCCTCCAAAACATCGTCCCCAGACCCCCCCAGGCCCTCCAAGATAGCCTGGAAGAGACCCCCCCCCGAAATGAGACCCCCCCTCCCTGTCTTACGAAATCTGGAGTATGCCTCTGTTTGCCCCGCGACAGAAAGCTCGGGCGGTGGCGGTGCCGATATGATGGGGCCATCTGAGACGGGGAGCTCCCGGGATCGCCGAGCGAGGGCATGTGAGCGTGTGTGCGTGTGTGCGTGTGAGCGTGTGTGCGTGCGCGTGCGTGTGCGTGCGTGTGCGGGCGTGTGCGTGCGTGCGTGTGCGCGTTTGTGCGTGTTCGTGTGTGCGCGTGTGCGTGTGTGCGTGCGTGTGTGTGTGTGTTATGTGTTGTGTGTTGTGTGCTGTGTGTTGTGTGTGTTGTGTGCTCGTGTGTTTGTGTGTTTGTGTTTGTATGTGCGTTTGTGTGTATGCGTGTATGTGTGTAACTGTGTGCGCGTGTGTGCGTGCGTGTGTGCGCGCGTGTGTGCGTGTGTGTGCGCGTGTGTGCGTCTGTGTGCGTGTGTGTGTGTCAGTGTGTGTGTGTCAGTGTGCCCGTTTGTGCTGTGTGCGTGCGTGCGTGCGTGTGTGTGTGCTTGTTGGTTAACCATGACCCGTACTAGTTGTACTAGAAACGTTGATTGACCCGATTGGCACGCCAAAGGAAGCATGATAGACCATCGAACCCAGTACACACATACATACATACATACATACATACATACATACATACATACATACATGCATGCATGCATGCATGCATGCATGCATGCATGCATGCATGCATACATACATACATACATACATACATGCATACATACATACATACATACATACATACATATATATATATATATATATATATATATATATATGTAGACCTGCCAGGCATGGGGACGTTCGAGGACACCTAACTCTGGCGACGGACAATGACACAGCTGCCGAAATCGATGGGGATGTTACTGTGCCAGGGGCGGCACTGGTGCACTGTGCTAAGCAGCGCCGTGGCAGGTTGTGTTGAAACGTGATGTGCCATGCTGTATTGAGCCGTGCTGTACCCTATTGCGCTGTGGATCAAGTCGTCCTTCGTGTCCAAATCCTGACCGAACTGATCTGGATCGGAAGCTCGAGCTGCCTGGACGCATGGCTCGCCCAGAGCTGGCAGCTCTTGCGTTCGAAATGCGCGGGGCGCTCCACCAGCTCGAACCCAAGATCAGACTCAGTTCCGAAGCGGGGCGAGCCGAGAGGGAGCAAATCCGAACCGAGAGCAGCGCTCAACCAGCTCGAACCCAAGATCATACTCAGTTCCGAAGCGGGGCGGACCGAGAGGGAGCGAATTCCGACCCGAGAGCAAAGGTGCACCGAGAAGTGGCGGGCCGAACCGCGGCGCACACCGAGGCGCGACGAGCCGAGCCAGGGCCAGCCGAACACGTTTCGGCTCACCTTCCTCATCCCCCTCCTCCAACTCCTCCCCCTCCTCCAACTCCTCCCCCTCCTCCTCCTCCTCCTCCTCCTCCTCCTCCTCCTCCTCCTCCTCCTCCTCCTCCTCCTCCTCCTCCCCCTCCTCCTCCTCCTCCTCCTCCCTCCTCCTCCTCCCCCTCCTCCTCCTCCTCCTCCCCCTCCTCCTCCTCCTCCCCTCCTCCCCCTCCTCCTCCTCCTCCTCCTCCTCCTCCTCCTCCTCCTCCTCCTCCTCCTCCTCCTCAAGCTGTGACTCTCTCCAGGCGGTGGGCGCCCGGCCCCAGGGCCCAGCACGCCCTCCCGTGAGCCGGCAGACGGCAGCGGCTCCGCGCTCCCATTGGGCCGCGATGCCTCGCGGGTGCCGCCGCCTCGTGCTGCCCCCGCGCCATGCATGCAGGGCCACGAGCCCTCGCGGGTCGCGCTGCACCTTCGCGCTCCCATGGGCCACGGCCCCCTCGCGAGTCGCGCTGGGCCCGCGCTCCTCGGGGCCCGCGGCCCCCGGTGCATTGCTCTGCGCCCGCGCGCCCGAGGTCGCGGTCCCCTGCAAGCGGAAGGCGCGCTCCCAGGGCGACGAGCCTTCGACACCGCGTCCACGCTCCAAGGGCCACTGTCCACGACCCCTCGTCACTTGCATCGGGCCAGGTCCTCCCTCCCAGGCCAGGAGTCTGCCCACACTGCACGGAGGGCTAGAGCCCCTGGTAGATCACGCTGGATCTGCGCCCACTCTTCCGCTTCGCGGGCGCAAGAAGACCGGGCGCCCCAGTCCACAGCGGCGGGGCGCGCCGGAGCGCCGCGAGGCACAGGGAACGAGGGAACGGGCGAGGCGAGGGCCAGCTGGAGAGGCCGACGGGGGCGAGGGGCCACACACGCGGGGTCTGCGCTAGGAGGCCACGATCCTGCATAAAGTTGCGCTGCGCCCGCGCTGCCAGGGCCACGATGCCTTCCTCGTAGACTGCGCTGCGTCTGCGCTCCGAGGACCGCGATCTCTCGTGAACAGCGCCAGGTCCGCAGCCTCAAGCGAAGAATCCAGCGGCCCATCTCGAATTCGGTTGCTGTGGAGGACACTTATTCTGCCTGCCGTTTCCCGAACATGCATCGGCGGACAGGGCTATCGAGTGACAGAGAGCCCAGGGCCGACGCACCCTGCGGAAAGCATGTTTGTGTGTGTGTTTCTGTGCGTTGGCCTGTTTACGAGCCGCTCCGCACAAGCGCGGTCCAGGCCTCTGATCCCACGCTCATTCGGTTAGTCAACTCGTGTGTATTCGCGAAGGTGAGGCAACGTTCGACTCCCCGTTTTCCCCTCCTCATGTCTCCTCCGTGCGCGCACGCCTCCCAATTGCTGCCGTTTTTAGGTCAAGGGCGGGACCGCGTGTGAAATGATCTCTTGGGCGGGGGGCGGCAGCTTGGTGGCTACGCCCCAGAACCCTGGACAGCTGAACTCCGATACCCCTTGCGCGCGGTCGGTGGTCGCTAATCCCGAAGCGTAGTTTGGGCATGATGTCCAGCCTGGTGCGCCTGGAGAAGTTTTTGCTGCGTCGGGCGCGGAAGCCATGCTCGCGAGGGGGGGCTGGCGATCGGTAGATTCAGCTTGGTCGCGCGTGTCTGGCGACGAAGCGGCTGGCGGATTGCTGGCGCAGGGCGTCGTCGATGATTCCAGCTCGGAGCAGTACAGCACCGCTCTGCTCTGCTTCTGGGCCGCTCCCCGCGCTCCTCCACTGGTTACTCCAGATCTCGTAATAAAAGGGAGGGGGTCTGGACCCTCCAAGACAAGCCATTTCAGACCCCCCCCCGTGGGAGAACCCTCCAAAACATCGTCCCCAGACCCCCCCCAGGCCCTCCAAGATAGCTTGGAAGAGACCCCCCCCGAAATGAGACCCCCCTCCCTTTATTACGAAATCTGGAGTATTGGGGTTGGGAGCGGCCTCGGAACCCTGGTGCTCTGCGATTGCAAGACAGAAGAAGGGAGTGGGGCGGGAGCCAACTCGGGCTCGCGAAGGGGAAATCAGAGTTGGGCTCCCCACTTTCCCCTCCTCGTGTCTCCTCCGTACGCGCGCGCTGGCGGACTGCTGTCGTTTTTTAGTCAAGGGTGGGGCAGCTTGTCCCGTCCGCCCACCTTGACTTCTGTAGGGGCTGTGGGCGGCCTCAAAGCCTTGGGGCGGTAACTAACGAAGTCCGTTGCGCCGTTCCACAGTTCGGACTCGGCTGTTTTGTAGATACACAAGTGTGTACGGGTGCGTGCGTGTGCGTGTGTGTTGGCGGGTGTCAGTGTGTCTGTGTGTATGAGTGTGTGTATGTGTGTCTCTGTGTCTGCGTCTGTGTCTGTGTCTGTGTCTGTGTCCTGTGTCTGTGAGTGCGTGCCG
Source organism: Prorocentrum cordatum (assembly GCA_963575745.1). Classification (NCBI taxonomy): domain Eukaryota; class Dinophyceae; order Prorocentrales; family Prorocentraceae; genus Prorocentrum; species Prorocentrum cordatum. The sequence continues at coordinate 95,334 of CAUYUJ010014709.1, forward strand.
GTGTGAGTGCGTGTGTGTGACATGTGTGTGTGTGTGTGTCTTTGTGTGCCTGTGTCTGTGTGTGTTTGTCTGTGAGGTTGCGTGTGTTTGCGTGTGTGTGTGTGAGAGTGTATGTGTGTGTTTGTGTGTGTGTGATTGTGAGTGGGCCTGTTTGTGTGTTTGTTTGTGAGCTTGTGTGCTTTTGTGTGTGCGGCTTTATATGTGAGCATGTGGTTGCGTGTGTTTGTGTGTATGTGTTGGTGTGCCTGTGTGTGCTTGTGTGTGTGCTCTTGTGTGTGCTTGTAAGTTTGTGTACGGTGCGAGTGCTACGTTGTGTGTTTGTTTTGTGTTCGTGTGTGTGTGTGTGTGTGTGGCTGGTTCTATGTGTGTGTCTATGCGTTTGCGTGTGGTTGTGGATTTGTCTGTGTTTATGTGTCTGCCCCGTGACGGGCGGGCGCCTCCCCCCTTGCATTTGCTGGCCCTCCAAGATCATTTTAAGGAGCCTCATTCTGTCCTGCTTAGCCCGACTTGATTCGCATGTTTGGGTGTGCGTTTGTGTATATGTGTAGGTTTGTGCGTGTGTGTATGCGTCTGTGCGTGTGTTTGCGTGTGTATATATATATATATATGTGTGTATGTGTGTTGCTGCGTCTGTGTTGGTTTGTTGTGTTTGTGTGTGTTGTGTTGTGTGTTATGTGCTGTTGCGCCTGTGTGCTTGTATGCTTGTTTGCTTGTGTGGTCTCGTGTGTATGTGTTGCGTGTTTGCGTTGTTGCATGTGTGTGTTCGTGTTGGCGTGTTGGCGTGCTTGTGTGCTTGTGTGTTTTTGTTGTGCTGTGCTGTATGTGTATGCGAGGGTTTGGCCTTCGCCCGCCTGCAGGCCGCCGGGGCGGCGAGGGATTCCGACAGGGGCGCAGGGAAGAGGGACAGCGGGGAGTGGAACCGGTGAAGCGGAGGGGGCCCGACGGGCGGGCGGAGGAGTGCGATGCGCGAGAGCGCGCGCTCGCCGAGAGCGCGGCGGCGGTGTCGGCCTGGCCGACGGGCACGCTCGAAGCAGCGGGCAGCGGAGACCGGGGGCAGACGGGGATCCTCAGAGCCCCGAATCATCAGGGGTAACTCGGGTCAGGGCTAACTTGGGTTGGTTTTTCGGAAACCCAAACCCGAGTTACCCCGGACCCGAGTTACCCCGGATATTTCGGGCGTCCAGAGCCCCGAATCATCAGGGGTAACTCGGGTCAGGGCTAACTCGGGTTGGTTTTTCGGAAACCCAAACCCGAGTTACCCCGGACCCGAGTTACCCCGGATAATTCGGGCGTCCAAGATCCAGGGAGAGGGATGCAGGTGGCTGGATGCTCTGGCGACGCTGGCCACTGCAAACGGAGCGACTGCGGCGGCTGACCGCAGAGCGGAGGACTCGGGCGAACAGGATTTTACGAGTGGGAAGCGTCTTGATGAGGCGCCAGAGATGCAGCAGTGGCAGGGCACACGGCGCCTGAAGCGCCGAGCTGGGCTGGCGTCACCTTTTCCTGCACGCGCCTGGTCTTTGATCACCAGCGGTCGGCGAAACACGTCTCCCATTGAGACTCACAGTTCTGCCTACGCGCACAAGGTGGCCTTTGAATGTGTCCACGTTCTTGAACCGTCGGTTGCACCCTATCGGCGTGCCAGAGGAAAAAGTGTGTGTGTGTGTGTGTTTGTGTTTGTGTTTGTCTGTGTGTTTGTGTTTGTGCTTGTGCTTGTGTTTGTGTTTGTGTTTGTGTTTGTGTGTCTGTTTGTGTCTGTGTCAGTGTTTGTGTGTGGTGTGTGTGTGTGTGTGTGAATGTCTGCTGTGTGTCTGTGTGTCTGTGTGTCTGTGTGAGTCTGTGTGAGTCTGTGTGTGTCTGTGTGTGTGTGTCTGTGTGTGTCTATGTGTGTCTGTGTGTGTGTCTGTGTGTGTCTGTGTGTGTCTGTGTGTGTGCGTGTGTGTGTGCGTGTCTGTGTGTGTGTCTGTGTGTGTCTGTGTGCGTGTCTGTGTGTGTGTCTGTGTGTGTCTGTGTGCGTGTGTGCGTGTGTGTCTGTGTGCCTGTGTGTCTGTGTGTCTGTGTGTCTGTGTGTCTGTGTGTCCGTGTGTGTCTGCGGGTCTGTGTGAGTCTGTGTGTGTCTGTGTGAGTCTGTGTGGGTCTGTGTGAGTCTGTGTGTGCCTGTGTGTGT